>CM076574.1:71168490-71603914 GCA_034641835.2 Pinus albicaulis | reverse complement strand
GTGATATTCTAATCCAGTAACTCTGATGCAAAATCAAATTCCAAGGTACAGAAATGCAACACTTCAAAGATAATTCCACATGAAAATCACCAGATGTGATCCTTTTTAAAAATATATAAGACAATGGAGTACAGAAATGCAATCTCCAAGTCAAAAAATATTAAGATTCAGGACCCTTCTCTAAATGCATGAGAAGGGTTTAAATACTACCTAGCTAAATCTAAAAATAGTTTATTACAAAAATTAAGGATTCGGTTCAATGACCGTCCTTTTCCTAGGCTAAAATACAGTAAAATTAAAACTAAATCTAACTATCTATGAACTTAATCTTTAAACTTGCAGGTATCTAGCATAGTTTTGAGAAGATGCGGTTGACCGACTTCAGAATTCAACTGTCCTGAAAAGACAGAGTTGGCAAGCGTAGGAGCAATCTTCTCTGTAGCATTGATGATACAATTAAGCGCACTGTGCTGACTGTGTGGCTTCACCAAGTACATCCAGTATGAGTCCCAATTCAATCTTGTCATCCCTTGGATAGATTTTGCTCTTTCTTCTGCCTTTTGCCTCCATTCTGTTTGCAGTTGATTTGCCTGTGGGAGATATCCTGGAACAGTTTCAGGAATCAAATTAGCTTTGTGTAAATTGTCATTTACACAATCTGTAAGAGTGTTTGCCGCTGTAGCCGCCTCCTCTGCTGCCTTTTCTGCCTTTTGCTCTGTTATCAATTTTGCAATTTCATCTTGATTTTGCTTCACCATTTTCTCATATCATACTTTTAGCCAAAGTAGTTTCTTTTTATCGATTTGTCCTTCCGCAGTAGTTTTTCTATGCACCGAACACGCTCCACATCTTTTTCCTTGCTCAGCATTAAGTGCCTTGAATTTGGTCTATGTTTCCTCATTTTGTCTTATAGTTATTTCAAGTCTCTTCGACTCTCGACTTTTCTCAAGAAGAGCTTTATGTTTCTCTGAGAACTCCTGACCTCCAACAGCTTCTTTAGTAACTTCTAAAAGCTCTATAGAGGCTAATTTTGGCAAACTTACATACCTTATCTTGTGGTAGAAACTGTGTCAATTTGCCCACTTGGATATTTGAACTTGTGAACAGCGTCTAAAACATCCTTTTTTGGTACTGTCCACTCATGTTTGATTTTCTTCAATGGTTCATCTCTTTTGGTCCATTCCTGTGTGCATTCTGATAAATTCGCATGTTATCTGGCAAATTCTTCCATAAATTGCTTATTATAAGGCGCATGAGGTTCTGGAAACTTATACATTAATCTCAGATCTTCCGTGGTGAATGAACCTATTAGCTCTTGAGCTGGAGTTCTGAATTGTTTGTCTGAAATATCGGTGCTGTCCAGCACCCATCTCACCATGTCTGTATATGGGAGAATCCTTGGCCTTGCCGCTATTCTATGCAAAAATGAGCAAGCCAGTTCTCTAAGGGTTGCCTCAGACGTATTATTGGAACCTGCTGTAGCTACAACTTTCATCACCACAGGGTTTTCTTCTTCTAACAGATTATACATTCCTTCCCAAGTGGATATATCGGCATCCTTATTACAAGCGGTGTCTGCATACAGCGAAGCCATTTCTCTGTTTTCAGAATTCGAGCTCTTCTCCTTCTTACCCATAGTGTTTAGCGAAAGCTTTGTATAGACATTTGCTCCTTCGTGCCTGCGTTTTACGAGTAAATGAGAGTAATGGCATAAGAAAGGTGATGAGACTGTTTTAAATGTGAAAGAGGATGAAATATAATATTTTAATCGTGAAACGACTTTCAATCCAAACACAATCTCATTTACCATTAATTGTCAATCCAATCATTTAATCTAATCATTAAAGTGCATAACAGATTTGATATAAGGGAAGATTGCCTTTGGACAACGCGCCTACATGATTCTGCGACATTGCGATCTGTGATTTGCTGCGCAATATCGCAATATCGCAATGTCGCAATATCGCAATTTCACAAAATGAAGCCATCGCAGTTATGTAAAATAGCGCAAAAGCGCACATCGCAAATCTCGCAAAAGCGCAAAATTGAAAATAGCACAAAAGGTATTCATTAATCACTTTTGTTTTCTGCGCTATGCGATCTGCGACCAATACGTTTATTGTATAAGCTTTTGGGATCGCATTATCGCAAAAGCGCAAAATCGCATTTTCAGTTTTATAAAAGATATATATCATTTTGCTATGGATGCGCTATTTTGTTTAAAGAGCAATTTTATTGTAATCTATCATAAACTTAAGTGTTTCTTAATGCTCTTTCTAAGGGATTTCTATAAGTTTATGATAGAAAGTTTTATTTGAAAAGGAAAACAAATCCTAATTGATTTTTTGGATTTTTTAACTAAGGGTCCCCATTTATTTAGTATTATTACTAATATTAAATAAAAAGGGGGGTTGTTGCTGGTCACAACAGGACCATACTACGTCATCGAAATCAAGGATTCTGGAGCAATTCGGTTGGCTCAAATGGACGGTACTATTTTACCTGGATGGGTGAATGACACACACCTGAAGCCCTACCATGACTAAGTTTCTTTAGTTTTCTTTCAATAACTCTCACAACCGAGAGAAGCTAGTAGAATATAGTTGAATAACTCTCTCGCACCTAAGATGAGCGTAGGTAGTGTCACTTTTCCATGCATAGGTCATCAATAACAGCTGGGTTGCAGGGACCACAACACAACCGATTATGGTCAGGGAGGGTCGCGTCCAGCATGCCATCCACATAGGATAAGAAAACGTGTCAAGTGTTAGTCCCCATCATTTCATCCAGTACTTGTGTCAGTCCATAGGATTACCAAGATTTGCAAAATAAATTTCCATAATTAGAAGTAACCTTATAGTAATAACTTTTCCATAATTAGAACCTCAGTCGTCGCATCCGCCCATTTCCCCACACCACCATCAGCAGATGTCAGAACACACCTCAACAGGCAACTAATCACATGATTATCGTCATGGAGGAAGCCAGCAAGAATTAATTAGTTATGGGGTCTCATCAACCTCACTCATGCCAGTTAATGACATAGCCTGCATGCAGAAAAGAGCGAGAATGCCAAATATTTATGAGTTAGAAACATCTCAAGGAGCAAGGAAGGTCGTGAGTGCAAAAGAACATGGAAGGTTGCAGGAGGTAGAGAGCCAGGGATGCAGAGGTGAAGCAATGATATAGGTGTACCAGTGTAGAGCGAAGATGGCTAGAAAAATCCCATCAGTTGTCGAGCCTAAGATAGACAGAAGAATTGCAAAAATGGAGTCACTAGTCGGGAAATATGATAGTGCAACTTTGATAGACTCGGACCTCACAGACTGGTTCGAATTCCTGGCCATGAAGCGACAAATGTATATGGAGGATTATTTAACGGAAGCCGGGAATCCCGCATCAAGAACACGACCAGACTTCTGGGACCTCCAACAATCAACACTATTGAATCTAAGAGACTTGTCGGTATTTGGCACCACGGGTGCTACCATGCAGTGTTCAAAAATCTTACTCAACCAAATTTAGAACATCTCATTGTGGTTGGGGAAGGAGATCCCCATAGGACAGAGGATATTCATCGGTTGATAGGATTATCACAAGAAGGTCAGGAAGTCTCGACCGTGTTCCAAACAGTATCAAAGCGGGCTAGGAAGGACGGAGAGCAGAACCTATACACCAAGTATGGTACACGGCGCGGAGGCAAGGGAGATAGGATAGACCTGATTGATCAACCCAATGTTAAAGTTGTGTGCTACCTCATCGCTAGCAAAACGATGAGGCACTATATGAAGGGAGAGTGCACCCTAGACACCATCTCGGTGGCAAAGCACTGTATCCAGGGAACACAACTCAATTGGTGTTCATTTATTCTCCAAGAGTTGTTCGAGGCATGCGAGGAAAACTATCGGAGAGTGATGGGATTCATATACAGGTACTTGATCATGGCCTTTTCCATGTGGAAATGGTCCTTCCTCGGCAGGCAGACACCAGCTGAGATACTAGACAGCCAGCCACTAGCAATGAAATACACTCCCTCGAGGGTATCCAACGACCCAAGTTCGAAGGAGGCCAATGAGGAGGGATTCCGAGTTTGGTATGGTATGATGGTAGATGTGGTCATGAGCCAGCAGCGAATACCAAGGGTTTTGCTGGACAAATACAATGAACAGGTCTGGTTCGGGGTCACACACAACCACACTCTCCTCACGCCAAAAGGTGTGCCGGTGATGACTTTTGAAATGATGCCCCTAAAGCTGCACATTGATGAAAACACCTTCCACTCGGAAGTCTGCAGATGACCAGGAGTACAGATGGAGGTCCAGGAGGGGGAATACATCTATGAATTTGTAGAAATGATGGCTATGCCACTACCAGGAGAGACACCAGAGAAAATAGCAGCCAAGGTGACGGGACTATAGCTGAATCCAATCATCGATTAGCTAAATGAAAAGGTACACAATTTCAATCGTACTGTTCAAAAGATAGCCAATGAATCTCCTAAATTCCATACCTTTGAAGAATTCCAAGCCTACCAGTCCGCCCTCACTCCCCATCATGACTCCTATTTTCATCCCATTGCCTAATATTGTGTTTACTACACCACCCCTAGCGCCCACAACACTGGTGTGAAAGTCAAAAGATGCAAAGCCAGTCGCAGCACCAAAAGCAAAGAAACCCAGGGTGGAAGTCTCCAGCTCCATGGTTGACCTCACTGGTGAGGATCAGCCGTGACAGAGCAGCCGAGGAGTCCTGATCAGAGAAGAACCCCTCGTGGAGACCCCTGTAACTAGCGAGCTTCCACCCCCAAACCCACCTTTTCCACTTAAATTTCTGAATATTCATACTTACACCACCTGCAATTACCAATTGCCACAATTCACCTCATTCCGGGAATCTAACACCTCCGCCCCATCTACTTCATCTACCACCATGTCTGACCCCATCATTAGAGAGAGGACTAGTGAGGACCTCGAGACTGAAGTTAAATCGGGTACTGCAGAAGTACCCGTGGTTAGCCAAACCCTAGCCCCCCACGTCACATTTACTGAACTTATCAGCCAGGCAGAGCAAGCTATAAAAGATAGAGCTGACCAACTTCCAGTGCAGACTCCAGAACAGCCAGCTCACTCGACCCCCCCAGACATAGGAGCAGCACCCGAATCACGGCCTGACGTCAACATGGGCGATTCTAGCAACCAGACCAAGAATCCAACCCCGCCGCCATCACCAAATGTTAACATTCACCCAAGTCGCAGCTGGGCCAGGCAACACTTGCCAACCTAAGGATTCCGGTGAAAGGTGGTACGTTAGGAGCAGAACACATGGAAACATGGGGGACATCCCAATTGTTCCACTTCACAAAGCGGGCAACACAGCTGGCCGATGGGCTCCACATCGAACTTCAACAGAGATGTGTGCAGCAGCATCAAAAAATCATCGTGCTTACTGAAGAGCGTGATTAGTTGCGAAATGAGAAGGGGGCTTTGCAGCAAGAAGTTACGCCGGTGACCCAAATATTTCGGGACATCTGGCCCACTGTAGTGGCCTACGACACCTAGGTACCACCGCTAGAATTCCAAGCCGATGTTGTGGGTGAACGAGCTATCCACGTCAAGGTAGCATGGGACACCCTTCGGTATGAGAACAATGAGCTCAAAGCAACTCTAGTGGCCCGCCCATCTCTACCAGACCCCTAGGTCATTTATGCCAACCAGATAACGACAAGACAGGAACAGGTTGAGAGAGTGTAGGAAGCCTTGAGTACTGCAACCCGGGAAGCGTATGACCTATTGAAGGGTCTACAAGAACATACGATGGCCCTGACTCTCAGGACCCAACCCTTGTCTCTACAGCTTCAACAAATCAACCAAGAGATTCAGAATGCAAAGGACCCAACCGACTTTGATCCGCTATATGCCGCAGCAGACAACTTGGAAGTCTAGATTCAGTAGACAGAGGCCAGTTCATTAATGGCCAAGCAGGCCCTCTGGGAGCTTAGGAAGCCTGTCATCGCAAGTGCTCAGAGTATGCAGAAAATGGTCACTCAGGCCAGTACACAGGTCTCAACTGTCTTTGGCAAGCTCCTGACTGAAGGAGGAGAGGAATCCATCAATCGAATCACAGCCGCAACTGAACCAATTATGTAGGAGTGGCAGAAGAATGTAGCTTCCTTCCAGGAACTCAAGGTTGCGACCCTTGCAAAGGTCCCTAAGTTGGGGCCCTTGTTTGAGCAAACAGAGGAGGGACGACCGGTAGAATAGGAGACGGGAACAAGTGGAGCCATGGAGCTGGAGACAGTGATCTGCGATTGACTTGGGATGAGTCAAGAGACTGTGGTCGAGGCCTATTTGGGCCCTTGTTTTGAATTTTGCATGAAGACAGATTTTGGGTTGTGGATCAGCATGTGGCAAGTGCAACAACGGTAGGCAGTGAAGATGTTGAGGTTGCGAAGGAGCATGAGATAGGTGGAGAGGTTGGTGCAGAAAAGTGTAGATGAAGGAAATATGTGGCAAAGGACAGACAGTGGAACTCCTATTCAACAGGAAAATGCCGAAAGCAGCTGAGTGAGAACACAGGAGAAACTAACAGTTGCATTGGATGGTGAATAAATAGGCCGTCACCCAGTAGCAAAAGGAGAGAGAGGTTAGAGTAGAACGAGGCCGAGGAGCAGACGCCACAGGAGAGCTCTGTCCTGGGCTCGACATCATTGTATTTCCTGTGTCTCCATAGATCTGTTATTGCTGTAGTATCTATCTCTGTCCTGCGGGACCTTTGTAATTGAATCTGGAAGCTCATTCTGTCAAGCGATGCAACACTTTATTAAGCTAAATGTTTCTTAATATATTTGAAGGTTGCTGGTATATCATATGTCTTGAATGTGTTGCATGATTCCTGTAGTGCTTTAAAATTTTAATTGCTTATTATCTGCATGATGTTCTGAGAGATATTTTATATACAGTATTATGTATGCGTACGATTCTGCATTAGCTATGAGTTGCGGATCCATCTACTAATATCGGTCTATTTCCCTCCTTCATGTGGTTGCAACACGCCTTGGGTGAGACTCTCTGCTCTACAGAGTAGGGTGAAAATGCCGGCGTGGTGCTAGATTACAACGGACTCCCTTGTTTGCCCAATCCCTGAACCTAGGTCTTGCCCGCGAGACCTGTTTCCTCGCCAACAGGGAGACCCATTTGATATCGGATATAGGATAGATGAAATTCACATCCAACAGTTTTTGTAGTTCATATTTCACAATATATTTAAGATGAGGGTTTAACCTCCATTGAGGTTGTCTAGTGGGCCTCACATCCTTCTCAATCCCTTTCATGTTAGGGTAATCCCAAGCGAAGGCTTCTTTATATTTTCTCAGAAGTTGGACAAGCCTCTATGCCTAGTCCTTAGTCAGGTTTTTATTGATATTTAAGGCTTTCCATGGCTCAATTTCTATAGTTTTGCTATTATAAACAAAAGTTGTTGGGATTGATTGGTCACTAAAGTCTTTTAAGGGATCCTCTTAATTTCGTTATCAAGGGCTGGTTCGGTCATGTGACATTTTGGATGAGATATGACATCTAGTTGGTTAATATAAGTGTTAATGGTGTCATCTTCTATTTGAACCTTGAATTCAAGATCATCTTCTATGGTTAGTGGTGGTATAATGTTTTCAGTTAAATATGATACAAGTTGTTTCCTCGTTTTCATTATTGTTAGAGTTGGCTGAGCTGGAGGATATAAGGCTAAATTCTTCACATCTCTTCCTCTTGCTATAGTCATGCTGCCTGTCCGACAACTTATGTAAGCATCTGCGGTTGCTAGCCAAGGTCTTCCTAGAATTAGGGGATGTCTATCTATTTGGTTTCTAGCATTGATGATCAGAAAATTTGTTGGGTATTCCGAAGAATCTACAGACACCATTACATCCTGTAATGTCCCCTCTGGTTTGACAATTGATCGATCAGTAAGCTCTAAGAGGGTCGTGGTTGGGTCCAAGGATGTAATGCCAAGTTTTTGACAAGTTTTTGTTGTGAGAATATTGATTGCTGCTCCTAGGTCGACTAATGCATTGGGAAAGGAGCACTTGTTTATTTGCACTGTGACTATAGGGTTTCCTAGGTCCTCATATTTTATTGGTGTTTCTCTGCCTGATAATAAATCAGACAGAGTACCGACGACATGGAAAGTTGGAGTTGTTTTTGTTTTCCTCTTTGGATTTTTCATAGATAATTCCTTGATAGTTTTCGCATGAATTGGAATGTCCTGAATAGCCTGGAGAAGAGGTATTTTTACACACAAATTTTTTAATTCTCCCAGAATATCAAAATCTGGATATTCGATTGAGTGGGGTATAATAAATATTTCTGGGAATGGTGGAGAATAGGTAATAGTTTGATCGTGAGCTTTCTGTTTATCTGGATTCTCCACTTGTGGTGCTTGTTCTACAGGTAAAAAATTTTCAATTTTTATATTTTTATCCCCCTCTGACTCTATTATCCTCCTAGACCTTAATTGGAGCTCATTGCACTCCCTTAACTCAGTTCTTGGCTCGGGTCCTTCAATAATTTTCACAGATTGGATTGGTCTATTGTTGGGGTTCGGGATGGGCTGGGCTGGGAGCTGTGGTCGTAGATTAGTCTGAGGGTTCTATTGCAATGTGTAGGGTGCTGGCAGTGTAGGTTGAGGTGGGGGGATTGTCCCTGCTGGCTGATTTGTAGGTCATTTCCAGCTTGACTGCCAACTCTGGTTTTGTGACGTAGAGGATGGCCATTGGAATGGATATGTGGAGGATGGCCAAAATGGTGGAAAACAAGGAAAATTTGGCCAACTATTATTTTGGTTTGATTGGTTGGCCCAAGGTGGCATAGAGAATGGTTACTGTGACCAATTGGGAAAAGGTGTCTGGTTTTTCCACATAGCTCTTGTGTATTGTTGAGCATTATATTGCGAGGGCTGAAAGGAAGAAGATGGGTCGGTTGGTGTACCTATTTGTTGTGTTTGCCACTGGTGACAGTTATTTAGTAGGTAGACTGGTTCTGTTTCTTCTTCTGCCTCTTTATAGACTTCTTTTAACCTTTGAAGTGACAGGCAACTTTCTGTGGCATGATATTTAGTACATATGGCATAGGTTTGTACCATATCTAACGGACACTCTTTGTGACTATGATTCTTTCTGCATCTTGGGAAAAATATCACCAGGTTCTGTTCTACTTCCGCCTGCTTCTTCTTGGCCTGCATGATGTATAATTGCGTCGTCAAAGTCCCCAAGATATCTGTTTTGAAATCCTCTAGTAGATTTCCAATTTCTGTACGAGTAATGGTTCCACTAGAGATTTTGTTATCCTTGGTGGTCATGTCGTGTTTTGTTGATTTCAATCTCGTACTTCCCCTTGAGCACCTGATACACAATTTAATAATATCAACATAATCTTCTTGATATATATCACCTTTACCCATAATATTTAACGTCTCTATCCATTGTTCTTTCATCCCTTTAATCAGTGTAGTTTTCAGCACATTATCAGGCAGGGGCAGATTTACATAAGGGGATCTTTGGAGGTTATATTGGAAGCGTTCTACATACTCTTCCAATGTTTCATCGGGTCTAGCTACCATTTGGAATATTTATTCTTTCAATTCCCTAGATCTGCAATAATCCTGATATTTTTTAAGAAAGGCATTTTTCATTTGATCCCAATCATTTATTGTTCCCCCACCTAGCCCCATGAACCAAAGCAAGGCTGCGCCTTTTAATGTAAAGGAAAACATCTTTAGTTTTTGGGGGTAAGTGGTATAATCATAACCCTGACATAATACATCAAATTCAAATAGAAATGCATTTGGATCCTATGATGTGAGCCCGTGAAAGGTGGGAATATGTTGTAAATGGATAGCGTTTATAGGCGCGTTGGCAGCTGTGTCAACAATGGGGTAATGCAATGTGGAATTTTGGGGTGCTTGCGGATTGTTAGCCATTTGATCAAATATATGCTAGTATCCTTCTGATATTTCTGGAGCTAGGGAGTTATCCCTAAGGTGTCCCAAAGGGGTGGAAATAATCTTAACAACACTCCCTCTATCTGGGATACTGGGTATTCCTTGCTCAATTACTACCTGAGGGGATCTTGGTTCTTCCCCTGTTTCTCCCCCTCCTTCATGAATATCACAAGAGGTGGAAACAATGTTAACAAAACTCCCTCTATCTAGGATACTAGGTGTTCTTTTCTCAATTAATACCTGAGGGGATCTTGGTTCTTCCCCTGTTTCTCCTCCTCCTTCACGAATATTACAAGAATTCCCTTCTTGTGAGGAAATTGGGCACAAATTTTCAATTTCTTAAAAACTCTGCTCAGTTCCTACATTTTTGCTGTGAATCTTAGCGTAGGCTATAGATAGTGAACCTATGGCCCAAAGGGAGATAGTAGGTTGTCTGGAAGAAACGTTTTGAGGACCTACTGATGGCTAAGATTCAAATTTCTTTAAGATTTCGTCTATGAAAGTTGATTGTCCAAGGGTCACTGGTCCCTTCGATTTTTTAGGTTTGGGTAGTGGAATTGGATTGATTTTTGGTCTTTTCTTCTTAGTCATTCATACAAAAAATTCAAATGTTTACCTCTACCCTAAATTTATAACAACTCTGTTGGAAAGTGAGTGAGGGAGTAGGCATTTTTCATACTCCGTACGTAGGTTCTTACCTTTCATTTTTAATACCCAGTTCTCTCTCAACAGGAAATTATCAGATATACATCACTCTTCATAAATGGCTTACACTCTCCCTAACAATGGCGCCAAAATGTTGGGTGATAAAAGGTGCTTTTTAAACTCCTAGTTATCCTCACATTAATTATCAATCCGAGCAAGTCCTTCTATTTCAAGAGTGTACACAGTATCTGGATGCTATTTAAATCAGAGAGCAATGTTTCATAGATTTTAGTATGGATATTTTAATACAAGAGTAAATGGATGCAACAAGTAAATTCTAATTGCAATTAACCAAAAACTCAATCCTCTAATGAAATCAAATCCTATAGCATTTCAAGTAACAACAATATCAGTGAAGAGTATAGTAGTGATAACTCTTCTCTTCAAAACTAATTGAATCTAAATCAAATGCATTCTTCAGTAAAAAAACAATGATATCAATTTGAGAGCCTAAAAACAGTAGTTAATACTCATTACAGTTGATCACATTGATCAGAATATTTACCTAAGAAAACTCAATCCGAAAGAAAAAGTAAACTGAATAGACAACAATATTGTAAATTATATAAAATAAAACTATTCGGTTAACACAGGAAAATAATTAAAAATAAAGGAAATAAAATCACAGAAAGTGATAATACTATCAAACCATCACACTTGCGATAATCACAAATGTATGACAGAGATGAAGCAATGAATTCCACCGGAAGCCAGGCCCTTAGCCACCAGCAAGCACTGCTAGATTACTTCAGATGATGCGAATGAAAACATCAACTTCAATTAATCATCAAACTTGAGTAGCATTACAATGTAATTTCGTTCTCTAACTATGCAGTTAGCAATTATTAAGCTTACAAATTGGAAAAACAATAGACATCCCCCTTATTCCTACAATCGATTCCTTTTCTGTCAGAAAGGGTAAAAAGTAAATAGTAAATGCGACCCCTCAGGATCTCTCGATCCTGAGGGATTTGCAACCAATTTCTATCTTTAAGACATCTACTCTATTCCACGCTGATCTCATTAATTCATTCTTAGCCTTGTCCGCAACCGACTCATTCCTTTCTTTGCTTGTCAGATACGGCTGTGCCAATAGTAGGGAACAACAATCGTTCCTTGTCCATTTTCCTGCATGAAGAAGGGTGAACGTTAGTTAAATCACAAATGCAATCATTCCTCATTTCTTACCATATTTCCTTAATATATTAGCACATTAAGACATGAAAAAGATAAGAATTAAGGATAACGAGGATGAACTTACTAGAAAATACATATCCATTTCGCAACCCAACATTTGGGTTGATCATTCCTTAGATTTTGGTACTCCATCTGATCCATTTTCCTCAAATTTTTTGACGGATGAAAATATTTTGGAAGCTATGATGTCAGAAGGAGAACTATGGGAAGATTATCATCATCATTCCCATCTTCCAGATTATGAAGAAAACAATCTCAATGAACTATATCATCCATCCATTCAAAATTTCTTTTCGAATTATTTTCCAATTAATGCAATCGATTCTGAGCGAAACTTATCAAATATCAAAGAAACAATTTCTATCGATATTTTGACCAAACTAGGCGTTGTAGAAAATATTCATGTTGGTGTATCTTGTTCTCCATTAGAACTTGATTGATATCGCTCTCTTTTTCGTGAATTTCGTGATGTATTAGCTTGGTCTTACGAGGAAATGTCAGACATAGATACTAGTATAGTTGAACACACTATTAATATGTATCCTGATGTCAAACTGGTGCATCAACAACTTCATCCTGTTCATCTGAAGAAAGCCACTGCCATCAAAGTAGAAGTTGAAAAAATTTTGTATGCTAGTTTCATTTACCATGTTCTGCTAACTAAGTGGGTTTCCAATATCATTCCTGTTATGAAAAACAAGGAACCATTAAAGTGTGCGTCGATTATCGGGATGTTAATCATGCTTGTCCAAAAGACAACTATCCTACTCCCTTTATGAAGTAGATTAATTATGATTGTGCTGGATGTGAAATATTTTCTTTCATGGATGGATTTTCCGGCTACAATCAAATCAATATCCGCCCAGATGACCAACATAAGACAACATTCATCTGTCCCTGGGGCACATTCGCATATCAGAAACTTCCATTTGGTTTAAATAACACTGGGGAAAATTTTTAGACAGCAATGGATTATGCTTTCAATGACATCAAGCACATTTTTCAAACATATCTAGATGATGTACCAACGCATTCAGGAAATCAGACTGATCACTCGATGCATTTGAGAGCCATTTTCTTACGCTGCCAACACTACAAAATACACATCAATCCACATAAATGTGTGTTTTGTGTTGGTTTTGGTCAGTTTCTTGGATTCTTAGTCTCAAAAGAAGGAATTTGAATAGACCCATTGAAGGCTCATGCCATTCTTGATTTGCCTACACAATCAAACTTACTTCAGATACAAAAAATTCAAGGAAAAGCTAACTTCCTGAGAAGGTTGATTACAAAATACGCCAAAATGGCTAAAGGATTTAGTCGATGGTTGAAAAAGGGGGTTCCCTTCCATTGGGACCAAGTTGCACAAGCTTCTTTTGATCCTGTCAAGGACCATCTTGTCCGAGCATCATTAATGTATCCTCCAAATTATCAAAACAATTATTTCCTATATATCGCTGAGGCTGAAACGACCATCGCTATGGTTTTGGTCCAAGTAGAAGATGGAATTGAACATCCGATCTATTATTTGAGTCATAATCTCAATGATACGGAAGTTAAGTACTCGTATGTGGAAAAGCTTGCCTTGGCAGTTGTTCAAGCTGTCCAAATATTTTTCCATTATATCCTACTTCGGAAAACAACAGTAGTTTCGGATTGCAACCCCATGAATTACATCTTATCACGTCAATTGATGGGGGGAAAATATTCAAAATGGATTGTAATTTTGCAGGAATTTTATTTGGAATTCATGAAATCCAAGTCAAAGGAGTCTTTAGTTTTGGCTGAGGTTCTCTGTGACCTTCCCTCTGATAGTGGTCCTACTACGTTGGAACCATCTATTCCAGACGAGTCTCTATTTCTGATCAGATAATCTGATCCTTGGTATGGGGATTTTATAATTTATCTCCAAACCTAAAATTTTCAACCTAATACGTCTCGCTCTGATCAGCGACGTATTCAATACCAAGCCAAAGATTATCTGATCATTGGCGACACACTTTATCGTCGTGGTGTCGATACCATTTTAAGGAGGTGTCTCACTCATGAGGAGGCCGAAAAAGTGTTAAATGATTGTCATGCTGGGGCTTGTGGTGGACACTTATCTATATATGCTACCGCACAGAAGATACTCCGTGTTAGTTACTTTTGGCCTACTATTTTTCGAGATGGTATCCTCGCAGTCAGAAGTTTTCATGCATGCCAGATTTTTGATCGTAAAATCTGCAAACCGCCAGCGCCAATGCATCCTGTTGTCTCTGCTGGACCATTTATGAAATGGGGTATTGATTTCATGACTTGTAACCCTCCTTCATCTAGGGGGCATGGTTATATTATTGTTGCAGTCGAATATTTTACCAAATGGGTCAAAGCAAGCCCTACATTTAATAACACATGACAAACAACTGCATTGTTTTTCTTCAACCATGTTATTGCACAGTTTGGGGTCCCACAGGCTATAGTTACGGATCATGGGAAGCATTTTATCAACCATATGATGTTTGAATTGACAGCCAAGTTAGGATTGTCACATGATAATTCTACTCCTCATTATCCACAATCGAATGGACAAGTTGAGGCTATTAAAAAAATTCTTAAACGAATGCTTCAACGAATGATAGGAGTCTGTAAAAGGAACTAGCACTTGATCCTGTACTCCGCCTTGTGGGCGTATCGAACCTTGGTGAGAAATGAAACCGGATTTACTCCTTTTAAATTGGTGTATGGTCTGGAAGCTATCTTACCAATCTAATGCGAAATATCATCATTAAAACTCGCGATAGACATGTTACCTGACACCTCAGAAGAAGAAGCACATCTCCTTAACCTCATCCATCTTGATGAAATGTGTCGTGAATCCCAATTGGCCAACGAAGCGCATAAGAGATGTATAAAGGCGCAATACGACAAAAATTTCCAACCTCTCATCTACTCAGAGGGCGACTTGGTCCTTCTTTACGACCAAGAAGTTGATGTAATAGGTACAGGGGAATTCGAGCCATTATGGCATGGCCCCTATATTGTCAAAAGTGTTCTTGCTAAGGGTGCCTACGAGTTAGTTTATTATGATGGGATTCCATTGGCACAACCTAGAAATGAGTTGTATATTAAATGTTACTATGCTTAATCATGAGCGTAGTAATTTTTTATATTATGTTTTTTATATGATGTTGATTTGCATTCACTATCTTAATTTGTTTTTTAGAGGTTTCTTGAAGTTAGTAATCCTCTTTACATTTTATGGAAGATTTCTGAATCTTCAGAACCATTTGTTGGATATGCTGATGGTGCTAGTCGTAGTACGCAGAATCTATCCTCTGCAGCGTGGGCCATTTTCACTCCGAACGACGAGTTAGTGAGTTTTCGAGGGATTTGTATTGGTAGATCGATGAACGACATCACTGAGTATAGTGCGTTGATAAAAATTCTGTCTGATGCCATTTAATTTGGTATTAACCGCATAATCATAAGGTTAGACTCACAAATTGTGGTATTACCACTTACTAGTGTTCATACTGTTATAAATCCAACACTTCTTAGATTGTTCCTAAGAGTTCGACTTTTGGAAAGACATTTTGGTTTTTTTCAATATCAACATATTTCCAAAAATTTTAACACTTTAACTGATTCATTAGCTAATCAATTTTTAGATAGAAATTTGCGACATAGGTAAATAAAATATTCACATCATTGAATAGGATTACGCATTATACATAGGAAAAACTCTGAAAACATATAGATAGATAGTTATAGGTTTTTTACAAAATTTGTGCCCAAGACACATTGGTCATCTGACCTCAAAATGTATACAAAAAGTCACAAGTAAACTAGTGGTGCTCATGGTAACGTGCTATAGATCTAGAAATCCTACGAAGCAACCACATCCAATGGTTAGGAACCCCAATTGTGAGTTGCTGTAGTCGCATGGGAAGCTCTTCGATCCGACAATCTAGAATCCCAGAGGTCAATCCCTCTATGTGCTGCTACAGCTCAACCAAAGTCTCAACCATATCAAGGTCCTGAAGGACTGCTCTCCCGACAACCCTCTCTGCTGGCACATCTGCTTCGCGCTCTGGTTCCTCTACTGGTTGAATGCAACCGATATCTGCATTACATCAAACATTTATTTTAGTCTTGGAAAGAAATAAAAACACAAAAACATTGTATAAACCTTATAAAAATAAAAAAACATGGTCAAATCATTCTTACCTACTGCACCCCACTGAGCGCCTTCTGGTAATACTAGATCTAGATCCCCTCGAAAGTTGCAGCCTACGTATGCATACTCATAGATGGCAACAATATGTCATTGGAACCAAGTGAAGAATGTAGTCGAGAACACAACAGTCGATTGGCCTGCATGTCGACCAATGAGTTCTACCCATCTCTGCATTTGAGGATATCTAGGACTAGATATATCCAATGTTACATGTTGTGTCTGCATCAGTGGAATCCGTTCCAAAGTGAAGGAGATAAGGATCAAACCATAAATGAAACTTTTCTTCCTTCCTCCCTTTGCCTTATTCAGTTGTTCCTTTATCTGAGATAGAACGACTTCAGACCAATTGAATACTGTTGGCTCTAAGCACTCTAGCGCATACTACATATACGATCTGTTCGCTACATGGAGTGTAACGGTGCCAACAAGTTTAGCGATTGTGAAAAGGATGGTTCTCGAGAGGAAAATCCTAACATCTCGGATGTTTATTTTCAATCTTTGCTAGGTTCTCACCTAGATAACAATGCGCATAACATAATCCCTCACTTTTTCTCCTCAACGGTAGATCATAGTGAAATGAGCAAACCTCTCCTCGACTTGTGAAAATACACATCCTCAATTTGTTATGGACAACACTTGATTTTTTTATGTCAAATGCCTGTCGCAGATCCATGCTAAAACAAGGAACTCCAGGAGTTCTATTTGTTGCCTCATTCTCGACAATTGGAGTACTTAAGTTGTTCGCAATCTCTTAAGGCTCTTCAGTACCCGATCATTGAGAAATCATATCTTGTTCTTCATGTTCTCTTTCCATCCATGTAATCGTCATTTATTATCAATGGAAACCACAAAATATAACCATAAGATCCATTAGATACCATTCATTGCAAAAAACTGAGCAAATTTTGAGCACATCATGAAAATCAAAAAATTGGGGCTTTACCCCAACGCACTTCACGGGTTTCCCTTGATCGTTGCATATGCAGGTACCCTTCACTGTACTTGCTATGCAATGCAGGTTTCGATGTTCAAGGGTGCGTTGCCCTCAATTTGGGTATAATTTACCCTAGGGGCCTTAAGACCATAAAAATTTGCAAAGAATGGGAATGAAATGAATACTGAAAGGAAGAGGAGGTTCATGCTACTAACCTAGATCAAACGGTGATGAGATCCGTCCATAGAAATGACCGCAATCAACGACTAAAGTTCAGGGGAAAAATCAGGTTCAGAGCTCTAAAATGAAAATGGTAACTATGGAATGATAAAAATGAATAGTGAAACTACTTGATATAGTCATTTAATTGTTTGCAAGTTAAATTTACTGCTATGACTATGGTTTTATTATGTTTTTTTTATCATGAAACAAGTATTTTTAATCCATTTGATGTTGTTCTGAACAGGAAATACAACTGATGAACATATTAGTCATGCAGATTTATTTCAAAGAAAGACTTGACCACAAAGAATACTTTTTCTCCTTATTTTTCGAGCTTTGTTAAAAATGAAAAGGATTTGAAGCGAACTTTTATTTATTTTTCGAGCTTCGATAATAACAAAAAAGGAACCCCTGGAGACTTCTTTCAGCGCTTTTCAGACTCTGATAATGTGAAAATATTTTCGACTACTTGTCATTTCGAGCTTGTTAAAGTAAATGAATTGATATCTACTTAGTATAAGTTTTACCCTTTTCTGGACTGAGATGGATTATTTACGAAAAAGGAATACCTTGGTTAAACATGAACAAAGAGGTTCTTTCAGATATTATTTTACACTTTTTCGGATATGAGAGATAAATTTACAAAAAATTACTTTTGGAGTTCTCTTTCATCCTCTTTATACTCCATAAATATGAAAAAGGACCAGTCTATCACTGTCATTAAGCTCATTAAAACATACAATAGTGACGGGCTTGTCAATCATGGAAAGAATCGAGTTTCATTCATCGCTAGACTCGTTAAATTATTAAATAGCGATACTTTATTTTCCCTAAGGGTTGAATTATAGATCAAGAAAATGTTATCCTCCTCAAGCTTGTTAAAAAATAAAGAGGTACTGGTCGACAAATGACCAAGGAAAATTTGGGAAAAGTAAGCAAAGTTTCTTTTTGGTAGCAAGTCACTCTTGAACATGACACTTCTTTCACTCCATGTCTGTGACTGTTTGGGTTGGGTAATCATCTTGACTATTCATTCACAACTATGGTTATCATACCTTCACTTCTATTTTGGGTCAATGCTGCCAACTCATCACAATGTCACCGATATGTTCAAGAGAAGTCATCTAGTGATTAAGAACTCATCCTTCTGAAATACTCGTAAACCTTCATTTTCATGACCGTAATCCCTGAAAATTGCTATATCAAGTCATACCCTTGTATCCAAAATCAGTAACTCAAGTTTTGCAATAAGGTGACTTCCTTTCATCAAAAAGTCAATATCCCGGAAGTTCACTTAGAAACATTAGATTCCAGTACCATGAGGCTTGTTACAACATCGACAAGATCCTCACTTCTGGACTTTTGACCAAAAGATTTTATTTGACGTTCGACATCAAATCATCTATTCATGCCTTAAAAAATGTACTGAAATACCTTGAGGGCCATTGAAATTAATGGTAGTTCTCTCACATTTGTTAACAACTCACATTATTGGTTGGTAATCAAATGATGTCTTTCCATGTTTGACTACAAATCATATATTCACATGGCTAGACTTGTACCCGAATGATCGAGTGAAGGAGATAAGAAGACCACGGATCTAGTTTCAGCCATCCAGGCTGCGATTTTAGGATTTTTGTACACATCATATGTACGGTGACCTTACATACAGATTTTCATCCAAACATGGGCCTATATCTGTAGGCATGTTTGCATCTGGGCAACATTCCAATGTAGACGACTTTCTGAATTATGTACATGTTATTAGATTGTTTATGTGCTGACTATGGGAATGCCTACCCTCAAAAATTATGATCAAAAGAGGATATATCATGATGTAATGTATTGTAATATTGATGCAGGTGACCACTCCGCTATGTTTCTAGGCTCATCACAGTGTAAAGCATATCAATCAAATGTTCTTATTATTTGGATCTCATGCTTTAGGGGGGAATTTTTATAGGTCAATTTGGGCACCATTCCCAATGACCTGGTTAACTGGGCATCATTTCCAGGACCAATGATCAAGGGTCTATCATTCCCTATCATTTTAGTTGCTATATGCTCTAAGGCAAAAAACAAGACAAATCAAACAAGACTTTCATCAAGCAAAGGTTTCCATGGTTTGAAGCTTAATATTTAACATATGAGAGCTCACCAACGCAGGCTCTAAGGGGATTAAGTGCATTGCATATGCAGGTAGCCCCATGCAAGGCTGCTCTGCAGAGCACTTCCCAACATTCAAAGGTGTGTTGGTCACATTGGGAGCGAAATTCTCATTGTTCCAAAATCTCCACTTGGCTAGTGCCTTCTAGAAGGGTTCACATGTGTCAAGCTTCAGATCCACATGTCCATTTGACATCTACATGAATGGAAACATGTCTTGCCTATTTTTGGAAAGCTATTGATTGCAAAACAACCTACAGTTCATATATAAATAGGACACAGATCTAAGTGTTTGAGGAGGAAGAATTTGAGTAGAGAAATTGTAGAGAATTTTAAATTGAGAGTTTGATTTGTGAAGCTACTGTTGGAGAGATTTATACTATGATGAGGCTTTGGAACTCTGCTAGAAGGTCACTTCAAATCAGTCACTACATTGTAACCTCTCCTTCTATCATCAATAAAGTGTACTGCTTATTTTTCCCTATATGCATCTGTATTGGATTTGATTTTCCATATTGCAAGATCTTAGTTGATGTATATGTTTTATGCTTTACTGATTTAGCTAACTAGATTGAATAGATATCTATATTATTGCATCTTCTACTATTTTAGTGTTCTTTCTTGCTGGAATCATTCAACCAACAAACCGCTTGAATTTGAAGTTGCAATGGAAGTGACCGAAGGAACTATTTGGAAGTGATTGAACAAGTAAGCCTCCAATCCTCTCTGTGTATCTATTATGAGTTAGGAGAAATGGTAGTATAGTCTTTCACCTATTGTTCTAGACTAGCACCTGTCTAGAAAAGCGTAATTTATCCGTAGATTAAAATTTTGGCCCAACATCACTAACCATCACTAGATCAATGTCTACCTAGGATATCCAAGGATTTAGACTATTTTTTCCAACCAGGGCTTCCAGGCGTAGTAACTCAACTCAAAACTACTACCTAGATTCCAGAGCATTTGTCCAAAAAGGGCTTCCAGGACTTTTAAATCAACCCACCAAGGGCTTCCAGAGTGTTTTTCCAACCAAGGCTTCCAGGACTAGTAACTCAACCCAAGCTATTACAGGGTTTCCAGAGCATTTGTCCAAGCAAGGCTTCCAGAAACTAGTAACTCAACCCACAATCATAAGGAACATGAACACCAACCAGAAAAAAAAAGTAAACTCATAACACCATGGATATTTAGGAAACACAAAGGCTATGAAAAACTAGTGTTAATCCAGGAAATACTCCATGCCAATGACATATCAAAACCAATAAACCACATGCATGCGCCATGAATTCCAAAACTAGCAAGGAAATAATACATGCAACTCGGTAGCTGCAAAAAAACCATTGTAGCTACTAATCCCATTGTCCTCTTACACTCTCCTGCTTTTCCTTTGCCTTCCTTCCCCAAATCCCAAGTATGCCACACTCCTCCAACAGTGCTCCAAGAAAAATCTAAGTGTCCAAGAGTATGCGAGAGAGAATAGAATGAGAGATCTGCCCAAAACCCGTCAAAAGGATACCAACTGATCTTCAGAAGCCTTTTTATTAATTAGGTCTATATTTTTTTCATTTACCTCCTCACATGCAACCTCTAACCTTTCACCTTCCTTTTCTCTTATTTTCCGTTATTTTCATAAACAAAGTGCCAATTATTTCCTCTTTTCCTTTTCAAATGCCTTTTCCTTTTCCTTTTCCAATTCCCTTAGCCATAATAAACCAAATGAATACCCACTAGGATGTTTTAACCAAAATTATTCTTGGAATACGTGTCCCATGACCTTGGTCTTATATTTTTTTTATTAACTTTATTACATGAAGTTTTAACCCGGGGATATTACAGACCCCTCCCCCTTAGGGGAACACCATCCTTGTGTTCTATGACACCTATAACCAACAAGACTGATGGCAACCAAAACTTACTGCCCATGGATATTTATAACACAACTCGTTGCAATATTTACAATGACCATTGCTGAAAACATGACAACGTACTACTGACTAGAGCTTTATAACACAGCTCATTACGGTATTTACAATAAAAAACACATATACACATGCAAATTTTCTTCAACCAACAAATAACAATACTTTCTATGGAGCTTTATAAATCTATATCGATACAACATTTACAATAATATGCACATATGCACATATGCACAGTTGCTCAACCAACAAATAAAACGATACAATACCTATATCAATCAAGAAGAGAATCCAAAGGCTCACACCTCCAACCTCAAAAGTAGTACTAGGATTCACCTCCTTCTTAGGAATTCCAAAATCCACTACCAAAGCCAAATTATGCATCCAATATCTAATGCTACAATCCTGTGCCACTTATCCTCTTAGTGAACAATTACTGACTCATTGTTCGAGGGCACACTCCCAATGTGCATCTGATTCCATATGGAAATTTTAATGACCAAAATAGATCCATCATCGCCCTCCCCTTATCTACTACATAGTCCCTCGAGAAATATGGTCACCCCCTTCCATGAAGTCACACACCTTCCAAGTTCCGTAGGTATCCCATTCTCTGCTACACAGTCCCTCTGGAGACCCCTCCCTTTGAAAGGTTTCCTCGCATCAGAATTTCCAAAAACCAAGGAATATCCCTACCTCAAAACCATCATAATGGTCATAGAATGATCATGGAAATCAATGGAAACTATTGGGTACAAATGTACCACAATGGCCCTGCTCCTGGAGTACTTTAACAACATACGGCTACCTGTTCCAATTCCTTTTGGTTGTTATTGCTAATTCTTGCAGTTAGTTTCAACCACCCAACTAAGCATTTTCATGCTCTCATGTACCAAGAACATAAATACCATTACATTCAAAATAAATTGAAATAAATTCACATCATACCTCATTGGTGGCCCATAAATAAGGTACACTTGCAATTCTGTTCACTTCCTTTATCCTTTGTCCTTTCCGTACATACACCGGATCGGTTGGCACACTTGACAAACACCCAATGCATTCTCTTAAACCACATACACATACAACTAATGTGCACTACACACATACAACCACACATGAAATACAACACCATACAATACATGCACCTACAACTACATATAACACATACACCTACACCTGGTGTACAACACAACAAAATACATACACCTACATCCGGTGTACAACACAATACATATACATGCAAAAAGTACAACACAACGAATACACATGTCATGATACCATGACTACGCAATGTAAATACATAGTACCAAATGTAGAAAAAACAACATGTACAACATGTACACAATACCACATGTGCACAACACAACATGTACGACATGCACACAATACCACATGTACGATAGTAATACATGTACAATATGTAAACAATACCACCTACATAAGATGTACAAAAAACCACCTGCACAATGTGTACATAGCACCACATGTACATAACACCACAGTGATAGTGTGTACACAACACCACATGCATGACCTGGACACAACACCACCTGCACACAACACCCCATGTACAAAATGTACACGACACCACATGCACACAACACCATATGTAAAACCATACACACAATACCACATGTACATAGCACCATATGTACAACATGAACACCATGCCATATGTACACACCACTACATATGAAACATGCACAAAGCACAATATGCACACAACACTGCATATCGAACATGTGCACAGAACCATATGTACACAATGCTACATATCCATCATGTGCACAGCACCATATGTATGCAACACCGCATATACAACATCCACACAACACCATATGTACACAACACTACATATCAAATATGTACACAACACCATCTATACACATCACTACATAAACAACATGTACACAACATCATCTATACACATAATTGCGTAAAAATCATGTACACACACCATATATACAAAACACCACATGCACACAACATCATAGGTGCAACATGTACAACATATATACAACAATAGTATTTCACATCCATAAAACACACACTGACTCTACCAAGCAACCTTGCTTCTAGTGTCTTTCCACTATTCATGCATGTTTTAGCATGTCACCAATCACATTGATTCCATTTCGCTGATGTATTTCTTAGCAGTACCTGTCCATAACATAAACATATACACAGTATAATAGCATAATATCAGTTAATATCCACATGATACTGACCTCCTAATCTACCAAGGCTACTCTTCCCACTTGATTTCTCATAAGACTAGGAACCTCTTCATGCCATTCACTTGCATAAGAAATAATTTCTCCATAAGAATGATCCCTGACGACCTTATTAGAAAATGACATACATACATATATACATATAAAAATCAACATAAAAATATCATGATCCTTGATGACCTGTCAGACAACAACATACGTACATACATATATTCATATATAAACATCAACATAATCATAATCACAACACCATTGCTAGATATCCAAAGGTAAAGGTTAAGAGAACTTCCTTTATTCATGCACAGCATGCACAACATGCACAACATTGAGAACAACAGTCCCCTACTTAGCCAAGGCATCTGTTACCTTAAGCCCATTTACTTTACCCTTCCTACTACCTTTCTCATAATTGTTCTGCCATCGCCATTATCCCAGTGGACCCAACCAACTCAGTCAACTATCATACTATTGCCTTCAACTACCCTTATACATGCAACAAGATTCATCTAGGTATTATATTACCTATTGGGTTTCTTTCATCTCTTCCCAAGCTCCATTAACCTTCCTCTTCCCAAACCAATTTCCAAGACAATTAAGACACAAAATTAAAGAACAAAAAAAAACAAGAACAAAACCATGAAACCCATTAGCAATGTGAAATGGAATTATCATGCACCAAACATAAAAAAAAAAAACTGAAAATCAAGCGCATGAAAATCACAAAGCACCGTAATTACAAGACTCTCAACATAACCCATGACTCAACCGCCATGGGATCCCAGTGCTTCCAAGGGAAGCTCAACCTTATCACTCTTCAATATTTTATGGCAGTATATTTTGTCATGAAATCCACTGCATAATACTACCATAGGCACACAAATACCATTGTATAAATAAAGATAACAACATACCAATTATCTTATGTTGTTGTGCCAAGCACACTGCCTTGTAACTGAACAAATCCATGCTATATCTCAAGGGACTCCAGTTCCCTTGATGAATCCAGCTATAGCTAGAAACCAATTGTTATACTTGTCAAATACGTGTTCATGAATATAACACATATCCACATAATGTCAGACGAAATCAAGGTTAGGAAAACTTCTTATATGTAAAGCACTCATTCACTTGGAATTGTGGTTTCCAAAAATAGCCAAAGGAATTATCACCCAATTTCTTTCTTTTACACTTTTATCCTTGTTGATATTGAGTCTTATTATGTGCTATCACATCACCCAACTGTTAGTTATATAAACAAATCAACTGTTACGTTGTCACACTAATACCAAACATGTTTCCCTGTAACTGTTTACACATGTTAGCCACATGTTCCAAAAATCAAGACATCATATCTATTAGTTTGAAATCAACTTTTACCATGACTAATAGCCATATCATTATCAGCTCACAGTCATAAGTCATAATACTACAACACCCACTTACATTCAAGTACATATTAGCTATCTCAACACATATTGAGTTAGTAAAACCATCTTAAAACAAGATCACCCCTCCATGAAATCTTATAGAGATATACTCATATCATGCAATTAATCAAACATTCAGACAACCTGTAAACATACCATGTTATATAAACCAAATTGACGACATAATCAAACTCATACCTTAATGTATCTGAGGGGAGGCTATCACATATGCACAGTCAATCTAGATTAGTATGCCATAATATCATAACTATTGTCTCATACATGAATATCATAACCATAACCATCTGCACAGGCCAATCCATATTAGCACGATACATATAACATCAAGATCTTAAATGGGACGATCATAATCATTGTGTGTATGAACACAATGCATATAACAAGTTAACTACCATGCATGACTATCTAATGCATGCACATATGACCGTACTAAACAACTAGAATCTATCATGCATGTAACCAAAACAAAAATATAATGACAAGTGTGTATATAGCCATAATGCATATAAAAACCATTAACCAATATACCTACATGCTAAACATACAATACCTATATGGAAATCTACTATTATGCCAAGGTCAAGTTCTACAACCTCACCTTGATAATTTGAATCTCCTACTCTATCTCAACCAACATATCAACATCATAACATACTAACAACATCACAATGACACAAACTGCATGTAATGACCTCATGATGCATATCTAATCTACTATGCATGCATAACCATAACCATAACATGCTCACACAACAACATATATACATTGACATGCATAAAAAATGCATATACAACCGATATGCATTCATGAAAAACACATCCCAACATCAACATCATCAACTTCTACATGATAACAAAAATGTAACAATGAGCATCATCATGCGTACATATCAAACACATATACAACCGACATGCATTCATATCTAGTAGAAGGTTTGAACCATGCTTTGATACCACTCCTTGGTATCAGATATCACCCAAAGAGAATAGAAACTAGACACCACCTAAAGAGAACAAAACCCGCTATCATACTACCTTGTAACGCCCTCCCCCCACACTTACCCAAGCTAATCGGTCCACTAGGGTAAAAATGTGATGAATATTTAATATTATATGATTAAAATTCCCAAGTATAGTTAAGGAAGTGGAATTGAAGAGAGAATACCAATATGACCTTTCTCGGATGCTATAGGACCTTTAGGAGCCTGTTAGTGTCACTCTAGTCATACGCCCATTAGTGATCAAAATTTCTCTTTTGCATTTGCATATTAGGAGGTCCCATAATAATCAATTTTTCCATTCCGTTAGGTCATGGATTCATTGATGGTAGTAATTTGTTACCAGTTTCCCTCATGAGGTACTTGCTGATTTTCCTTCCTATGATCTTCAGTCATTTTTCACTTTCATTCTCAAAATCATATTATTAGGTCATAGGATGGGTCTCATTAGTCTCTAAGGTCTCGCCATGGTCAAATTAATGAGTCAAGTGTCAAATAAAGATCAGCGAAGTCATGAGGAAGTCAATAAATACAAAGTCATAGCACCAGGAAGATCAAAAATATCATTTGTTTGGTTTGATGCAAGCTTCACCTCAAAACCATGTTTTGAGGTGAAGACATGATACTTTTCCTTTCAGCCACAATTCAGAAGCTGTTATCTCCACAAAATTGATGTCTCTGCCTTCAAAGAAGTTTTCCGCAGTATGCTTAGCACCAAATCATCTTCAAAGCAGATCCATCAGAAAGAGCTCGGAAAGAGCTTTCCAACGGTATATTACACTCTCAAAACTGGCTTCTGGATTGAATTTTGTGCTTAGGTGAAGTAAAAGCCCTCTATTCCCTAAGCCCCACCTATTTCCCATGTTTCCCCTTTAACTTTATTTTCAAATCCCTTTGAAAACCCCTTCCTTCCCCCTTCCGATTATAATATCGCATTGTAAATCATTTAATAAAATATGCGATTTTATTACCCAACCACTTCCCCTCCATGCCTTTGGAATTTATAATAAAAAACTTCATATTACAAAGTCCCTCCCCTTAAACACTTCTCTGACCAATACCCCACAAAATTTATAACAAAGTTATATCATATATATAAACCCCACCACTTTAGCACAAAATCACAAAATCGCAAGTTTAGAGATTCAAGTGTCTTGTTGATGTGGAATTTGTGATGTGCAATGTGCGATCATCACAAATTCCCATCGCAAATTCCCATCGCAAATCCCCATCGCAAATTTCCATCGCAAATCCTCATCGCAAATTCCCATCGCAAATTCCCATTGCAAATCCCCGTCGCAAATTCCCATCGCAAATCCCCATCGCAAATTCCCATCGCAAATCCCCATTGCACATTCCCATCGCTAATTACCGTCGCAAAATTCCCATCACAAAATTCCCATCGCAAATTCCCATCGCAAAATTCCCATCGCAATTTCCCATCACAAATTCCAATATTGCGATTGCTTTTATATCCCTGGGCCCACCATACAGCACTTACTCCCCATTATAATATAAAGGCCCTTTCCCCTTTGTAAGTCCCAAAATCAAATTTTATTACATTTATTAAAGGATTTCCCATGGTTTAATCCAATTGCATCGAAAGTTTTATTTTGTATATATTTTCCCGCTCCCCAATCCCGATTGTGATTAAGATGCTGGTCCCGCCTCCTCTCCCTTCCTTCTCATTCACTATTTCCCTTCACGTAAGGCATTATTTTAGTTTATTCCAGTTTACTGCAAGGACATCTTATTAAAAGCCAGATATTCAAAAGGAATAATGGAAAGCAAAGCGACAGCCAGAGGCCGAGACCCAAATTGTAACAGTCACATCCTCAGTTACGTTGTAGAGAAATCTACGTTACAATTTTTTGCCTTCTCACTGGCCAGATGTAATGCAGCTCTTCCTTTACGAAGAGACTGTTGGCTTTTGGCCTTCTATCTTCAGTTTTGATTTCTCCCCTTCCATCGATTTGTATTCCGGCAAAATTCATCTATTTATTGTAAATTCTAATTATTTGCAAAAAAAGTGCGAGGTCTAAAGCTTCAGTAGAGAATAGTGTGGCGATGAAACTCTGCCTTTCAGATTGTCTGATTTGGCAGGGAATTAAATAAAGTGATGCATCTATGATTTATGGGATTCATGTGGTATGAGTTTTAGCATATGTTTCTCCTTTATGTTTCATATGAACATTGTTATGTTACACCATTCATTCATTAACATCTCCAGTTGAATGTTTTCAAGTTAGAAAGGTAGAATCCATTTTATATGCTCTGCCTTGGGGAATCATTCATACTCTGTGTATTTTCTTCTGTTTGAAAAGGATTCATTTATTATGCCATTTTGAACTTCTCAACAATCTTTCCATTTCATCTTATTTAGACTTGATTGCTAAACCTCCTGCCTATCTTGCCCTATGAAATATTCTGTATCCCGATTTAATTCCTCAATTCATACTGTCCTCTTGTTCCATACATCCCTAAAATTTCAGTAATTCATCAAAACTCTTTTTCCCATTTATATACCTAGCCTAAAACCAGTTCATTACCATTTTATTGAATATCCATTCTACGGAGAGAGCCCTCTCCTGTCCTTGTAGGGTTAGCTACAAGGCTGAGCGTGGTTTAGTTGTTACTCTGATTTTCCTTTTTCAGCCTGAGGTTCAGATTGGGTGCTAACATCTCTCGCAACCATACTGGGGAAGCAATTACAAACTTTTGCGTAGAAGATTTATCACCCCAGTAATATTTTTCTTGCAAAGTCTCGATGATGATATTTCAGAATTTTCTAGGCTGATATAAATATTATATAGTAATAAGTTGACCACACTGGCTTCAAGAAGATATAAAAGGGCTAATCATGATCCAAATCCTCCCCCTGTGTTCGAAAATCTGAATCTTATCCCAAGAATAGTCAGAAGACAAGAGGGATTGCCAAGTCCTACACCTATTTTCAGTTCCCATACTTGGCCCAGTGAATGTTTTTTTATAGAGGAGATTTCTTTGGATGAGGATTTTGAGCTTTCTTTGTTTAGAAGTAAGTCTGAAACTGCACTTGAAGACACGGTTTTAGATATGGAGTTTCTTGTAGATTTTGAAGTTCAGAGAGCAAATTCTTCCATTGATGACTACATTTTGAATTCGCCTCAGTCCATCACTGCAACTTATATTCCTGAGCCTTCAGAATCATCAGGCGCAACATTCCATCCTCCTGATTCATCAGCATTCCCATCAATCAATTCCCAGTTTTCATCTCCTCCATCAACACCTACCTCAAATTCCAGCATTACAAACGCTGTGGTAAATCCTCCAAGAAATATGGTTGCCCGGTATGCACCCTTGGTTTTACCTCAGGTTCTCAATGATATGCCTGCTGATTATTAGAGTAAAATTGTTATCTTTGATGCCACTCAGGGCATTACAGCCCAACAGCATGTTGACAAGATGAATTACTTTTTTGACTTGCATTAAGTGGAAGAAGAGAATGTAGCAACCAGGTTGTTTGTTCAAAGCTTCGGAGGTGAAGTGAGAAAGTGGTTCAGAGCTTTACCAACAGGCTCTATTCACACTTTGCAAGAGTTACACACACAGTTCCTAGACCGGTGGGAGGTGAAAAGGAACCCACACCAAATTCTGTCTCAATATGAGAATATGAAAAGAAATGTGGGTGAAACTGTGCAAGAATATTGTTTAAGATTTAATGCTGCATACCATGCTATTCCGGCCAACCTCAAACCACCCATGGATTCAGCTATGCTAAAGTTTCCGAACGGTTTTGATGCGTTATGGCATATCAGCTGCGTGAAAGAGATCCACCGTCTCTTGAAGAAATGCAAAAAATAGCAGTAAGCGTTGAAGCTAATCTGCTGACCAGAAGAGCTCGAGCTAGAACCGAAAAGAAAGTTGTGGTGAAAGAGGAAGCCTCCACTTCAGACAGTAGAATGGACACTCTAATTCGTAAAATGGAAAAGATGGTTGAGCGTTTGACAATTTTCGACAGACCCGAAACTCAAATAAGAAATCCAAATTTTAGAGGATAGCAGAAAACGCAATTCAGAATTAGACAGAGAGAACAAAGGGCACAGGACCAAGCGGCACCACAACAGCCAATTAAAACACCGTTACAGCAGAACTACGTGTAAGGGACTGACTCAGACGATGATGGTCCTCTGTTTGAAACCAATCATTTTTTCACAGCTGATGCTGCACCCATTTTCCTCACAGAAGACGAAGAATACACAGTGGCGACTCCAGACATTCAAGGGGATGAAAATTTCATTTTGGCCAATGATGTGGTGTTAGAAAAGGAATATGATGACTACCAGAGAGGTTATATGAACGCGCTGTCAGCCAGGAAAGGGGAGTATTCTCTAAGGAACAGAAACGTCACCATCAGCCCCATTCAAAGGAGAAAAGAACTACAAATGAAGGACAAGGCACAGAAGAAAGGAAAAGAGCCGACCAATCCTTCATCTAGCAAAGCACCCATAGCTGAGAACGCCGCAAAAGAAAAGGGCCAACAGAACGTAGCGAGAGAACAAATGGAGAAGAAATACCCTCCTATTAAAGAGGTAGAAAAAGCTCCCTCCTTTAATTTAGAAAATGAAATTTCCAAGTTGAAAGTGTATGTGCCCTTGACCGAGTTGGTAAAGAATAGTGTATATAAAAATCAAGTGTCTAAAGTCTTGCAAATTGACCCTCTTTCTGATATGGTTAATGTGGAGGATGACTACCCCTAACTTATTTTTGGTCCAGCCACACAAGAGTCTGAAGAAAATGAAGTTCCCCCCTTTTAGCTTAGTCTTAGGTACATGAGTTTATCTTTCATAATGCCATGTTAGACTCCGGGGCCTCCCATAATTTAATGCCCAAAGCTGTCATGGAGAAGTTAGGCCTTGATGTTACTAGAAAATACCATGATTTGTACTCTTTTGATTCAAGTAGGGTCCACTGTATTGGTCTCATCAAAGATTTAGTAGTGTCTTTAGATCAAATCCCATCCAAAAATGTCTTGATGGATGTAGTTGTTGCTGATGTCCCCCCAAGGATTGGAATGCTCCTATCTAGGTCTTGGGGTGCCAAACTTAAGGGGACCATACAACTTGATTTCCCCTATGCCACAATCCCTGTGTTTGGCCAGTTGAGAAAGTTATATAGGGAAAAGAAAATGAAATACATGATCACCAGCAAAGACAAGCCAGTAAATCATCCCATCAATGCAGTACACACAGATTTAGAGTCTTTTGTCTTATATTCAGATGGTGGTTTAAATGATGAGGATGTTCAGTTGGTACAAGTGGAGGAGATACCTGAGATTTCAGAAAATTTCAGAGAAATCCTCAAATAGGAAAAAGACAAAGTAGCAAGTACTTCTGAGCCTTCTGCCTGCCAGCAGCAAATGGATAATGAACAACCAGAAATCAGCCAAGGCAAAGAAGAGAAAGAAACAAATTTTTAGCATCTACAAGAAGAAGAAGAAGGTTTGTGGAGTATGGATTTTGATGGAGCTGTTGGTAAGGATGGAGCTAGCATTGGAATATGGATTAGGAGTCCTATTTTTCAACCTGAGAAGGTCCCTAGTAATGTTAGAGTATGTGCTTACAAGTTGGCTTTTGAATGCTCTAACAATGAAGCAGAGTATGAAGCTTTGATTGTAGGCCTCAAAATCTTGAAGAAGTTGAAGGCAAAAAGGATTTCTGTGTATGGTGACTCTGAGTTAATAATCAAGCAGGTGAAAGGAGAGTACCAAGCTAAACATCCAAGACTGAGGGCATACAGAAATGTAGTTCTGGACATTTTGAAGACATTCCCAGAGTACACTTTGACAGCAGTGCCTAGGATACAGAATCTTATTGCTGATTCTCTTGAAACTACTGCAAGTAACCTGAAAATTCTGATGAACTACAGCAACAAATTCGAAATCCATGTCAAACATAGGCCTGTTGTTTCGGATAATTTGAGGTATTGGCAAGTATTTTGGGATGATAATGAGATAAATGCATTTTTGCAGGGTGATGGAAAATTCAAGGACACTCTCATAAAAGGTGAGTATGTGGTGGATGAGAAAGAAATGGAAACAAACAAGATGGACATATTGCAGTTGAAAGATAACATAATTCCTAGAGGTCTCATACCTCTAGAGGAGCTGTTTGATTAGGACGATGTTGCAAAGAAGCCAAGCTTGGTGCCCACAGAGAAAGGAGTTTAAGATGTGAATCTTGGAACACTTGATCAACCCAAGTTCGTGAAATTGTCAAAGACATTGTCCCTTGAAGCGAAGGATAAGTATGTGAAGTTGCTTTCCGAATTTTCTGATGTATTTGCATGGGATTATTCAGATTTGAAAGTGTATGATAGGAACATAATCCAGCATACTATTCCTATCAAGCCAGATCAAAAGCCATTCAGACAGAAGCTGAGAAGAATCAATCTGAAGCTGCTGCCATCCATTGAAAAAGAGGTAAATAGATTATACAAAGCTGGTATCATAGTCCCCATTAGATTTTCTGACTGGATTTCAAATTTGGTCCGGGTACGTAAGAAGACTGGAAAAATAAGGTTGTGCATAGATTTTCGGAACTTGAATAAGGCTTCCTTAAAGGATAATTATCCACTTCCAAAAATGGACCATATTCTGCAGAGAGTAGTTGGAGCATCCAGGATGTCATTACTTGATGGCTACTCAGGCTACAACCAAATATTGGTGCATGAGAAGGACCAAGATAAAACTGCCTTCACAACACCCTGGGGAACCTTCCAGTATACCAAAATGCCTTTCGGACTGAAGAATGCAGGAGCTACTTTCCAACGTGCAATGGGCATCGCCTTTGCAAATGAAAAAGATGTTTTTCTGGTTGTTTATTTGGATGATTTGACAGTGTTTTCAGGATCAGATGATGAGCATTTGTGCCATTTGAGAGTTGTTTTTCAGCGATGCAGAAAGTTCAGAATTTATCTCAATCCCAAGAAGTGCCTCTTCGCCATGGATGAAGGCAAGCTGCTGGGACATATCATCTCCAAAGATGGTATTTGCATCGATCTAGCTAGAGTGGAGGCAATCCAGCTCATAGACCTGCCACGAAACAAGAAGGAGATCCAAGCATTCAATGGTAAGATGAACTTCTTACGTCGATTTATACCCAATCTAGCTGAGCATTTGAGGGAAATGACTAATATGTTAAAGAAAGACAACACTCTTAAATGGAGTGAGGATGCTATCAAATCATTCAATCTGGTAAAGTTTGCTTTTTCCAATGCCCCAGTTTTGATCAGTCCTGAATACACTCAAGACTTTATCATATTTTCGTTTTCATTTGAGCATACTTTAGCGGTTGTTTTAATGCAAAAGAGAGACGAGATCGAAAAGCCAATTGCCTTTTTTAGTAGAACTATTAGAGACGCTGCTTTGAGGTATAATATCATTGAAAAACATGCATTGGCCCTTATCAAAGCATTGAAGGATTTCAGGGTCTATATTCTGCATTCACATACTATAGAATATGTCCCAAACACAGCAGTGAAGGAGGTGTTGATGCAAACTGATCCAGAAGGTCGAAGAGGTAAGTGGTAGCAGCCATGTTGGAGTATGATCTGGAGATCAAGCCCACAAAATTGATCAAAGGCCAAGGCTTGGCGAAATTGATGGCCCAATCAAATCTGCACGCCTTTGATATAAACCTTATAACAGCAGTGGCAGAAGAGGAAGATGAAGGTTTGTTGGTTCCAATTGCAAACATTTTTCTACAGTCCCCGTGGTATTCAGATATCGTCTATATCCTTCAGCATTTGTCTCCTCCTATGGGCATGTCCAAAAGCAAAGGTAGATCTCTGAAGCTAAAATCTGCAAAATACTGCATTTTAGACAGTACTCTATATTGGAAAGATCCAGGAGGCGTTCTGCTCAATTGTTTGGTTGAAGAAGAAGTGCAGAAGGTAATGCACGAGTTTCATAAAGGTGACTACGGCGGTCACTTGTTTTGGAAGACTACAGCTAACAAGATATTGAGAGAAGGATATTATTGGCCCGCATTATTTTCTGATTTATATAAGACAGTGATGAAATGTCACGAATGCCAAATCTTCCAAGGGAAGAATAAATTGCTTCCACTTCCTTTGAAACCAGTTTCAGTGAACGCACCCTTTCAGCAGTGAGGGCTCGATTTTATAGGGGAGATTCATCCCGCGTCCTCAGCACAGCATCGATGGATCTTGACAGGGACATATTACTTTACTAAATGGATCGAGGCCATCCCATCCAGGTAAGCAACAGACGCGGTAATCATTCAATTCTTGGAATTGAATATTCTATCTCGTTTTGGCCGCCCCTGTAAAATCGTAACAGACAATGCAGCAGCGTTTAGATCCAAGAAAATGATCGAATTTTGTGACAAATACAACATCGCGCTGGGCCATTTGAAAACTTATTATCCACAAGGAAATGACCTGGCTGAGTCATTTAACAAATCATTGGTGAATATAATTAAAAAAATGCTAGAGACAAACAAAAGAAATTGGCACTGAAAGCTCATCAACGCGCTGTGGGTAGAGAGATTTAGCAGTAAAATATCAATAGGTATGTCACCATTTGAGCTGGTTTATGGTATTGACGTTGTCCTTCCTACATCCCTTACAGTCCTAGTTATGAAATTATTGCAAGAAGTTGGCAGCGAGGACAATGACCATCAGCTAAGAATCAATCAAATGATCCACCTTCAGCAAACAAGAGAGCAAGTGTCACAGAACGTTATTCAGTTGCAGGAGAAAATTAAAAAGATCTATGATAGGAAGACAAAGGCAAAAAAGTTTCAGCTGGATGATATAGTGTTGAAATGGGATGCCAGAAATGAAGACAGAGGGAAGCATGGTAAGTTCGACAATCTGTGGAAAGGACCATACAGGATCTCAGTTTACAGAGGACAGAATGCCTTCTTTCTTTCAGAAATGGATGGCCAAAATTGTCCTGGAGGAGCAGTAAATGGTAGGCTTTTGAAGCACTACCATTGTTGAAAATAAAGTATCAGGATATATGCCATCATCATTGTATATACCATGTTGTGTTTATCAGAGTTCAGAGTACACAGTCATTGAAGTTTGGGGCCCGAAGTGAAGGCTATAAAACTTGAATGACATGTGTATGGTTTGGTTTATTTCAATTTTTCAGTCTTAGTCTTGAGTCAGTGCCAGTATGCATTGTGTCAGTTTTTCAGTGTTTTTGACTCCATGCCCAATGGATAAGGCTACTTGGTCTACGGTGTTCTTGGCACCTCCAAGGAGCTACCATCCCCATTGGAGCCAATGTTAGCATCAGTCTAGTCATACTGCCATCAGTGATCAAAACTGCTCGTTTGCATTTGCATATTAGGAGTCCCATAATAATCAATTTCACCATTCCGTTAGGTCATGGATTCATTGATGGTAGTAAGTTGTTACCAATTTTCCCTCATGAGGTACTTGCTGATTTTCCTTCCTATGGTCTTCAGTCATTTGTCACTTTCATTCTCAAAATCATATTAGTAGGTCATAGGATGGGTCTCATTAGCCTCTAAGGTCTCGCCATGGTCAAATTAATGAGTCAAGTGTCAAATAAAGATCAGCGAAGTCATGAGGAAGTCAATAAATACAAATTCATAGCACCAGGAAGATCAAAGATATCATTTGTTTGGTTTGATGCAAACTTCACCTCAAAACCATTTTTTGAGGTGAAGACATGATACTTTGCCTTTCAGCCACAATTCAGAAGTTGTTATCTCCACAAAGGGATGTCTCTGCCTTCAGAGAAGTTTTGCGCAGTATGTTCAGCGCCAAATCATCTTCAAAGCAGATCCATCAGAAAGAGCCCAGAAAGATCTTTCCAACGGTATACTACACTCTCAAAACTGGCTTCTGGATTGAATTTTGTGCTTAAGTGAAGTAAAAGCCCTCTGTTCCCTAAGCCCCACCTATTTCCCATGTTTCCCCTTTAACTTTATGTTCAAATCCCTTTAAAAAAACCCCTTTCCCCCCCCTTTTTCGATTATAATATCGCATAATAAATCATTTAATAAAATATGTGATTTTATTACCCAACCACTTCCCCTCCATGCCTTTGGAATTTATAATAAAAAACTTCATATTACAAAGTCCCTCCCCTTAAACACTTCTCCGACCAATACCCCACAAACTTTATAACAAAGTTATATCATATACATAAACCCCACCACTTTAGTGCAAAATCGCAAGATCGCAAGTTTAGAGATTCAAGTGTCTTGTTGATGTGGAATTTGTGATGTGCGATGTGCGATCATCGTAAATTCCCATCTAAATTCCCATTGCAAATCCCCGTCGCAAAATTCTGTATCGCAACTCTCATCGAAATTCCCATTGCAAATCCCGCTTTAAATTCCCATCAGAATCCCCATCGCAGAACTCCATCGCAAATCCCCGTCGCAAATTCCCATCACTAAATTCCCCGTCGCAAAATTCCCATCACAAAATCTCCGTCGCACATTCCGTCACAAATTTCCCATCGCAAATTCCAATATTGCGATTGCGATTTTATCCCCGGGCCCACCATATGGTACTTACTCCCCATTATAATATAAAGGCCTTCTCCCCTTTGTAAGTCCCAAATCGCATTTCATTATGTTTATTAAAGGACTTCCCATGGTTTAATCCAACCGCATCTAAATTTTTATTTCGTATATATTTTCCCGCTCCCCGATCCCGATTGCGATTAAGATGCGGGTCCCGCCTCCTCTCCGTTCCTTCCTATTCACTATTTCCCTTCACGTAAGGCATTATTTCAGTTTATTCCAGTTTACTACAACAAAATCTTATTAAAAGTCAGTTATTCAAAAGAAATAATGGAAAGCAAAACGACAGCCAAAGGCCGAGAAACAAAATGTAACAGTCACATCTTCAATAATGATTTGAAAAGATCCACGTTACATGGTTTCACCTCCTCATGGGATATCCAAAAATTTCAAATGAGATAATGTAATGAAGATATTGTTGGCTTTGGCCTTCCATCTTCAGTTGAGATTTCTCCTCTTTCCATCGATTTGTATTCTTGCAAATCTGTCTATTTATTGTAAATTCTAATTATTTGCAAAGGCGGAAAGTCTGAGGTCTAAAAAACTCAGAAGTAGGGGAATAGTGTGGCAGTGAGCTCCGCGCTCCATTATACAGTTTGGCAGGGAAGTAAATAAAGTGATGCAGCTCTGATTTATTGGATTCATGTGGTATGATTTTTAGCATATGTTTCTCCTTTATGTTTCATATGTACATTGTTATGTTACAACATTCATTCATTAACATCTCCAGTTGAATGTTTTCAATTTAGAAAGGTAGAATCCAATTTATATGCTCTGCCTTGGGGAATCATTCATACTCTATGTATTTTCTTCTGTTTGAAAAGGATTCATTTATCATGCCCTTTCCAGCTTCTCAACAGTCTTTCCATTTCATCTTATTTAGACTTGATTGCTAAACCTCCCGCCTATCTTGCCCTATGAAATATTCTGTATCCCGATTTAATTTCTCAGCTCATACTGTCCTCTTGTCCCATACAACCCTGAAATTTCAGTAGTTCATCAAAACTCTTTTTCCCATTTATATACCTAGCCTAAAATCAGTTCATTACCATTTTATTGAATATCTACTCTACGGAGAGAACCCTCTCCTGTCCTTGTAGGGCTAGCTACAAGGCTAAGCGTGGTTTAGTTGTTACCCTGATTTGCCTTTTTCAGCCTGAGTTTTAGATTGGGTGCTAACAGATCCAACCAACACTTCTAGGTGATCAACCCCTGAGAAAACTTGTTGTTTTGCTGAACTTGAGACCTAGTTTCACTGATGATGAGCCCTTAATGATACTACAGTCCTCCAATTTCATGCAAAACAATTCATCCATGCAACTACAACTTTTTTCAGGCAGTTCCGTGCCAACGACCCTGGATTTCGAGCCACTTTTTCAAGGCCAGGACTCAGGCCATTTCCCAGAACTTCATGAAACTTCTAGAAATGATAAGTAACATCATGACAAGGATGCTAATGCAAAAATTAAACATGGACATGATCCTACAAGGCCTAGCCATGAAAAACATTCTGTCAAACACATCATGAACATATAATCTACAGGTCATGTAAACACATATGAACATAGAGACTTCATACTTATTGGAGAATCTCTAAGAAGGAAGGATGTCCTCTCATAATAGCTGTGTTACCATCAATTATGTCATAAATTTATTGTTCATTCATGTACTAAACAAAACATAATGAGATCCATGACTAAGACATGTCATAAAATTAATCTTATAACCAACATATAATCAAAAAAATAACATATATAGAATAGCCATTAAGATCAAATAATAACAATCACATTTATACATAATACACAAGAGGGAAAATAAATCTTATTAGCACACACAAAATGAAACTAGGTCTGGGAATTCCACATACCACCCGGCCATAGATTGGGATGAACCAAATCTATGTTTCAACCAATCATCCCCATGCCATATTCCAAGCATCAATGTGGGTTCTCATGGAATACATGAAAAAAAACCAAACTAGGACTTCCTAAGGCCAAACCTCCTCAAACATAAACCAATGATTCCACATTATGGTCAAACATCACTAACCACTGCTTACTGCTAAGTCTCTACTCTAGGCTCAAGGGCCTCTAGAGTTTTTTTCCAACCGCAGCTTCCATTACTAGTAACTCAACCACAATTGTCATGGGATTCCAAGGAATTTGTCCAAACGTTAGCCATCAGTATTTTTTACATGTTAGTGATGACTATATCTACAACTGAGTTTTCTAGAAACTGATTTCCTTATGTCAATATGTCATCCAGAAAACCCTCCTAAAACTTTTTTCACCTTTCTACCTTTTCAGTTCGCCCATGTCGAAATCAAAACCTCATATCACAATCCTATCTAGCTTCAGCCTTCTTGATCTGCCCATCAGCTTTAAAAAGGCAAATCCACATCTATTTCAAAAGAGTATATAAGCTAAATCAGAGATAGACTGAAGCAGCATTTATTTACTTTTGCAATTGCAGAGCAAAAGCAATTTCAAAGGCTACCTGGCTGATCTTCAGACTCTGTCCATAGCTTATAATTGAACAATTGTTGGGGCCCTTGTTTTTGTTTAAGTTTTGAACTCTTGGCCAAGACATTTTGAACTTTGACTCTTTTTGAGTTGCGGAATAAATACACATGGCAACCACGACCGCGCCGCAATGACCAGGAGTTGCAGAGCTACCAAGGTGGCGCGGAAGCACTCGATAGCTGGAGATCGAGCAGAGATAAGTGCATATGAAAGAAACACAGCAGAAAACAAAAATTAGAACACGCAGACATCAGAAGAGAAGCTGGGAAAAGCCAGAGTGAAGACACAGAGAAGCTGTCAGTCGCGAGGAGCGGGTGAATAAATGACGATCACCCGGCTGAAAAGAAAGGAGGTTGAAGGTTGAATGGATATGAGAGAAGTCGCGAGGATCGAGGCAGGGAAGGACACGCAGAGCAGCTGCGGAAGAATCATGCTTGTTCTTCCTATGGTTTCTTACTTTTTATGTTCTTCCTTTCTGTTCTAAAATCCATCTGTATCAGACTTGTGAGTTATCAGAGAGAAAGCTATGTAATCATGTGTTCGGCCAGAAGAATAATATAAGGGAAGATTGTTGTCTCAATAAGTTGTTCATGTGCTGTAATGTGTTTACACTGATTTAAAATTTTAAGTTGCGACTGTCTGAATACTTAGTAAGTGATCTTGCATGTGTAATATTGGTAGATGTAATGGATGCACTTTCTTTCTTTGGTTGCGGGTTTATTCCTTACCAGTGATCTCATCCCCTTATGCATGTGGTCGCGGCACGCCTCGGGTGAGACGCACTGCTCTCCAAGAGTAGGGTGAAAATGCCGGCGTGTTCCTAGACTACACCGGACCCCTTGTTGGCCATAACCCTTGAACCTGGGTCTTGCCCGCGAGACCTGACTTTTCGCCAACAAATGGTTCCGTTGCCGGGACCTGCATGTTCTGAGGGGATCTAGATCATGGTCTCGAGGATTTTTGAAGGAGCAATACGGCGATGGTGGGATGATCATCTTGACCATTTCATTAGTCAGCAAGCGGAGCTGATCAAGAAAAAGGAGGCGGCGATCAGGGAGCTTGTTCTTTTCTCTAACTCAGCTAGTGATACGTACGAAATTTTTTGGGGAAGGTTCCCTACTGACCTTTACAATTGGTTGCGAAGGTTACGAGCGACGGTGCCCCAAGAAGGCTCGCGGAAGATAAACCGCAGGGGGGTGCACGAAGACCTGGTAGCACTGCATCGGGTAGACAATGAACTAACCCGCGCGGTGGATTTTTGGGTAAGGACCACGTTGGAAGGATACACGGTGGAGTTTGCTGCTGAGTGTTACCAATCCTTCTCAAAAGCGGAGGCTGTCTTCCACTCGGGGCTAAGGGGGAAGCTATTGAAGGAGATTCCGCTGTGGATCAAAGCCCTGATGGTGGACGAAGGGTTGATTGAATTCCACAAAACGAGTATGGAAGCGTAAACCACCCGTACTGGGGGAAGGATTGAGGGGACCGATGCTGTGTAGACTGTGAGAGTGGGAAGCAGGGGATGGACGTTGAGGCCGCATGCAAGTTGCGGGAGCTACGCGCGCATCGGAGGGCACAGATCGCCGATAGGTGGCGAAGAAGGGTAATGAGAGATTTGAAGAGAAGGGAGATCGAGAGGAAAAATCAGAAGGAGGCGCCTCAGAAGACAAGACCCATGGGTTTGGATACCCGGACAGGAGACGGGACGGCAGCGGACGTACAGTGGGTGCATGGGAGCCCAGCGACGCGAGAAAGAGAGGTAACGACTAGCGAAGATAATGGAAAGATGCAGCCCGAAGAAAGTTCCGATGATGAATGGCACGGCGTGATGCAGCAGATGTTCCAGGATCAGACGATGCCCACCCCTCCAGGAAGCCCTACGTCCCACCTTCCGCATGGCCAGGATCCCGACCTTCCCCTGGTACTTTATCAACCTTTAAGAAATATTTTTATTCAGTTACAAGCATTAGGTCAATCATATAGTAGTTCAGCGGCGTCGGTAACGCCTAGTAGCAGCAGCGTTGCTAGTAGTAGTATTTTCCCTAGAGGGACCGTTACGCAACCAGGACCGGGAGGTTTTATCCTGGTTAATTCTCCGCAAGTACACATGGCTGGATCTTTCACCCGGTTCCCAGAGTTCTCTGGCCGGGGCAACGACGACGTAGAACAACACTAGTATCTATGCGAAGCCATCTGGAGGGCTCGACAGATGCCAGATCCAAGGAAGTTAATAGAGTTTCAAACCACGCTCAGAGAGAGAGCTCTGCGTTGGTTCATCAAGTGGTTCGAGGCGCACCCTAACCCGGTAATTGCGGACGTGAAGCGGGATTTTGTCCGCGAATTCAAGCTTCCCCAGACAGACCAGCAAGGCCTGTCCGAGCTGTGGGAAATTAAGCAGAAGGAAGGCGAGACCGCGTGGGAGTTGATGCGGCGATTCAAGGACGCGATCGGGAAACTGAGCTACCCGATCGATCCAAACCACCAGAGGGACTGGTTCATCAAGGCTCTGCTCCCCTTGACATGAACTCCCCTTACTCAGCAGAAGATTGATAATCTGCAGGATGCTTTGGAGAAAGCCATGAAGATTGAAGCCATGGCAGGCTACCCCCAGGAATATCGGGGGGTGGTGGCCCCGCAAGACCCTTCTTTGGTAGGGTTGCAACACCAGATCGCCAGCTTGACCGAAAAGCTCAAGGAACTTCAGCCGGTGAGGCCAGCGCGACCGAATGTTTGGTGTACACATTGTCTGGTCGAGGGCCACGTAGCAACTGAATGTCGTCGGTTGCGCGGCGCAGGAGCAGGACCCTCAGTCGCAGCTATCCAGGGAGGTCCACCACCAGGGGGTGGTGCGGGGATGAACCCGCAAGGAGTCTACCAGCCACAACAAACCTTTGCGGCGTTCCAACCGCAACCGGGGTCCTCCACCACAGAGTACTGTGAGATTTTCCGGACGATGGGGCATCCACCTCGGATGTGCCCGATATTGCAGAAGTACTCCACGGTCCCGAATAATGTATACTGCGAATTCTGTGTGTCTACGACCCACAACACTGAGCAGTGCAGGGCGCTTGACGCTCTTGCGGATCGATTCGATCGTCCCTCGTACAGGGTGAAAGAGGCTCCAAGGGGAAGAGGTGGCGGCATGCGGGGAGGCCGAACAGGCGGACGCGGTCTGGTCAAATGCTACAACTGTGACCAGGAAGGTCATGTGGCTCGAGAGTGTCCCCTTCCGCGACGACCTTGGTGTTCCCAGTGCCGGGTCAACGCCCATGCTACGGAAGACTGTCCGGAGCTCATCAAGAAGTGGGAAGAACGGGTGCGGCAGAGGGTAGCGAATCTGATAAACTCAGAACCGTGGGGGGGCGCAACCCCTGACATGCAGAACGTCGCGATAGTAACGCAGGGTGGAAAGAAGACTGGAGAGGATGCCCACGAGAAGGAGCCAGCACGAGTGGTTCGGCTGGCATCCCCAAAGAATTTGATCAGGCCCGAAGTCCAGAAGAAGTATTTTCAGGAGGCGGTTGAGGCATTCGCCCAGTTGCGCAACGAGGGAAGGTTGGAGGAGCCCAGGCAGCCAGAATCCGGGGCGAAGAACGTTGCAGATACTGTGGTCGAGGATTGGCTCCAGCTATTCCTCAGGATTTTTTACGACGTTGTGCTGCGGCAGCAGCTTAAGCATGCTTTGGACGGAGCGCTGCAGGGGCACGTAGAACCTAGAGATCCGGCAGACGCTAGCCCTCAATACGTCCCTCAATACGTGCAACGTGTCAAGCGGAACAAGCAACGAACAGGCAAAGAATTTCGGCTTAACACGCAGGTCGCAGGTTTCCAAATCAGCGACACCATATTGGACTTGGGGTCCGACGTGAATATATTGCCACGAAAGACATGGGAGGCTCTTGGAAAGCCACGGCTCGCCTATTCCCCAATCCAACTCAGGATGGCGAACCAGTACTGCATTTTGCCAATCGGCCGACTCGAAGGAGTCGAGGTCGACGTTGCAGGGGTGAAGACCTACACCGATTTTGAGGTTATTGATATCATGGGCGATAAGGATCCCTATCCTGCTTTACTCGGCATTGATTGGGCTTTTGAGAATTACGCCATCATCGACCTCAAGAAGGAGCTGATGATCTTTGAGGATGGGGAGGTACGGGTCACCCAGCCACTCGACCCGTATCAAGGGCCGCAATATCCGGAAACAGTGGATAGTCGGGAGGATGCTCAGATGATGGACCATCTCTATCAGATGACTGCAGGGAAGCGGGACGATTATATTAACCCGACCGCAACTGGCTCTATCAGTTGGCTGAGTGTGCAGAGCTCGGAGCTCGGATCCGAGCTCGCGTGGGAAGACTGGCAGCAAGGGGGGTATGAGACCACCACGTGGAGATGTGCCTCCATCGCTCAAGTCCGATGGGTAGGGACTGAGATCCGTGGATACCCCACATTATCAAACATGCAAGCAGTGAATATTTTTATTTCCAAGGTGGAAGACCGGGTCCCAGAGGAAAGCCGGATACCACTTTTGGATGTGGCCCTGCAGTCAACGTCGGGACGATGGTGGAACAATCACCGCAACACTCTGTTGCGATGGGAGCGTGTGGCGGATGCTCTGCGGGCACGCTTCAAAGAGGATGAAGGGCCCTGCATTACGCTTAAACATCATGGAGCTTCCGACCCGCGACAGCATCTGCGGGCGTGCGAAGAACAGTGGCGTAGCGCCCGGTACCCCGAGGAGTTGTGGGTCCACAGGTTTGTCCACTCCTTGGGTCCAATTCCCCAGGCCTGGTACCTGGAGGAAGAGCGGAAACGGGGAACCCGCTCCTGGCAGGCAGTCGCGGAGAAGTTTATCCAGAGCTTTTCGTTCGAAGGGGAGACGGCGCAGGAATCTCAGGCCCTACAAGCCGTCAAGGAGGTTCTGTTTTTCCACCATCTTGAGCCCGATGAGGGCCCGGTGGCGCCACGCCCTGGGATCAGGCGCGAATTGGTTTGCCAACGGATTGACGGCGATCCGGAGGATGATAGTTTGGACGACCTTAGGCATCTCTACTTTGACGAAAAGGAGGGCGAGCGGAGCAGCCGTGACGAGCCGACGACAGAAGGCGTCCATTTTCAGCCCCTAAAGACAAAGAAGCTGAACATTGGAAAGGACGAGAAACCCAAGCTCGCAACAGTGGGGGATTACTGGGACGAGGAGACAACTAAAGAAATTTTCAACCTCCTCCGAGAATATGAAGATTTATTCCCATCATCGGTTGCGGACCTGAAGTGGATCAAGGGGGATTTGGGCGAGATACGCATCACACTGAAACCGGGGGCCAGGCCGGTGAAGCACCGACCCTACCGGTTGAATCCACGTATCAAAGAGAAGGTCAAGATGGAGATTGACAAAATCCTGGCTGCAGGTCTCATCTTTCCAGTAGAATAAGCAGAATGGGTGAGTCCGATTGTCATCCAGAACAAGAAGGACAAAGCGGAGATCCGGGTCTGTGTAGACTACCGGAGCTTGAATAATGCTTGTATCCACGACCCGTTTCCCACTCCCTTCAGCGATGAAGTTCTAGATCATGTCGCGGGAAATGAAGCTTATTCCTTCACTGATGGGTTTTCGGGCTACCATCAGGTGCGCATCGCTGAGGAAGACAAAGCAAAGACGACATTCACCACTGAGTGGGGATCATTCACATACCACGTTATGCCGTTTGGTCTGAAGAACGCCCCGGCTGTGTTTTCCCGGATTGTCATTGCTGCTTTCCAGGAGTACATTCACAAGTTCCTGGAAGTCTACATGGACGACTGGACTGTTTACAGCCTGCTGAAGAAACACGCCTCTCTGTTGCGTGTTATGTTCGATCGATGCCGCCAGCTGCAGATTTCCTTGAACTTGAAGAAATGTATTTTTGCAGTACCATTCGGCACACTCTTGGGTCACGTGGTGTGCAAGAAAGGGGTCTGCATTGATCCTGCTAAGGTCGCGGTCATCATCCACATGGAGGCCCCCGAGAACATGAAGCAGTTGCGGGCACTGCTCGGGCACACAGGATACTACAGGCGGTTTATCCGCAACTACGCCAAAATCACTGCCCCTCTAAAGAAACTGTTGCGGAAGTCAGAAGCATTTGAGTGGACGGCGGAGTGCAGGAGGGCACTCGACACATTAAAGGAGAAGATGGCGACGGCACCCATACTTGTTCATCCCGACTGGGATAAGCAGTTCCATGTGCACATTGATGCGTCCGGAATTGCACTTGGAGCTGTATTGGCGCAACCCGGCGAAACGACAGTTGACCACCCCGTATACTTCGCTAGCCGACGGTTATCGAATGCGGAGAATAATTACACCACGACCGAGCGGGAGGCGTTGGCGATGGTGTACTCTCTCCAGAAGTTCCGCCACTATCTTCTGGGCGGCAAATTTACATTTTTCATGGACCATTCTGCATTGAAATATCTGGTCAATAAGCCTGTGTTGGAAGGAAGAATCTGTCGATGGCTTCTACTTTTTCAGGAGTTTACGTTTGAGGTGATTGTCAAGCCTGGCAGGTTGAATGTGGGTCCCGATCACTTATCCAGGTTGGAGACGGGAGAGAATGAAGGCCCGTTGGACGATCAGCTCCCGGATGCTGACCTCTTCCGAGTTGAAGCAGTACCAGATTACCTGGCTGACATTGCCACGTATCTGACCACGGGACAGTGCCCTGAGGATTACACCCCGCTTCAGAAATGCCACCTTGTTGTCCGAGCGGCTGACTACCAATTGATTGCGGGGCAGCTGTACAAATTGGGGCTGGATGAGGTGTTGCGCAGGTGCGTTCTTGACCATGAACGAGAAGCAGTGATGTGGGAATGTCACAGTGGTGTTGTGGGAGGGCATGTGGGTGCAAAACCTACCGCAAGGAAGGTGCTTCAAGCTAGCCTGTGGTGGCCGACGGTACATGCAGACTGTAAAGCCTATGTGAAGCGTTGCGACGTTTGCCAGCGGACGGGAAGGCCTTCGCACTGGGACGAGCTTCCGCTACACCCAGTGCATGTGTTGCGGCCATTTGAAAAGTGGGCTGTTGATTTCGTTGGCCCCATCGCACCAATCGCTCGCCATTCCAAAGCCCGGTACATCATCACCGCAACGGATTACCTCACCCGGTGGGCTGAGGCGGCAGCGGTACGCGACTGCTCGGCAGAGACCGCTGCTCGGTTCATCTTTGAACACATCATCAGCCGCTTTGGCTGCCCACGGAGCTTGACCAGCGATCAGGGTACGCATTTCATTAATGCCATGGTCAAGTCACTACTGGACACATTTATGATTCAACACCATAAAAGCAGCCCATACCACCCATAGGCCAATGGTACGATAGAAGCCTTCAATAAGATTCTTGAAAAGGGCTTGACTAAAATTTGCAATGCTCAGCGAGACGATTGGGATGAGCGGATACCAGCGACATTATGGGCTTACCGGACCACGGTAAAACGTTTGACCAACCAGACGCCATTCCAGCTGGTGTATGGTCGGGAAGCTGTGATTCCCGCCGAGTTCACCATACCCAGCCTTTTGATCGCAACGTCCCTTCAATTCTCAGAAGAGGCATCACTTCGGGAACACCTCCAGGAGCTACAAGAGCTGGATGAGGCTCGATTCCTCGCGAAATTCCACCAAAAGGTCCAGAAGGCCAGGCAGAAAGTGTGGCACGACCGCTACATCAAAACTAAGGCTTTCCAAGTTGGCGGCAAAGTTCTCCTATATGAAATCCGGTTCCAGAAGTTTCCAGGCAAGCTCCAGATGCACTGGTTGGGACCGTACTTGGTCATCGAGATCCGCGACTCAGGCGCCGTTCGGTTGGCACAACTGGACGGTACAGTTCTTCCTGGGTGGGTGAATGGCGCACGCCTGAAACCCTACCAGGAGTAAGTACTTTCTCACTTTTCATTAATAACTCTCGCAACCGAGAGAACCCGTAGAGTAGCATAGTTAAATAACTCTCCCGCAACCGGGATGACTGTAGGTAGTCTTTTCCACTTCTCGGTAATCAGTCAAATAACCAGTCAGTTGCGGGAAAATTACCGCAACCGACTGTGGTCGGGGCGGGCCAGTCCAGCGTGTCGCCTCTCCAGTCCAGCATGTCGCCGCTCCAATCCAGCATGTCGCCGCTCCAGTCCAGCGTGTCGTGCACGTAGGATCCATCCTCGTGCCAGTGTCAGTCCAGGTCATTTCCGTCAGTCCTTTTGTCAGTCCGTAGGATCGCTCATATTTGCTCATAAATTCCCTTAATAGACAGTAATCATACCGTAATCATTTGCCATCACCCGCAGTTCCCTCAGCCATCGAGTTCGCCCATCTCCCCATGACGTCGTCAGCAACTGTCAGATTACACACAAGCCTGCGATTGATCGCACGATTATCGTAGGCAAGAAAGATAGCAAGAATTAATTTCCGTTATGGAGTCTCATCAACTCCGCGCGTGCCAGCAGATGGCCCAATTTGCATGAAGGCTATCAGCAAGAGGATGACGGACCAGTTCAATTTGGAAGTTGCAGCAACTCCGGAGCATTCGCAGTATCAGAGCACACAGCCCCTCGAAAGAAGTTACAGAAGAATCGTCCAAGTCTATCAGCGGCGCGCCAAGATGCCGAGAGCTCTCCTCTCAGTCCCTGAACCAGCGTTAGATAGCAGAATTCACCGTGTAGAGTCGATGGTCGGCAAGTATGAAAATGCACCATGTATGGACGCCAACTTGTCCGACCCGGCTGAGTTTCCTCACCTCCATTGGCAAATATACATGAAACACCATTACACGCCCGGGAGCAGCTCCAACAGTTGGATGCGTTCAGAATTCCGGGGCCTACAGCAGTCGACTTTGATGAATTTGAGGAGTCTTCCCGTCTTCGGAACTACAGGACCAGCTCTGCAATGTACCCGGTTCCTCCTCAGTCGGGTGCAGAACGGGTCCCTGTGGCTTAATGAAGAGATTCCGATACATGCCGCAGACATTAATCGGCTTACGGGGCTATCTCAAACTGGTGCAAATGTCTCCACTGCGGGCCAGACATCCTCCAAGCGCGCCCAGAAGTCGGCTGACGCGGACCTCTACACCAAGTATGGCACTCGCAGGGGTGGTAAAGGTGCCAAAATGGATTTGATAAACGTACCAGAAATCCGGTTCGCTTGCTACCTAATCGCTAACAAGACCATGCGCCACTACACGAAGGGAGAGTGCACTCTGGACACAATTTCCATTGCAGAGCATTGCGTCAAGGGAGCCAGGTTGAATTGGAGCTCGTTTGTGTTGAAGGAACTCTTCGCGGCTTGCGAAGACAACTACAAGCGGACTACTAGTTTCATTTATGGGTACTTGATCTTAGCGTTCGCCATGTGGAAATGGCACCTTCCTCCTATCCGGACACCGGCGGAGATCACCATGAGCCAGCTGCTCGCGATGAAATATTCCCCCTGGCAGGTGTCCACGGACCCCAGCAGCAAGCAGGTGAACGCAGAGGCGTTCCGGGCATGGTATGGGATGATGACCGATGTGGTCACTTACCAGCAACGGGTGCCCCGGCACCTGTTGGATGAATATAGTGAACAGGTGTGGTTTGGAGTCAGCCACAGCCACACGTTCATCCGGCCAACTTGCGTACCGCACCACACCTTTCATATGGCACCCCTTCACTTCCAGCTGAATGACAATGTTTTCCACAGGGACGTCTCTGCGTGGCCGGGGGTTGTCCAGCACGTCTGCGACGGAATCATCTGCTACGATTTTGAGGGGATGAGGCCCGCACAGCAGCCTGCCGCGACCGGCGCAGGGGGATCTTCACAAGTTGCGGCGGAGACCACACCAGATGCAGCTGGGACCGCACCGGACCTGCCTGAATTGCTGGTCCCCATCGTCGAGCATTTCAACGACCAGGCACGGCGACTCAATGTGGCAACCCAGGTTGTTTCAAGTGGTGCCCCTATATTTCCTTCTTTTGCTGAATTTTATATTAATAGGTCCCGTGGTCTCTCCAATACCACCCCCCTCATTTCCCCCATTCCCACTAACCTGTTCACTTCTGCCACCCCCCTCATCACACCAATGGGTGAACCGGGCCCCGAACCCGATTCCTCCGACCCACCTCCGTCCAAAAGGGCCCGCACTACGGTCACAGATCCAGTGGTAGATCTTACGGAGGATGATCCACCAGCCACTCTGCCCACAACAAATTTGATTCCGGAGGAACCGCTGATTGATCCGGCAGATTTCCTCAACCTTCGTCTCCCTCCCACTTCTTTCACTCCATCCACCGCCCCCTCCACCAGCTAACCACATGCCACCTCCCCCAATCCGTCCAACTCATCAGCCACTGTGTCAGATTCTTTGATCCGGGAACTTTTCGACGGTGACCACGGGGCGGAGGTCACCTCCAGTACTGCAGCCGTGGTACCACCGGTTGACCCCGTGGCCACATCCCGGGATCCTCTTCCCACTATATCTGTCCAGCCAGCCACAGTTGGGGCTGATTCGGCCGCCCCTTCCACAGATCAGACCACGCAGTAGGACCGGCCGGAGCCTGATATGGCCACTTCGGTGCAGCAGCAGACGCCGGTCCATCCTCCAGAGACTTCAGGCCGACCAGCGGCCACGGGCCAATCTTCGCAGGAACAGACGCCAGAGGAGGGTGCACCCAGCACAACAAATGCAGAACAATTGAGTCCAGCACAGCTGTACATGCTCATTCAGCGGGCGGCCCTCAAGGCCGAGCAGATTCACACAGAGCTACAGCGGCGGTGCACCGAGCAGCGGAATCAGATCACGGCGCTTACTGAACAGCGCAATCAGTTGCTGCGGGAGAAGACCAACCTCCAGGAGCAGGTCAACATTGCTATCCAGGCGATCTCCAGCGTATGGCCCACTGCACGGGCTCACCATGCTCCACTTCCCACCAGAATCGAGGAGGACACTATCGCACTACAGGCTCACCACCTCAGGGAATTTTTCACTATTGTTTGCAGGGAGAACCAGGAGCTACAAGCGGCGTTAGCCGCACGGCCTACCCTTCCAGATCTACCCAGTGACCATTCAGGACAGGTAACTACCAAACAGACGCAGGCATTTAGTCTACAAGCAACTCTCCATTCCACTGCAGCCGCGGCTTCTGCCCTTCTGCGCAGTTTGCAGGAGTGCTCACTCGCGTTAACTGTCAAGACGCAGCCCATCGCTGCCCAGCTGCAACAGATTGCTCGGGACATTCAGGTGACCACGGACCCTGCAAGGTTAGATCAGCTCTACGCCCAGTCAGACGAGCTGGAACTTCACATGCAACAGACTGAGGCCGAATCAGCAGCGGCCAAGCACGTCATCCGGGAGATTCGTCCGCCCCTTCGCACCCATGCTGACGCTATGCACCAGCTGGATGCCAAGGCCGAGGGCCAGCTCGCCACGCTATTCGTGGCTGCCCCGATGCCCATAGACAAAGCTGCCGCCAACCGAATCTCTCAAGAGGCTGACCTGCTTATGCAGGAATGGCAGCAAGCAGTGGCGGCCTTCACAGAGCTTAGAGACGCAGCGCTCCGCCGGGTCTCGGAGTTGGGGCCCTTGTTTGAACCAGCAAGTGGCGGAACACAGCAGGAAAGGGCAGCGGAAGAAGGAACAGCAGAGCAGGGCACGGAAGCCAGCGGGGGAATGGAAGTAGAAACTGTTATTTGTGATTGACTCGCGGACGAGTCAAGGAATTGTGGTCGGGGCCTGTTGGGGCCCTTGTTTTTGTTTAAGTTTTGAACTCTTGGCCAAGACATTTTGAACTTTGACCCTTTTTGAGTTGCAGAATAAATACACATGGCAACCGCGACCGCGCCGCAATGACCAGGAGTTGCAGAGCTACCAAGGTGGCGCGGAAGCACTCGATAGCTGGAGATCGAGCAGAGATAAGTGCAGATGAAATAAGCATAGCAGAAAATAGAAAGTAGAACACGCAGACATCATAAGAGAAGCTGGGAAAAGCCAGAGTGAGGACACAGAGAAGTTGTCAGTCGCGAGGAGCGGGTGAATAAATGACGATCACCCGGCTGAAAAGAAAGGAGGTTGAAGGTTGAATGGATATGAGAGAAGTCGTGAGGATCGAGGTAGGGAAGGACACGCAGAGAAGCTGCGAAAGAATCATGCTTGTTCTTCCTATGGTTTCTTACTTTTTATGTTCTTCCTTTCTGTTCTAAAATCCATCTGTATCAGACTTGTGAGTTATCAGAGAGAAAGCTATGTAATCATGTGTTCGGCCAGAAGAATAATATAAAGGAAGATTGCTGTCTCAATAAGTTGTTCATGTGTTGTAATGTGTTTACACTGATTTAAAATTTTAAGTTGCGACTGTCTGAATACTTAGTAAGTGATCTTGCATGTGTAATTTGGTATATGTAATGGATGCACTTTCTTTCTTTGGTTACGGGTTTATTCCTTACCAGTGATCTCATCCCCTTATGCATGTGGTCGCGGCACGCCTCGGGTGAGACACACTGCTCTCCAAGAGCGGGGTGAAAATGCCGGCGTGTTCCTATACTACACCGGACCCCTTGTTGGCCACAACCCTTGAACCTGGGTCTTGTCCGCGAGGCCTGACTTTTCGCCAACAACAATACTAACAAATAAAAATGATTCAGATTCCCCAATATGGTCGCCACTATGTTATCACTCAGGTTTTCCTTGAAGTTGTGGAAAAGGAAAGTATACCCGAGGTAACCACAAACCAACCTTAAGATGCAGAATCTAGCCAATCTGCATCCAGAGAGGGCTCTCTCTTTATGATTTATCTTTTTTCTTAGAAGGGTTTTAGGCCAGTTATAGATCCAAGATGTTTGTTTGAAAATGGTGGAATCCATAAACTAAGGGCAAGGTTGAAAGTTTTCTTTGTAAAATTATCAGCTATGGAGTCATGATGGCTTTAACGGATTTCTATATTCTACACACAAGATGGCTTTACAGGCAAGATAAAGGCAGACAGAGAACAATCCTTAAAATTTAGAGTGGATGGGATGATTTTGAAGGGATGAAAGGAAGCTAAGAATATTTCACCAGGTTCAAAAGAAAGAAAATGAGATGACTACAAACAAAGAGCAATGAAGAATTATTTATTATAGTAATCAACAATGTTTAAATTAGCAAAGCAAGAGCATTTAAGAACAAGTGCTATAACCAATTTAGAGGAAAACATTAAAAATAACTGCATCCGAAATCAGAGTACAATTACAATTCCCTGACTAATCCTTTATGTAAATTATTCAGAGATAAAATAATAGTTATTATAAATCGATATAAAACTTAAGACAAAGGGTAGAAAGACTTATTGAACTCATAGCCCAACACATGAATCCTCAAAAAGTCTTTGGAGCTTCAAATCGTCATCCAAGAAGTCACGAATAAATTTCTCCAAAATGTTTTTGTTCCAAATCTCAGAAGAGCGATGAAGAAAGTAACAGAATCCACCCCTCAATACTCTCTTTGAGTGGTTTATTTATACAAGAAATACTTGAAAATCTCACTAACCTAGCCAATAATTCAGGTGACTAAAGAGTAATTTCATAAATAAACAGGAGACAAAATGGTCTGTGGATAAATAATAAGTAATCGTCGATGTTGCCTCATTTTGCCGATGTGGCTGGAGGTAAGTGTCAAATAGGCTCCTGCTATCCCTTGGAGTAATTTCTTTGCTTGTTTGATACTTTGTCTACGGATACTCTTTAACCTCGTTCAATCGATACTCTTTCATCCGTGCTCATTTTTATCTTTCATTTAATAAGAAAAAGATAAAATTCTCATACTAAAGATAATTTTCTTAGAATTTCCAATAGGTCATTCCACCATTGATCTTCCGGTATCATAGTCCTTTTAAGTTTCCTCAATGTCTCATCGCCCTCTCGTAGCTTGTAAAAAGTGGGCTCATTAGGAAAACAAATACTTTATTTCATGTTCAAGATGAAATAAATTCTTCACCCTATCATAAATATTTCTCCCTATCGGCAACATTGTTTCTGCCAACCTGATAGAACTAGTAGTTCATTTTGAGCATGGACATTCATTTTCTCACATAGGTTTCATCCATTATTTGGTCCTTGGTGGAGAGCATTGGACTGTAACCTTAACGTCTAAACAAAACTTCTGAATTTTTCTCTAGTACATTATCATCCAAAATATCCGAACATTTTCAAATTCTCGTATAAGTTCTTTTTGATGAAAACTTCTTTATCATCAAAATAGTGCCCGTTTTCAATTCAGTCCTCGGTGTTTGTTTTGTTCGGGTGTTCAAAAATTGAATAAGTTGATTGGCTTTCCTGTGTCTACCTCTTAGTTCATCTCTTTGTCTTATTTATTTCTTCCCCGAGCTACTTTAACTGTGTCATTTTGTTCAAAAAATTGCTTGAATAGAAGGCCAAATACTTTTTATTAACTCAATTATATTACCCCAAAGAATTTCATTTATTTCCTTCAAAGGCTTTTCTAGTGAAAGATCTTTTTCAGAGCCTTAACTAATCTCGTCTATCTTTAATTTCCCCCGGCATTATTAGCAACCGTTCTCTTAGATGGTCATACTTCGCTCCAAATTTTCTAATTGTAACTTTCAGTGGTTTGAAGTTCTGACCCTTAATTGTAAACTTTCCATTTGTTTTATCAACTCATCAAAACTTAAACCGGTATGTTTACTCATTAACGCTTTTCCGTTTTGTTTTCTTTTGCCGTTGTAGTACCCGTAGTTGTGCAGCTTCGTGGTGGATGTCCGTTGATAGCTTCCTTTTCCCCGTAAATCTTGTTCCAATTCTCTTCTCGTTTCACTTAGTTGCTCGCTGCTTTTAAGAGAAACTCCATTACCTCTTCTTGTGAATTCCCTCTTCAAAACTCTTTTTTGGTGGTTCATGTTTTGAGGCCGGAAATTTTAACTCGGCTTCGGGGCAGCCTATGCTGTCATATTTCTTCTTTATTAGTGCCTCAATGCTTTTAATATCTTTGGGGTTGTGACCCAAGTCGATAATTATGTTCTCGCAGACTTTATTCTCGTTATCTTTGGCCCGAGAAGAGGCCTCTCAATTTGCACTGGCGTTGTGTTATTTAAAGAATCTTGCAACAAGGGGCCGCCATGGATTTATTAGTAAGAGTGGAATACACCATTTTCACACAGCGTGCAGTCATCTGTCTAAAGGGATAGTCCTTGCTGTGTCTTCAAATTTTGTTCTCCACATAATCATCATTTTGCTGTTATTTTGCACACTTTTGGACTCAGAAGTGGCTTGCTGCCTGCTTTGCTCATGTCAAATATCGACATACCTTCCCATTAGTGGAGCCATTTTCAGATATTTATCAGACACTTTCATTTCTAATGTGATTGTTTTTCTATATTATGAAAGTTCTTATATCACTTATTCGTTTTTTTATGGCCAAAGGAGGATACCTTCGTTACTTCAACCACAGCAAGTTTTCTTCTGCTTCACATGGGTCACACTACCGTAACTGCTTAGTTGACTATCTTTCCTCTCCATCATCAAACACCCTCATCTATGATTTCCACATCCGGGAAGTGGATCCGGTTTATGCTTTTTGGCTTGATGTATTCTAGGACTCTTTAGGAGGAGTAAGTATCCGGAACCCGCCTTTTCTTTCCTATTTCCATGTTGGATGGAGTTTGTAATTCGAACTTCTGTGTGATGTTTTACCTTGAGGTGGGAGAAACTGTATTTGATCAGTGCTTCCGGAAGTTTGAAGTTTCCTTCATGACTAAGTTTCAATGACCTCGAATTTCGTGTCTTTCCTTTGCCTTTTGATTCTCATACCACCTGTGAACCTTCCGTAATGTCTCGGCGAGATTTGCCGCCGAAGAAGTGCCAATATCGTCAAAATTGCAGACTTCTGATCGTCAAGACTTGTAGGTCATACTTTCCAAGATCTTCATTATTCTCGTTTCATTTTTTCTTTCTTCACTCTTCTTCCTCAATTAGTGTTTCGCCACCCATTCATCTTGATTGGCATATTGTTCTATTTGAGGAATCTGTGGTGTATGTATAGGGATGACTTGTTCTTTATTCTCTAAATAAAACTAAAATGGGTCATAAGTGAAACTCAACGAAAACTTCTTCGGAACTTGCAATGGTTTTGCGCATGTTTTCTTCGCTTCGTTCGGCCTCCCTAGAGTTGCAGATGAAAGGACCTAATTGACTTTTGATCCTTAGTTGGGCTTTCTTCTTTACACTACAAAAATGGATCACATCTGAATTATTCATTTGCCTGAAATATTCCAAGGAAAAAATTCTCATGGGTACATATCTTGGCAACTTGAATGGATGTAATTCACATCCATAGATTCTGATGACTGAATGGTTTTGATATAAATACCAATCTCCAACTTTATAAGTCCTTGAAAGTTGCAAGGTCTTCTTGATTTCATTACTGAGCCTTGGAGGAGGGATTCCTATCAACAAGGTAGTTGCAGGATATACAAAAAGATCGATGAACTCAGTATAGGAATATGGAGAATTATAGGAAGAATGAATTATGGGAGACCAAAATATAACTGACCTAGGGTTTCCCTTGGCATCAAGCTTTTTAACAGGGAAAGGGAACTTTTCTGATTGATAAAAGATAATGAGATGATAAATAATTGAGGAATATTTAAAAACTTTCTCATCATCTAGCCTCATGAACTGATCATGGATCTTATTGGCTATGAAGGAGGCAAAGTCATATTTAACTTCAGGAGGTTGCCCAGGAGTAAAGATAGACAACAAAACCAGGGTTATCTCATCAACATATTCACTGGTGTTGAAACCCAAGACGAAAGATATCATATTTAGGATGAGCCTTCCCAATTTATTGAAATAATAAAAACCATAGGGAGGAGGTCCCTTAGGTTGATGTTCAGGCAACATGAAATTCTGGCACATGGACTCCAATTTTTCTGGGGTCAATTTGTTAGACTTTTCAATCAATTCTTCCATAGACAAAGGTGCTAGTTCTTGGTCTGGTTCAAAATGTAGCATTGCATTGATAGCCTGGGGAGTAATGGGGAAAAGAACACTCTGGTCAGGGGATATTACAGCTCTTTGAGTGGGATCATAGTTAGAATGGCAATAGTGGATGATTTCTGGGAAAGAAATGACTGAGGGGATGAGATATCTTGGGAGATTGGATTCCCACAACCCAATGACATCTTGCCCCTTTGAATAATCGTCTCTGCAGCGACAATAACTCAGAAGGGGGCTTTCATCGAAATCCAAGTCTTTAATCTGAAAATATTTATCTACTAAAGGCAAATATTCTAATTCTCGGTGGGGGGCATTCAGTGGAGTCACATTCAGGGCTGCCGGGGCTTCCATTTTGGTTCTTGTGGATTCAAAACGGAAGTTTCTGGGTTTTCTTCACAGGCCAGGCGCGATTTCAATTTAAAAGAAGGAAATTAGCACAATTGTAGTTTCAGGGGAACAATTCACAGTTTTAAACCTCAGGGGATGATCTTAGTGATAATTTTTAATCACTAATCCAGTGGAAAACAAGGAAAACAGACTTTCTTTTGAAGTTCGAAGCGCTATAGGATAAATACCTGTTCTTGGAGGAAAGCTGGCTTTTAACAGGTATCAGGCGGTAGCAGGAGGATACTTGAACACAGGTTTGGCGGAATTCTGGAGTGAAATCGAATAGAACAGTGGATTCCAGTGAAAATTTGAATTTCGCAGCGGAAAGCACAGTCGTTTTCAAATAATGAAAATAACACAAAAACACGAAATTTTGTTTTATTTCCAAAGTCAAAAAGGGGTTTGTAGTTTTTCGAGGAGTGACGTCACTTTAGTATGGGCTGACGTGTGGTGGGGGGCCGGGTGGTAAGCGGTTAGTCCCCGCACCGCTTATGGACAAGAGTGGTATAAAACGAATGGGCAACGATTCCATTGGAGTATCGACACGTGGACGGAGGACTAGTCAAATACCACCAACCCCCCGCGTGTTAATGCTCTGACATTGGATGGCTAGCGGAATGAGTATTAGCCTTAGATTTGTGGAGGGGCGATCCAACGGTTGAAAGGACGGAGAGATAGTGGGGTGGTTATCACGCGGGCCCGGCATAACTAGCGTTTAATTAATCATCCCGGGTGGCACATGATTGGTGGAGGAAAGGTTATTAATTAGTTCTGATAACTAATTAATCCCATAATTATAATGGAAATAGGGGTCGCGGCGGGGTTTCGTTAGGTGGGATGCCAAGTGGATGGGCCACGGTGGCATGAGGATCTTTCCGAAGTTTTGGTTTTTAAAAAATAAAACTTCGGGTTTATTCTTTTTGTATTAAACATATATATCATATGTTTAAAGATTTTCTCATATATGTTTTTTTATTATATGATAAATTAACCGATATAATTAATTTACCATAGGGGCGGGAGTATTATATAACGATATATTTAACCAAAGGGCTTGTATAGTGGGTTTTTATTTGAATGCACGAGGAAATAAATACTTTGGCTAAACTTTATAATAGATGGGTTTTTTGGGATATGTATGTAAAAAGGAGTTATATACTTAGGACAAGGCACTTTCACTAGGGATTTAGTAAATAGAGTTAAATGTAAATATGACAAAGGGACAAGGGAACTCAAAATACTTTGCACATCTAAGAAAGTGACAATTTCTGAAGTAAATTGCAATATTTCATCTTCAACACTTAAATCAAACATATATATCATATGTTTAAATCTTTTCTCATATATGTTTTTTTTATTATATGATAAATTAACCAATGTAATTAACTTATCATAAGGGCAGGACTATTATATAATGATATTTTTAACCAAAGGGCGCATGATGCGGGTTTTTAATGAATAATTGGGAAATAAGTACTTTGGTTAAACTTTATAATAAGATGGGTTTTTTGGATATTTATATAAAAGGAGTTATATACTTCGGATAAGGCATTTCGACTAGGGATTTAGTAAATAGAGTTAAATGTAAATATGACAAAGGGACAAGGGAACTCAAAATACTTTGCACATCTAAGAAAGTGACAATTTCTGAAGTAAATTGCAATATTTCATCTTCAACACTTAAACTTAGAATAGTAAGTTATTTTGAGGGATTTTTATGGAATTTTGCATAATTTTCCTAAGAAAAATGAGATTTTACTTAGGAAAAGGTTAAAGATGAATGATTATAATGATGAATTATCTCAAGCACTTAGGTCTTTTTGATCATTAGGCCGAGGGTCCGGTCCCTCCAAAAGTCAAGGAAATGCCTTGAGCCCTTTTGATCTCCAAATACCTTAGTACTTTTGGGGGAAATTAGTAAAACTTTTAAGGGGAAAGTGATGAGGGAAGTTAATGATTTTGACTTTGCTTGCTGTGATTTTCCAGTGTATTTCCTGCTTCAGTATTTGTGATGAAAGTAAAGGATCAAAAGCATTTAGCAGCATCATTCATCAGATAAAACTTTGCAACACCATCTACCTACCCTATCTACTACTACCATTTTCTCTTCTTTATTAGGGTGCATTTAGACTTGCAAACCCTTTTCAACCTTTTTCTTTTTACATGATAAATCTATCTATTTCTACCCTTATTACATCCAAGGGCTCAGATTAAACTGTTGAGCACCTTTTATTAACTCTACCTATCTACTTATCTGCCAAGATTAAACTGTTTGGTCAGATATTTATTCTCTATTTTATAACATGAAATTGAAATATGAATAAGTCAAGTTTAAACAGTTTGACCCTTCATAAATTGTGGCAAAGTTTGACAAGCTGCACACAATTGCTTATTTACAAAAATGAAATAGTAGTGGCATTTGGATTTGCACACTTTCCTTGGTCTATTTTTTGTTTGGGGTTCATTTCTTTCACTTTTTTGACCATTTTATTTTTCTTACCCTTTGATTTTTCTTTTAGGGTATACCCTCTTTACATCTTTTAAATTTTTTGATTTTTTGGCTTTTTTTTAAGAATATGGAACACCTTTGCTCAAGAAAAAGGTTTGAACATATTCCATAGTTCAATCAAGACAATCATGAAAAATGACACCTATTGGTATAGGAGACTAACAGAATCTTCCGACAAAACATGCAGGAGTGACTGGTGATACTAATCGCCATGGATCCGATGACACTACCCGAAAGCCACCATCAGTCAAAGTCGCTTTATCTGTGTCATTTGGCCAACGAGCACCACATCTACTTGAGATTCTTCACCTGTGCGTCGAAAACTTCCTCGTGACAGTGATGTCATTCCAAAATAAACCAATGGTGATCGTTGTCGTGACCCAGGAAGAGAGGATGGAGCAGAGAAGTCGAATTGAGAAATTGGAGCTGAAGTTAAAGGGCCGTGACTGTGTGTTAACTGGGCACGGTGCATACAAATCAGGCGCGGCGCATAGAATGTGCGCGGTGCACTGGGAATTCCTCCGCAGTGTAGAGATGCACTGGCGCAGCGCACTCACCAGGCGCGGCGCACTGGGAGTGCGCGCGACGCACAGAGCCGGAACATCATAAAACTTTGCCACCACTTTGTAAATTTCGAATTTGAATCGCTCCGGTCCCACCATAGATTGTTCGCCTTTCTCATTTAAAATTGGAGAGCGTTCTGTGTTTATACATTTAAATCTGGAGGGATATTCTGTGTTTTAATTTTGAAAGACTGGTAATGTTACAGTGGCGCGGTAATTTGTGTTTCCCTACACTTTTTAATCAACTGCAGGATGATTATTTGTCTTGATGTGCCCACGCTCTCTTCAATCAAGTCATTTTGTCTTTCTTCGATCAATCATACAATCTCCCCATACAATCTATCTTCTTCACGGTGAAGTTTCACGATCCACAACCATGCAAATTTATCATTTGAAAGCGTGGATCTTAGCCCTCGATGAGCCAAGATGTCCGAGTATCCTTCCATTTTATTCTTCCCTTAAAGGCAAAGTCTTCGTTCAAAGGCGTTTTTTATTAAAAATGGTTTTGGTTCAAATGGAAAAGATAACGTGGCAGTCAAATACCGGAGCCAGAGTAAATGAAGAACATCTACCATGCAGAGCGATAATATTGAAGGCCTATTTTTGTCTCTAGCCACGATTTAATGGGATTCACACTACGCCTTTTTCATTGGTGATCAGAGATTTTCGAAGTGGAATAGGGGAACGCTTTTCTGTTTTTAGAATAGATGAATCACTCTTTTCTATCTTTGTAATTTCAGTTTAAACAGCGCCTTATTTTTATCAGTTTTTTATTATACCTTTGAAGCTATTTATTGTATTGAAATTCATTTGAAAAAGAGGAGAGTTCTGGAGAAGTGTGGGAGAACAATATAGAGCTTCACTATACAGTTTTTCACATAGAAATAATGGAAGGATGCAGCTCTGTTTCATAAGATCCCTGTGGTGTGAGTTTAGCGAATGTTTTTTCTTTTTGTCTCATATGTATCTCGTTATGTTTTTCATTTCATTCATAACCATTTCAAGCTGAAAGCTTTTGCAGTAAGAGAGGTAGAATCCAATTTGTTGCTCTACTTTGGGAAGCGTTTAGGATTTGTGTATTTTCTTCTGTTGGAAAGGATTCATTGTTTAATGCCCTTTTCAACTTTCTTCAACAGTCTTTACATTCCACGTTATTTCAAATTTAATTGTTAAACTTCACTCCTATCTTGCCTTATGGAATAATATGTGCCTTCGATTAAATCTCTGCTCTTGCTGTCTTTGCCCCATACAGCCCAGAAAACTCAGATATTCATTAAAATTCCTTTTCCTATCAATTTATGAGCCTAAAATCAGTTCCCTTTTTAAGTCATCTCGCACCCTATTGCTCATTTTATCGAGATTGACTGGAGAGAGCCCTCTCCTGTCCTCGTAGGGCTAGCTATGAGGCTGAGCTTGGTTTGATGTTGCCTCGAACCTCGCCTTCCTTCAGTCTGAGGCATTCGCCCAACGTAGTGTAAACTACATGTGAGCATTCTCAAAGGATGACAAAGTTCGTATCCGACTATCAAGTGTGAACAATGGCTCCGATTAATCGCAAGGTTGAAATTATTCCCACCGGGTAAACGACTGACTGAGCAAACTTTAAAATCAATCCTTCATGCATACCGACCGGCAGGAGATCAGTAGCTGTGAGATTTTCAAGATGGACCGAATCATGAGAAGATACGCTCCCATGAGCCGAGATCACATTCCAGGTTTTCCGAATAAGATGCCCAAGGTAGATTGGTCAAGGAATCTGCCTACGTTTAACGATGATGGTAAGAAAGATGCTGCTTTACATCTGGTTAGATTTCATATGCATATTCGCAAGTTGAAAGTGGATTTTCTTGAAGATTGTTTGATGAAGATATTCCTAGCCACTCTAGAAAGTGAAGCCCAATCTTGGTATGAAAATTTGCCGCTGGCCTGTATTTATTGTTTAAAGGATTTTCATGCCCTGTTCATTGAAAGATATCAAGTATCTTATCCATCATTAAATTTAGTTCATGACTGTTGCAAACATGCTTCTACTTTTATTGAAAGCCTTGAGAAATATTATGAAGATGATAATTTCATGGATGATGAGATCATGGAAGCCCTGTATGAAAATCTATTTCAGCAGCATAAAGACGAACATGAAAATTTGCAGCAGGATCAAGATTTTAGTGCGGTGGAAGATGAAGGAATTTTGCATTTTCACAGTCAACAGGAATTTCCTGAAATGGATCAGCAGTATGAGGAAAATCTGTATACTCCTTCACTTGAAATCAATGAAGACAATTACTGTTTGAGCAAAAGAAAACATAAATAATTATCCCCTCTGTCTAAAGACGAGATAGATCAAATCTTGAAAGGTCATGTTCCAGCTCAAGTTAACGCAGATCTGCAGTGTGCACATGGTCAAGAAGGTGATGGTGGAACTTCTTCGTTTTCTGAAAAGGATGACAGTCCTGTAAGCAGATTTATAGATCAGCAGGTTGAAGATTATATGGCTGAAAATGATGAAAGAGAAGAGCTTGTTTCAGATCTGCCCACAGAAGAAGACAGCATGCAGGGAAATCAGGTTTCAATTGTAGATTGTGATAATGACCAGTCAGCTATTTCAGATCTACATTCAGATTGTAATGACCAAGCATATCTTGTGCTGAAACCCATCAAGGAGAAATTTGTTGTTGAGTTCATCTGGAATGCAGAAGACACAGTTATGGATCCAAATGTTTTCAGTTCATCAGAACAGAGTCTTCATAAAGAGGTAATCCAGTTAATTAATGAAAAAGTTTCTCTTGATGAAGTTATGTTTGAGCCTCAAGAATCATTGGAAGTTTCTTTTCTCATGATTGATGACTGTAATGAAAATCCGGTTGTCCTATCATATGAAGATGACCTACAATACATTCAGACTACAGAAAATCAGACCATTCAGGATTTCCATTCAGATTCTTCTTCATATGTCTCATGTGTTGAAATGTTCTTTGAAGAAGAAATCTGCTCATACACTTGTTCATAGTTTTTTGAAGCCCAGGAACATATTTTTACTGAAGTACATGATGAAGGAAGATCAGAATTAGAAGCAAAGGACACCTTGTTTCTTCAGCAGGAGGTAAATCTTCATGCTTTTCAGGATACTCTCGCAGGTTTGTTGCAGTCAACAGTGAAGGTGTTTATTGCAGTGTTCAGTGATGAAGGAGATCATGGTCAATTATGTTTTTTGATGCCCAGTTATCAGTATTTATTGTTGACCAGCAGATCTGATCAGGGAAATCAGTCAAGAAGGCTTCTGCTTGATTGGTTACATTGGCATTATGATATAGTTTGATGGTATATTGTCCTGTAAGAAACACAGGCGGTTGTGTACTGCCAGCAAGCTTTAAGTTTTAAGTTCAGGTCTTGAGTTAGTTTGTTAGAGTCAAGTCTTTTAGTAATTTCAGTTTCGAATTTCCAGTCAATAAATTAGTCGTGTTGATTTCTTGCAATAATGGACTCCATAGCCCAATGGATGGAGGCACTATCTGCTCTCCCAAAGATCTGCAAATTCTTGGCACCTCCAAGGAATTGCAGCTGCCATCCCCATTAGAGCCGATGTTAGACTCTGTCTTGTCAGTCTACTGTTAGAGTCATTTTGCATTTCATGTTTTAGATGTCATTTTCAGTTTCTGCAACCGTTCCTCCATGGAGTGCAAATTACAATATCGATGAACCAAATTCTGATGATGTTGTGGTTCGTGGTCGCGATTAGGGTCTTCCGTAGAAAGATCTAATTTTGGAACGTCTTCGGATGCTGGGCAGTTTAATCATGATGGTCTGGAGCAGAGGCGTTTATCTTGGCCATTTTCAAATGCTACATATAATAATGTTGTAGTATTGATAGTTGAAAGTGGAATCACATGGGGTATCTTGACCGCAATTTTATGCGAAGTGGTTTGTGTATTTGGTCTGGAGTCTTGACCACTGAACATATATTGACATTGGTGAAGATTGTGTTAGTTGAGCATCTGTTCAGAATATATTACTCAGAACTGGTCTTGATATCAGTATCTTAAACTATTCAAAATAATCGGAAATTTTAGAGCATGTGGGCAGAAGAATTTTCTGAGCAAGGGAGTACTCTTACATTCTACCTTGCTAATTCAAAGAAGTCCCTGCTGCATTTTATTTGTCTTTTAGAACTCATGCTTCACAAATAAGTACATCAAACTTTGTGTTCAAGGAAGTTTATTAGGGGAGAATATGGAAGTACAAACATGTGGGAAACCTATTGATTCTTTGCTTATGAACATTCTGTCTTCAGATTACTTCAAGGAATTGTACAGGCTGAAGACTTATTATCAAGTTATTGATGAGATCTATAATCAAGTCGATCATGTGGAACCATGGATGACAGGGAATTGTAGAGGTCCATCTACAACATTTTGTCTTCTCTACAAATATTTTACCATGAATTTGACAGTGAAGCAAATGCATGGGCTTCTTAAGCATGAGGATTCTCCATACATAAGATGTGTTGGTTTCCTGTACCTGCGCAGATCCTAAGACATTATGGGGTTGGCTTAAGCCTTATGTTAAGGACGAGGAGGAATTTTTTCCAGGATTAAATGGAAGGATGACCACAATGGGTGTTTATGTTCGTGATTTACTTCTAGGCCAGTACTATTTTGATACACTTTTTCCTCGCATACCGATACCTATCATGCGCCAAATTACTGCTCATTTGGAACGAATGAATCTTCCGACAAAACATGCAGGAGTGACTGGTTATACTAATCGCCATGGATCCGATGACACTGCCCGAAAGCCACCATCAGTCAAAGTCGCTTTATCTGTGTCATTTGGCCAGCGAGCACCACATCTACTTGATATTCTTCACCTGTGCGTCGAAAACTGCCTCGTGACAGTGATGCTATTTCAAAATAAACCAATGGTGATCATTATCGTGACCAAGGAAGAGAGGATGGAGTAGAGAATTCGAACTGAGAAATTGGAGGTGAAGTTAAAGGGCCGCGACTGTGTGTTAACTAGGCGCGACGCATACAAACCAGGCGCGGCGCACTGGGCGTTCCTCCGCAGTGTAGAGATGCACTGGCGCGGCGCACTCACCAGGCGCGGTACACTGGGAGTGCGCGCGGCACACAGAGCCGGAACATCATAAAACTTTGCCACCACTTTGTAAATTTTGAATTTGAATCGCTCAGGTCCCACCATAGATTGTTCACCTTTCTCATTTAAAATTAGAGAGCGTTCTGTGTTTATACATTTAAATCTGGAGGGATATTCTGTGTTTTAATTTTGAAAGACCAGTAATGTTACAGTGGTGCGGTAATTTGTGTTTCCCTACACTTTTTAATCAACTGCAGGATGATTATTTGTCTTGATGTGCCCACGCTCTCTTCAATCAAGTCATTTTGTCTTTCTTCGATCAATCATACAATCTCCCCATACAATCTATCTTCTTCACGGTGGAGTTTCACGGTCCGCAACCACACAGATTTATCATTTGAAAGCGCGGATCTTAGCCCTCGAGGAGCCGAGATGTCCGGGTATCCTTCCATTTTATTCTGCCCTTAAAGGCAAATTCTTCGTTCAAAGGCATTTTTTATTAAAAATGGTTTTGGTTCAAATGGAAAAGATAACGTGGCAGTCAAAGACCGAAGCTAGAGTAAATGAAGAACATCTACCATGCAGAGCGATAATATTGAAGGCCTATTTTTGTCTCTAGCCATGATTTAATGGGATTCACACTACGCCTTTTTCATTGGTCATCAGAGATTTTCAAAGTGGAATAGGGGAACGCTGTTCTATTTTTAGAATAGATGAATCACTCTTTTCTATCTTTGTAATTTCAGTTTAAACATCGCCTTATTTTTATTAGTTTGTTATTATACCTTTGAAGGTATTTATTGTATTGAAATTCATTTGAAAAAGAGGAGAGTTCTGGAGAAGTGTGGGAGAACAATATAGAGCTTCACTGTACATTTTTTGACAGAGAAATAATGGAAGGATGCAGCTTTGGTTCATAAGATCCCTGTGGTGTGAGTTTAGCGAATGTTTTTTCTTTTTGTCTCATATGTATCTCATTATGTTTTTCATTTCATTCATAACCATTTCAAGCTGAAAGCTTTTGCAGTAAGAGAGGTAGAATCCAATTTGTTGCTCTGCATTGGGAAGCGTTCAAGATTTGTGTATTTTCTTCTGTTGGAAAGGATTCATTGTTTAATGCCCTTTTCAACGTTCTTCAACAGTCTTTACATTCCACGTTATTTCAAATTTAATTGTTAAACTTCACTCCTATCTTGCCTTATGGAATAATCTGTGCCTTTGATTAAATCTCTGCTCTTGCTGTCTTTGCCCCATACAGCCCAGAAAACTCAGATATTCATTAAAACCCCTTTTCCTATCAATTTACGAGCCTAAAATCAGTTCCCTTTTTAAGTCATCTCGCACCCTATTGCTCATTTTATCGAGATTGACAGGAGAGAGCCCTCTCCTATCCTCGTAGGGCTAGCTACGAGGCTGAGCTTGGTTTGATGTTGCCTCGAACCTCGTCTTCCTTCAGCCTGAAGCAGATTCGAACGCTAACAGCTAGTACCCCACAACAAAATGGAGTAGCAGAAATAATGAATAGAACAATTCAACAGATGGCTCAGGCTATGCTTGATGATTCAGGAACACCTAACACATTTTGGGGAGAATAAGCACATACTGTGGTAAATATCCTTAACAAAGCACATGTTCGTGTAAAATGTGATAAAACTCCATATGAGCTCTAGTATGGTAATCTTCTCACTGTAAAGCATTTTAAAGTTTTTTGGAAGAAATTTTTTTATCAAGAACAATGATGAAAGGCTTGGCAAGTTTGAACCTAGAGCAGGTGAAGGAATATTTCTTGGCTACTCTTCTAGAAGTAAAGCATATAAATGTTACAATAAAATACTTCGGAAGATTGTTGAATGCATTGATGTTGTAATTGATGAATCCCTCTGAGCTCTGTTGAGTCTCAAATCTGCATTGATCTTATACATCCTCCTAGACCTTTTTCATTCACCTGAACCTTCCCAGTTGTCAATATCATTATATATTAATTGCAAAAGAGCATCTAAACTGGGTTTTAACTATATTTTGTGTCTGCTGTTTGATTTAGATTTTTGCTCATTTAGCTGCGGAATCTTGCCACTTTCCGCAACTGCTGCAACTTTCCGCAACCATTTTGTGAAAGTATATGTTATAGGTGTCCTCAGGAAAAACGAGCCACATGGGCAAGTCAGAAATGATGTGGACATGGATTGTGTCCTATTGGCTTGAGCAAATTCACTTAAGGAAGCTGCGGTCAAAGGTGGCCAAGTGGAAGTCAACCGTAGAGTCCCACGGTGACAGGACTCTTTTTCTCGTCACGTGAAGATTCATATGGCCGTTTCTGAGTTGCCGGAGACACATCAACACCTGTACACGGCTCCATAGCCGAATCCAACATCCACTCTGCATAGATTTACTCCTCAACGCGGCCATGATCCTAGATCTCTGGACGTAATGGTTTACGTGTTCTCCATCAGCACAAACTTTAGGGAATTAGTTATATTTCCTTTGTTATAAATAATGCGTTTGCATACGCATATTAGATTAGTCTCCATTAGCTTCCATATAGCTCTGTAATGTAATTACATTGCCACTGTGCCGTAATATCACCTTTCTGTTATGACTGCATTTTAATATATAAGAAGACTCTGTTTCCAAGCGTAATTCGTAGTTGAAGTCTGTTGCCAAGGCTGGTGTAGAGGGCCCCTGCACACGCTGAGGTTTTGTGCATTATTGTATAGTTCTTGTTTTATTTCTTTAAGCTCATTGTGCCATAATCCATTTACATGTTTATACATTGCATCTTTCATGGTATATATGCTTCATTTCTATTTATAATCTTTCATGCTTTACATTTTACTTCTGTCTTTCATGTTTTATGTTATTGTTAAACTGATCAGTGTTCTTGTTTCAGGTTATAAATAGGCAGCCCGGGCATTTGCATAACTTTTTTACTAATGACATGGAATTAATATTGTTCTGCTGCTAATTTAATTTTCTTAGTTTCTGTTTAATTTCAGTACTGCTTTGTTTATTTCAGTCTTGCACATTTGTTTCAGTAGTTAGATTTAGATATATCAAATTGTTCATGTCATTTTTAGTTACCTCCGAAAGCCACAGCTGGACTGATGGTGAGGGATTGAATTATGAATGTATAGTTTGATATTAGTTTACTTTCTGCAAGTTAGATATATCAAATTGTTCATGACATCTTCAGTTACCTCCGAAAGCCACAGCTGGACTGATGGTGAGGGATTGAAGTATGAATGTATAGTTTGATATTAGTTTACTTTCTGCAAGTTAGATATATTAAATTGCTCATGACATCTTCAGTTACCTCCGAAAGCCACAGCTGGACTGATGCTGAGGGATTGAATTATGAATGTGTAGTTTGATATTAGTTTACTTTCTGCAAGTTAGATATATTAAATTGCTCATGACATCTTCAATTACCTCCAAAAGCCACAGCTGGACTGATGGTGAGGGATTGAATTATGAATGTGTAGTTTGATATTAGTTTACTTTCTGCAAGTTAGATATTAGGTTACTCAAGTTGTTTATGGTTACCTCCGAAAATCATAGCTGGACTAATGATGAGGGATCAGAAGATAAGTTGATGTAATTTAATTTAGATTTACTTTGTTGCAACTTTTGGATTTCTTTCAGCATAGTTTCTTTTGTGTTTGAACAGCAGCAAGAATAATGAGTTTCATGATCAGTAGTTCATTGTTTGTTTGACTAGAGTAGTGATGCAATTTCATTTTCTTTAATTTCATTTTATTTGAAGAATTAATTTTGTCATTGTGTGTTTTTAAAATTCTTTTGAAGTTTGGAAAATCATTAGAAAGACATTGTTGTCTTGAATATTTGTCTCCATACTTGTCTTTTACAATTTCACAAAAATCCAAAAACGAAAAAAAAGTAAGAGATAGGTTATCTTGCGCATATAGTGCGCCACACTTCGTCATCTTACGAATCCCAGATTGACAAATTAAATGTAGCAATTTAGGACACACTAAATTGACCAAACATTTTGGCGCCATTTCCGGGGACGTGTAACTAGGTAGCCAATTTCTTAAAAAAAAAAACAAAATAACAAAAGAAGGGAAAACTTGATAATTTCTTGAAGTAAGCTCTCCTCTTGCACCTAGTGTGATCTGGAGGATCAGAAAAGAGAGTTATTGGTTCAGTAATTTCTTAAGTATGCTCTCTTCTTGCACCTAGTGTGATCTGGAAGATCAGAAAGAGAATTATTAGCCCAACTTTTAAAAAAAAATAATAAAAAATAAAAAATAAAAAAATGACATGCATAGAGCAAGAGATTCTAGGGGAAGGTTTATAGCTAAAGCCAAGAGTTCGATTTTTACAACTCCATCTTCTTCAAGGCATAGACAAAAATCACCACCATCTACCCCTAGCCTTAAGATTTTTGGAATTCAAGGAGCAGCTGAATTAGAGAATTCTCCTAGACCACCTACTAAATCTCATTTAAAAAAGGAAGAGACTCCCTCTCATCCTCCCTTGATAGAAGAACTAGAGGACTTTAAGGACTCTAAAGAAACTATCATGACAGAGGAAATAATAGATGGATTTGGAGGTAGAGGTAGAAGAGGAGGAAACAATGGAGACAACAATGGTGAAGGAAATAATGGAAGAAATAGGGAAGGAGACAACTTGTTTGGATTCCCTATAGTTGATGAGGAAAATCATACAATGATGAAAAATATCTCACCATCTATCCTCCCTAACTTTTATGGATTGCGAAGTGAGGATCCTGAAACATTTCTGTTTGAGTTTGAAGTTGTGTGCCGAACTTATGACTATATGGAAGACTCTAAAAAACTCAAACTGTTTCCTTCAACATTGAAGGGAGCTGCTTTGAAATGGTTCATGGGATTAGCCACTCAATCTATTAGGAATTGGAATGATATGAAACAAACATTTTTGGATAGATACTTGGACTATTGTATGCCCACCAATCACAAAGATGAGGTATTCAAAATGATGCAAAAAGAAGATGAAAATTTGGAAGACTTACTTGAAAGATTTCAATACAACTTGAAAAGAGCAAAGATGAGCAACTTAGATGATGAAACCTTGAAAGCCCTTATATTAAAATCCATTAGAGATGAATGGATAGATATTTTAAACATGATGGGGAAAAGAGACATTTCTCAACTTCCACTTCGTGACATAACAGAACTATGTGTCCATCTCTCAAGGGGAAAATCTAAAACAGGAAAAGGGCCTAGGGATCCTTCTCTTATTAGGGCTAAAAAATCTGCAACTGGATCAGTAAGTAGGGCAGAGATTGGTAATATGCTTGATGAATTCAAAACTGATATCTTAGGGAGCCTTAGTGAACAACTAGACACCCTTAAAATCCAAAACAAGCAGAAAGCAAAAACAAATGCTTTAGCCATATTTTGTCCAAAATGTAGGAAGAAACATGCTTTAAGGGAATGTCCCTTGGATGCAAAAGTTGTAGAAACATGTATGATTTGCTCAGAGAATCATGAGATCAAGGATTGTCCTTCAATTCCTGGACTCAAAGCTGTTTTTCAAGAAGACCCAAATTCAGTAGAATCTCTCTGTTTTGTTGCAAGAAGACCTTGGCAGGGACAACAAACTCAAGGGTTCAACAACCCTATGAATCTTCAAACCCCACCAAATTTGAATCCTTGGCAACAACCTTGGCCCCAACATCAAAATCCATATCAGCCATGGGTACAAGTAATGCAAAATCCTTATGGGATATTTTCTCAATTTTATCAATATCCTCCATCTTTTCAAAATCAACAAGCTCCACAACTTCCAAACACAAATCCACAACTTTCATTGCCATTTCCACAACAACAACCTTCTCAACAAAATTCAAATCCTCAACTCATGCTCCCATACCAACAAAAGACAAATCAACTTCCAGCTCAGCCATTGCCAAATCCTAATAATAAATATCCTCAGAATACTTACCTGATAGAAGGACAACAATTTCCTACCTATATGATTGTTCCTCTCAATGATGTACAACTCAGATCTGGTAGAGTTTTAGAAAAAACTTCTATAGATGACCTAGAGTAGGATACCTCTGAGGAGGACTCTCTTGAAGCCAATAAGGGTTCTGAGGAAGCATCTCTTCAAAACTCAAATATTCAAAAAGAAAAAGAAAAGTTAACACCCACAACTCCTATAGTTGAGCAACCTGCATCTTCATCTACACCTCCTTTTCCTGAAAGACTACAAATTGACAAGGGGGTGAAAAAAAAAATTTTGTTGCCTAACTATGACTTTCTAGATGAATTGAAGAATGTTTGTATCAAGATTCCCTTGCTACAAGCCATTCGAGAGATTCCTATTCTAGCAAAAACAATAAAGGAGTTAAGTTTCAAAAGACCAGGAAGGAAACTAAAAGACACAAGAAGAATTCACCTGGTAGGAAAAATTGCAGATATTATGATGGGAAAAATTACCATGCAGAAGTATGTAGATCGAGGAAGTCCAATTGTCAAAACACATATAAATGGGATAGAAATTCCAAACACATTGATTGACTTAGGGGCTGCTATTAACATTATGAGTAGACAGACTATGGACCAGCTAAAACTTCCTAACCTTCTTTTTACACCTACTTTACTGCAACTTGCAGATCGATCAATTATTAAACCAGATGGTGTATTAGAAGATGTTTCAGTCTCCTTAGATTCTTGGGAATATCCGGTAGATTTTATGATTTTGACTCCCAAGAGTAATCTAGGAGGGCACCCACTTATCTTAGGAAGACCTTGGCTAGCCACAGCTGATGCTTTTATTAGTTGTAGATCTGGGGATATGTACATTTCTAATGGTAATTCAACAAAGAAATTCAATTTGTATCCTCCAGCAAAAGAAATCACAGAAGTAGGAGACAATGAATGGGTTGATGATGAGCACACTATACAACCTGTCTTTACCATTTCGGAAATTAGTGAGGATAGTCAAATTCTGAACACATTAGAAAATTTTGAGATATCTTCAGAATATGACCCCACACAATTTCAGATGGAATCTGACATAGAATATTTATCATCAAGACAAATGTCTCTTTACTCTATGGAATATTTTGGTAGTTCTACCATTGAGATTTTTCCAGGAAAAACATTGAATATCAAAAAACATTTGGAAAAGTCACAACAAGAAGAACTAACCAAAATCTTGCAAAAACATTCTACTGCATTTGCATGGGAGTATACTGACATGAAAGGTATTGATCCTAAGACTTGCATCCATCATATCTATATTGAGGAAAACAGTAGACCAATCAGACAACCTCAAAGAAGGATGAATCCAAATCTTATGGAGATAGTGAAAGAAGAGCTCCAAAAACTACTCAATGTAAACATCATTTATCCAATTTCAGATAGCCGATGGGTTTCTCCTCTGGTTATAGTACCTAAAAAGAATGGTAAATGGAGGGTATGCATTGATTACAAGGAATTGAACAAAGCAACTTTGAAGGATCACTTTCCTTTTCCTTTTATCGATCAGGTATTAGACACATTAGCAGGTAAAAAGTACTTTTCATTTTTTGATGGTTTTAGTGGCTATAATCAAATTCAGGTAGCACCTGAAGATCAAGATAAGACCACATTTACTTGTCCATGGGGAACTTTTGCCTACCGAGTGCTTCCTTTTGGGTTATGTAATGCACCTGCAACATTCCAAAGAGTAGTACTAGGAATTTTTTATGATCTAATCCATGATTGTGTAGAGGTTTATATGGATGATTTTACAGTTTATGGTAATTCATTTGAAGAGGCATTAGAAAATTTGGAAAAAGTTCTTATAAGATGTAAAGAAACAAGCCTTTCATTAAGCCATGAAAAATGCTTTATGATGTTTACTGAAGGGATTGTTTTAGGACATCATATTTCGGGAGATGGGATTAAGGTTGATAGATCAAAAGTTGAAGTCATCTCCAAGTTACCTATTCCAAATTGTCAAAGAGATGTTAGAAGTTTTCTAGGATTTACTGGTTAATATAGAAGATTTATAGAAAACTTCACTAAAATAGCATCTCCACTCTTCAAATTGCTTACAAAAGACTATGAATTTAAATGGGATCCTGATTGTCAATCAGCCTTTGAAACTTTGAAAACAAGAATATTTGAAGCACCTATCTTGAGAGGACCAAATTGTAAACTCCCTTTCCATATTTCTATGGATGCTTCAGATACAGCTCTAGGAGCTGTGTTGGGTCAAAAAGATTTAGTTCCTTATACCATTTATTATACCAGTAAAAATTTGACTCCCACAGAGTTGAACTATACTGTGACTGAAAAAGAGTTTTTAGCTGTTGTTCATGCAATTAATAAGTTTAGACATTACATAACAGGCTATGAAACTTTTATTCATACTGACCATTCTGCAATTAGATATTTAATGAACAAACCTATTACTAATGGAAGAGTGACAAGATGGCTCTTACTTTTGCAAGAATTCAATATTACTGTGTTGGATAGACCAGGAAAACAAAATACAGTAGCTGATTTCTTGTCTAGGATTCAGAATACTAAAGAAGATTCTCCTGTAGAGGATAAGTTTCCTGATGAATACTTGTTTGCGGTAACTATTAAGACTCCTTGGTATGCAGATATTGCTAACTATTTGGTTACAGGGAAACTACCTTCACATTTATTTCCAAGTGAAAAACGAAAAATTATTCAGGAGAGTTCAAAATATTCATGGATTTCTAACGAATTGTTTAAAACGGGGCCAGATCTTGTGATCAGAAGATGTGTCAGGGAAGATGAAATGCCTGATATTCTTAAGGCATGTCATGATGAACCATGCGGCGGACACTTTGCAGACAAAAGGATGGCCTATAAAATCCTCTCTTTAGGATATTATTAGCCTTCCCTCTTCAAAGATGCAAAACAATATGTCAAAAGGTGTGACAGTTGCCAAAGAGTAGGGAAACCTACCCTTTCAAATGAAATGCCATTGCAACCATAGGTACTCATTGAACCCTTTGAAAAATGGGCTTTAGATTTCATTGGACCTATTAATCCACCATCTAAGCAAAAGAAATATATATTGGTTTGTACTGATTATGTTACTAAATGGGTAGAAGCCAAAACATTAGTATCTGCTACTGAAAATTCAGTTGTTCATTTTCTTTATGAGGATATTTTTACTTGCTTTGGTGTTCCAAGAGAAATTGTGACAGATCAAGGAAGCCAATTCACATCCAACTTGGTGGAGAAATTGATGGAAGAATACAAAATCAAGCACAAAAAATCTACTCCTTACCATCCGCAAGAAAATGGTCAAGTGGATTCTACAAACAAATTTCTTGAAAGTATCATCACCAAAACTGTTCATCTACATAGAAGAGATTGGGCAGAAAGGCTTCCTGAAGCCTTGTGGGCCTATAGAACTACATGGAGAAATACAACAGGACATTCTCCTTATGAACTTGTTTATGGGAAAGAAGTCTTACTCCCCATTGAATTCCAAGTCAAGACCTTCAAGATAGCAGTTCAATTGGGGATGAAATTATCAGAAGCCCAAAAGCATAGAATGGAGCAATTGAATGAGCTAGATGAAATCAGACAAGAAGCAATTTTAAGAACTGATCTAGTTCAATATCAAAGAGCTAAATGGCATGACAAGTACATCAAAGAGAAGAAGTTTCAAGAAGGAGATTGGGCATTGTTATTTGATTCCAAGTTTAAAGATTTTCCAGGAAAATTTCAGACTCATTGGCTTGGCCATATGAGATTGACAAGATCTTTAGCAATGGAGCGGTAAGAATCAAGACCATTGATGAGTTTCAAACTCCTCTTATTGTGAATGGCCACAGATTGAAATTTTATCATAAGCCACTCTCAAAAGAGGATTTTGTCAAAATGTTTCAAGAAAATTCTACAATCAGGCTGGTACAGAAGAATTCTTCTTCTCCACCAGCCTAGCTTTTGTTCTTTTCAGTTAAAAAAATAAAAATAAAAATAAAAAATTGTATAAGCCTGAAAACCAATCACTGATTGGCAGTCTTATATAGAAAATATAGAGTGAAAATCAGGAACACCTGACACTCTATATTTTCCAAAAAAAAAAAAAAAAAACAAAAATCTCTCTTTCATTTCACAAGTTTTGTGACCACCCAATCCATTCCATTCCACTTCATTCCACTTAATTTCACTTCATTTCACTCCATTCCACTTCATTTTATCTATTTCATTCCATTTTAACCAATAAAATTCTTTTGCATGACCATTTCCATCTAGTCATTTGTCATCTGTTCATTTTCATTTACCCAAATAATAGCTGTGTCAGTTTCCGTAGCTGACATCTATTTTCGCAGCTGACTCCAGTTTCCGCAGCCAGAAGCAGATTCTACAGCTACTACTCTGTTTTCAAAAGAATGTACAGCTAGATGTTATTTCCATAATCATGAAATTAAATGCAGGTGAGAGGACCAATTATGAAGACATGGGGCATTCAAGATATCAATTAGGAGCAACTAATTGAAGACCAAGGAAAAAGGAAAAGATTCCAAGGTATGAGTAAAATTCATTTCAAATATCATTGAAAACACATTTTTATATAGTTCTAAACCATAAGCTCCATCCATTATGTGCAATGATTATATTGACAAACTCTGTACCCCTTTCACGATCTCCAGATGATCCTCCTGCATTCATTCTCAAACGGTCCCATAATTAAACCTCCGATCTTCACTCATACTCCGATATTCCACCTATGACAATGAGACGTAGTTGATTTGACCATGGCCTCTTTTAGCCGCATAAAATCCATAGCCATTGTTTAAACGTGCTTACATTTATTTTGTAGCCACCAAATTTCAAAACACTGCCGGATGTGTTATACTCCTCCTATTGTTCTGTTAATCTCACAGCCGTATCTCTGTCGTGCTCACGAAACCCCTCTCTGTTCCACTTCACTCCATTTCATTCTCTGTTACGCTATAGTCTGTATACCCACTCTCTGATATCTACCTACAGTCATTGTGCTCATTTCCGTGCATTCAGCCGTTCTACTTCTATTGAATCCTCCTCACGCAGGCAAGTTTTTGAAGAGCAGAAAGAAGAATGGGTAAATTGCTAAGAGCAGAACCAGAAGGACCTAAGTTCATGGAAGGATATCCGCAAGTCAGGGATATATTGAAGAAAGCAAAGTGGCTGCGGTTTATCCAAAAGTTTAGAGGCTACCATAAAGAAGTGACAAAAGCATTTGCAAGGTCTTTCAATGGCCTGGAGGTAGAGATTGGAGATCTTAAGTTCATGGTGAATGAGGCATCTATAGCATCTGCCACAGAACTTCTTCAAGAGGGTGAACGATGGTTTAAAAATAAAAGCATTAGTGATGAAGCCTGGAGAATAATATTACGAAACCAAGGTATGGACATAACTATTTTTAAAAGAGGAATTCCTGTTCATGCTTTTAAAGAGGAATGGGCTACTTTGCTGCTAGTTGTTCAAAAATTCATTACCTGTAAAGGCCATTTTGGGTCCATGTATATGTACCATACCAGATTGCTGATGAATTTTCTAGATAGTCAAACTCTCAATCTTCCATATTTTCTATTAAATAGTTTGAAGAAAATTTCTGTGACTGTTCAGAAGCATTTAGGGGATGTAGAACCACGTCTATATCACCACGGTCTTGTAAAAATTTTGATTGAAAAAGAGTTAAAGGAGAAGAAAGACACATGGGAACAATTTTTGATTAGAAATTTATTTGAGGAACCTCAGGAAATTCCTGAAGGTAGCACATCAAGAAGGAGTAGGAGAAAAAGAAAAAATGATGAAACTCAAAGTACTCCTACTACTACAATTGAAAAAACTAGTAGGGAAGAGAGGTTGTCAAAAAGGAAGAAGAGAGAAACCAAGGGTAAAAAGCCAATAACACCAAAAGAGAGAAAAATTATTGAGGCTATACATCAAACCCCTTCTTCCGAAGAAGAAGATCATCAAGTGTTATCTGAGAGATTGGTTCATCTTCAATAACAGTTATCTATAGCCAAGAAGAAAGAGAAAGGAAAAAAAAAGAAAAAGGACAATGGTCCACAGCGTGTGAGAAGAAGTTCCAGACTTAAGGGGAAATTGAGGAAAACGCAAATGAAGGGTCCTCATTTTATTGATTTGGGAGAAGAAACATCTGAACAATCCCCAGCTAACCATAGTCCATCTCACTCTCAGTCAGTTAGTGAACCTGGTTCATTTCATTCTTAGTCAGACATTGAACATAGTCCATCCCATTCTCAGCAAGATGTTGATGTGAGCCCTTCTCAGCCAGATTTTGAAGATAACTCTCCTTCACGGCATTTTGAGGACAACCCAATAAAAATGACACCTGATATAGACCCCAAGCAGCAGGAAGTATATGATTATATAGAATCTTTAGAAAAAGCAGCTACAGGTCCCAGTACTTCGTCCATTCAGCCTCACATAGTACAAGATGATTTAGTCCAATCACTAAAACAAGAAGTCTTTGAGCTAGAGCTTTTAAATAGACACATCAAAAATGAAAATGAGACATTGAAGGAACAAAGTAAATTGGACAAAATCATTCATGATAATACCATGCTACATCTGGGAATATGGCAGAAGAAGAACAAGAAATTGAAAAGGAAATGCGAGAAGTTAAGCAGAGCACTGGTTAATATCAAATTCAGATGCTTAATGAAGAAGCCTAGGATGTTAGTAGCACCAAAGAAGAAGAGGACAGGATTGGATGTACTGGCTGAAGTGTCAAGGCATATGAACTGAAGAAGGATTATCAAAATTTTGGTTGCATGAGGACATGCAACACCTTCACAGTGGGGGTATGTTGAGTCTCAAATCTGCATTGATCTTATACATCCTCCTAGACCTTTTTCATTCACCTGAACCTTCCCAGTTGTCAATATCATTGTATATTAATTGCAAAAGAGCATCTAAAATGGTTTTTAACTATATTTTGTGTTTGCTGTTTGATTTAGATTTTTTCTCATTTAGCTGCGGAATCTTGCCACCTTCCACAGCGGCTGCAACTTTCCGCAACCATTTTGTGAAAGTATATGTTACAGGTGTCCTCGGGAAAAACGAGCCACATGGGCAAGTCAAAAATGATGTGGACATGGATCATGTCCTATTGGCTCAAGAAAATTCACTTAAGGAAGCTACGGTCAAAGGTGGCCAAGTGGAAGTCAACCGTAGAGTCCTACGGTGACAGGACTCTGTTTCTCGTCACGTGAAGATTCATATGGCCGTTTCTGAGTTGCGGGAGACACATAAACACCTGTACACGGCTCCATAGCCGAATCCAACATCCACTCTGCATAGATTTACTCCTCAACGCGGCCATGATCCTAGATCTCTCGACGTAATGGTTTACGTGTTCTCCATCAGCACAAACTTTAGGGAATTAGTTATATTTCCTTTGTTATAAATAATTCATTTGCATACGCATATTAGATTAGTCTCCATTAGCTTCCAGATAACCATGTAATGTAATTACGTTGCCACTGTGCCGTAATATCACATTTCTATTATGACTACATTTTAATATATAAGAAGACTCTGTTTCCAAGCGTAATTCGTACTTGAAGTCTATTGCCAAGGCTGGTGTAGAGGGCCCCTACACACGCTGAGGTTTTGTGCATTATTGTATAGTTCTTGTTTTATTTATTTAAGCTCATTGTGCCATAATTCATTCACATGTTTATACATTGCATCTTTCATGGTATATATGCTTCATTTCTGTTTATAATCTTTCATGCTTTACATCTTGCTTATGTCCATAATCTTTCATGTTTTATGTTATTGTTAACTGATCAGTGTTCCTGTTTCAGGTTATAAATAGGTAGCCCGGGCATTTGCATAACTTTTTGACTAATGACATGGAATTAATATTGTTCTGCTGCTAATTTACTTTTCTTAGTTTATGTTTAATTTCAATACTGCTTTGTTTATTTCAGTCTTGCACATTTGTTTCAGTAGTTAGATTTAGATATATCATATTGTTCATGTCATTTTTAGTTACCTCCGAAAGCCACAGCTGGACTGATGGTGAGGGATTGAATTATGAATGTATAGTTTGATATTAGTTTACTTTCTGCAAGTTAGATATATCAAATTGTTCATGACATCTTCAGTTACCTCCGAAAGCCACAGCTGGACTGATGGTGAGGGATTGAAGTATGAATGTATAGTTTGATATTAGTTTACTTTCTACAAGTTAGATATATTAAATTGCTCATGACATCTTCAGTTACCTCCGAAAGCCACAACTGGACTGATGGTGAGGGATTGGATTATGAATGTATAGTTTGATATTAGTTTACTTTCTACAAGTTAGATATATTAAATTGCTCATGACATCTTCAGTTACCTCCGAAAGCCACAGCTGGACTGATGGTGTGGGATTGAATTATGAATGTGTAGTTTGATATTAGTTTACTTTCTGCAAGTTAGATATTAGGTTACTCAAGTTGTTTATGGTTACCTCCGAAAATCATAGTTGGACTAATGATGAGGGATCAGAAGATAAGTTGATGTAATTTGATTTAGATTTACTTTGTTGCAACTTTTGGATTTCTTTCAGAATAGTTTCTTTTGTGTTTGAACAGCAGCAAGAATAATGAGTTTCATGATCAGTAGTTCATTGTTTGTTTGACTAGAGTAGTGATGCAATTTCATTTTCTTTAATTTCATTTTCTTTGAAGAATTAATTTTGTCATTGTGTGTTTTTAAAATTCTTTTGAAGTTTGGAAAATCATTAGAAAGACATTGTTGTCTTGAATATTTTTCTCCATACTTGTCTTTTAGAATTTCACAAAAATCCAAAAACGACAAAAAAGTAAGAGATAGGTTATCTTGCACATATAGTGCGCCACACTTCATCAGCTTACGAATCCCAGATTGACAAATTAAATGTAGCAATTTAGGACACACTAAATTGACCAAACAAGCTCCAAAAGGGAAAATTAAAAGAACAAATGAAGATGATGATGATGTATATCTTCCTGCATCTAATAAAGATAATATGTAAGGTGAACCAAATGAAGCAACAGAAGAAGATCTATCTGAAAATTCTCCATCCAGGTATGTTCAAAAGAATCATCCAGAATCTCAAATTTTGGGAGAAAAGGGATCAGTTGTCCAAACAAGAAGAATTCTTGTAGGGTCTCCTAGCTATCTAGAATTTTTATCCACTATTGAACCACATAATGTCAATCAAGCTAGCAAAGATGAATGTTGGATTCAAGCCATGAATGAAGAACTTGATCAAATTGAAAAGAATCATACTTGGGAACTAGTTCCAAGACCTCATGATAAAAATGTTATTGGAACAAAATGGATATTTAGGAACAATTTAAATTGAAATGGAGATGTTATTAGAAACAAGGGTAGACTTTTTTGTCAAGGGTATGCTCAACAAGAAGGTATAGAATTTGAAGAAACATTTTCTCCTGTAGCTAGACTTGAAGCCATCAGAATGTTTCTTGCTTTTCCAAGTTTTCAATAAATCAAAGTTTATCAAATGGATGTTAAATCTGCTTTCCTCAATGGTGATCTAGAAGAAGAAGTTTATATAAAAAAACCTAAAGGATTCATTTTGGGCAATGATGAAAAACTTGTTTTTAAACTTAAAAATTCTTTATATGGTCTCAAACAAGCTCCAAGGCCATGGTATTATCGTCTTGACAAATATATTCATCAACAAGGTTTTTCAAAGGACCTGCTGATAGAAATTTATACATAAAAACTGAAAATGATAAACTATTGATTGTGGTTGTATATGTTGATGACATCATTTTTGGAAGTAATGAAGAGCCCACGAGTTAGAAATTTTCTTTTGTTATGTAGCAAGAATTTGAAATGTCTTTACTTGGGGAACTAACATTCTTTCTTGGCTTACAAGTGCAATAAGAAACAGATGGTATATTCTTATCGCAAGAAAAATATCATAAGAAAATTATGAAGAAGTATGGGATGGAATATTGCAAACCTGTAAGTACACCAATGATAACTGGGTGTAACCTCAGTTATCATGATGATTCTTCCACGGTGAATCAACTAGAATACAGATCCATGATTGGAAGTCTTCTTTATCTCATCGGAAGAAGACCAGACCTTATGCATGCAGTTGGGATTTTTGGATGATTCCAAGCTAATCCAACAGAGTATCACCTTCAGGTTGTCAAAATAATATTCAAATATCTACAAGGAACTCAAGACTTTGGACTATGGTATCCAAAGAATGTTGATCTCACTATTCATGCTTACACAGATGCAGAATGGGCTAGAAATGTTGATGATCAGAAGAGCACTAGTGGTGGTGCATTCTATATGGGGCCCTGATTAGTATCTTGGTTCAGCAAGAAGAAAATATCTATTGCCTTATTTACAGCAGAAGAATAATATCTGGTTTCTGCATCATGTTGCACACAACTTATTTGGATGATGCAAACTTTACAAGACATTCGAATCAAATATTCACCTCCCATATCCATTATGTGTGATAATGCAAGTGCCATCAGTATCTCAAAGAATCTTGTTATGCATTCCAAGACCAAGCACATTCCTATAAAGTATCACTTCTTACGTGAACAAGTGCTTGAACAAAAAGTGAAATTGGAATATGTTCCCTCCAAAGACCAAGTTGCTGATATATTTACTAAACCTCTTTCCAGGGAAGCATTTGAATATCTTAGACAAAAGCTGGGAGTTTTCTCTGCCCCTCAAAATATTAGATCTGCTTAAATTCAGAATATTAAATTGGATATATGTATTTCATAAAGGACAATCGTGTATATACGCGAGTTTATTTAAATAAAATTGTGTATGGGTTTTTGCTGGCACATTTTTCTAGGTTAGTCTTTTCAGAAGAGTTGTAGTGTTGTTGGGTACCTCTAGTGATGTTCCAGTTCTCACATTTTTGTCTCATTCTCCAATTTTTATGAAGATGCCTTGATGTTTTGCTATTGAAAGTGTTCAGGGTGCACAAGCTAAGGGGGATCACTTGTCCTGTGAGAAAGGACGCATTGTTGGCATACTAAGTGTTGGATGTGGTTTGATCTCATAATTGAGATTCATTGGTCTTGTTTATAAAAATTCATTTGATGAGAAGGTCATGTTGAGATCTATGATTTAAATTGTTATATTTAGTCATGTAAGGACTTGTTCAAATTTGTAAACCCACTTGGTTGGGTAGTTGAGTCAACATTTGTAATTCCACTTGGTTGGATCATTGATGTAAGTATGATTCCTTGGTGATAGGAATGGTCATACTTGGTTGAGTTATAAAGTCATGTACTTCATTGAAAAACAATGTAAATATTCAGTATGAACTCGGGGGGATCATGGTAAATTCAGTGCACTTCAGATCTACAAAGCTCATCTCTCTACAAGGGAAGAGAAACCTTGTTTTGGTTTTAATTCACCCTTTGCCCTTGATGTCAAAGGGGGAGAGTATCATGGTGTATGAATAATGGTTATGATTAATGTATCTATCTGTTGTGGTGATCAAACACCATCGTGGTTGCCATCAAGTCCAAAGGGGGAGATTGTTGGAAACATGATATAATGTGTTGTCCTTGATGGCAACCTACTTGATGAAGTTATCCTTGATGGAAACCTACTTGATGAGTTGCCTATGATAAGTAAACTATTTTTTAAAGATGTAAGAATGATGTGTCTATATATCAGTTCAGATGTGACAGGGAAATTAATTCCAGAAAGTGCCAGAGAAATGATAAATATAATATGTCACAATGTATACGTGGGTTTGTAGTGGTCAAGTCGTGTATGTACACAGATATGTACGTCCCAAGTCACGTATGCCTATAATACCAGGGGGCTTTACCATGGTATTAGCCCATAGTATTGAGCGCTGTATTATCTATTTGATTCCGTCCAAGATTGCCATCAGTAGTTGAGTGGTTTTGACTCATGGTATTGGTAAAAGCTAAATCTATATAAGGAGAAGAAGATCATAGTGATGTTACACTAAAAAATGTCACTCTGACATTCTGCTGACTGTATGAGCTCATTGACACTCATACTTACCTCCTCTGCAAGTCTTACAACCTCAGTTCCTCATGTCAAGCCTTGAAAATTAGAGAAAAGTTCCTAAAAATCTCCTAAACTTTGGTATCGCACTTTCTCTATATCTTTCCTGTGGTCCCACACCTAATGTTCAGCTCTCCTGCGGACCTAAAATGCACTTTCTTTGTGTTATAGGTGCGGACTCCTGTAAAACTCGAAAAGGCGAGAAAGTAAAGTGAAAAAGTTGAATTTTGGTCAATTCTAGAAGGTTCTAGATGAGATTTTTTGGGGATGAGTACGCTTTAGTAAGGTGCATGTATCCCACGCCTTAAGGAACTAATCCCTTGATGTGAGGATCCTATCCCTTTGAAGGAGGGTTCTATCCCTTTAAAGGTGGAATCCTAACCTCCTCATCTTCTCTATAAAAGGAGGCATTGGGTAGCCTCAAAGGGTTAAGTTAAACCATTGGAGGATTGAGGAGTTGAAGCTTTAGAATATTTTAGGTTAAGTGCTGTGAAGATTCAGACTCAGTTAACTAAGTCTTTTGTGAGGAGAGATTACATACCTCTATTTTTCTTGGTTGGAAGAGTGCAAGGCTTATCAAAGTAGAGGACACTCCTGCTTCGGACCCTGGGAAGGCCTTTCGAACATCAAGGCTAAGGTTGTAAGGTTCTTCTGTATTTTAAGATTAATACAATCAAGTTTTGTTTTTCTCAATAAATTATCATTCGATTGTTTATTTCCATAAGCTGTCGTTTGATCGTTTATTTCATAGATTCCTTGATCACTATGATAGGTATGTTTTATAATTATTTTTTATACAAGTGCTATTAATATTTTCTTGTTTTTTGATTGCAGATCAACAAAAGGATTCTTGTTGCGACAGAAGGATTCTTGATGTAACGGAAGCTTTACGACTGCAAATAAGCATTTGGATCTAAGGTAGGATCGACACCTTTATAACATTTATTTGTAAAACGAATATATTTAGAGAAAGACAAACTTAATTGTTCGTTTGTTGCTAGATTGTCTTCTGACACTAGGGAGATCGGTCTTGTCCACAAGAACGATTTATCTGGCCAACAAGTGCTAGGTGTGCATGTGTAAGGGTTGTTGATGAATAAATTTCTGTAACGAATATCTGCATGGATGAAATCTATTCTTAATTGATAGATCTATGATGCACCCATGGATATAATGATGGTTCAAGATCTCTAGATCTGATGATGATGGATCTCTAGAATGACCTACTGAAGGAATAATGAAGAACTGGTGCAAGTCTGCTGAAGAAAATGAATAAATCTGGGTAAGTTTTATAGATCTGGTCTGTTCTGTAAAATTTATTTTTTACAAATCTATACGCTAGTTGGTTTCAAAAAAATGTGTATATATGCGGGTTCGCTTCATGAAAAGTGTGTATGGAGGTTAGGGTTTTCTGAAGAATAAAATACACAGAAGTATATGTAGATTGATGTGTAGGAAAGCGCGTATGTATGCAGCTTTAGTGAAGAAAATTAGTGTATGATATTTGAATAAATGACTGTTGAGGGTTGATTTTGTATTTGCATATCTATTATGAAGTCTAGGTTATTTCTGAAGTTCTAGTCACAGTGTTTTCACTGTTCTAATTGAAGTGTTGGGAAAAGTTTATGATTGTTGATAAAGGGTTGTGTTGAAGTTGTTTGATCCAGTATGTAAATTGATGAAACATTGTCTGAAGTGGGTCTGAGGGTTGAAGCGTTCAGTATGGAAGTAGAATTTGGTGTTATGTTCAGGGGGTTGAAGCTTCCTTCCAGTAGTAGCTAGTAAATGAGTGAAGGTTGTAGCCTTCTGCAGGTAGAAGCCTGTGTACTGATATGAGTCTGCATCAGTACATTTTTTAAAACAGTTTTCCATATAATAGATATTGAAGACAAAGACGACAGCAGCGGTGGTTTTCTCTCGAATTGGTTTTCCACCTTAAATATTGGTGTTCATGTGTGTTCCACTTGTGTGATGTTTTATACTACTGTTACTCCACATATTTACTGATTATCTAACCTGATGCATAACTGATGAATCTGATTTAAAATACTATTTCTGAGGAGCTTTGTAAACAAGAAATTTATATCAGTATACACTATTTTCTTTTAGCATATCCACGTGTATACGTGTGTTCCGTTCATAAAATCTATATATGGAATTTTGCAAAAGAAAATTTAAATTTATTAACTTGAGTTCTAAATACTTATTCACCCCCCCCCCCCCCCCCCCTCTAAGTATTTTTCCCAACAATTGTTGTAGGTGGTGTATGATCATAATATTACTAATTTGGAGAATTACTTCTTAAATTTCTTTATTCTCAATATTTGGTTGATTCTCATTAGGATTTAAAACTTCTTGATGACTCCTTTTTTCATTTTTGTTATGTTAAACAATGGGCATGTCTGAATAATTGCAAGATGTTTGTTGAAGGAATTCTCTCATGGTGGGAATTTCTATTGATACAATCGAGATTCATTGTATCACAAGACCAAAGTCATCAATTTCCATTGTGTCTACCTTCCTTCTAGGACTTATTTGTATACCATTATTTTTTTTTAGAGCGGGCGATGTTATGCCTCTCAACTCATTGAGGATTCCCTTGCATCTTCACTCATGCACTCATGAATTTTCATTTTCATCCATTATTATTCCTCTCTTATTCATTCAAATCGTTGTTGTATTTTTTCCTTTTCTATTTTATGAATGTTGATCGACTCGTTGTATTTTCAGTTATTCTACTGTCGAGTACTTTCTTCTTATTTTCTAGTTGTCAACCTTCTTCCTTCCATCTTTATAACCTTTAACTACTTATCCAAATCTACTTCTTTCATTTTATTTTTATTTATTTATCATGACTCGCTAGCCCTCCCATTTCGACCCAACTTAGTGTTGGTTAACCTGAGAGTACATAAAATCCATGTTTATTTTCTTAAAAGGTAATCCCAGACATCTTTCATATCTTTACACTAGTTGTCAAGGAAATTATACCAGTATGTCTGCCTTTTCTATTGGTCGATGGTTATTGGAGTCTACAACATAGGTTGGTATATGATGATATGACCAACACCCTTGTTCTGGAGGGACTTATGCAAAAGGGTGGGAATCGAGCAAAATAAATTGTATGACCAACACCCTTGTTTAGGATGGACTTATCCAAAAGGGTGGGAATCGAGCGAAATAAATTATCATGCATTTCATTGAAGAATCTAGCTTTGACATTTTCAATAAAGGTTATTTCTTCTATTGCTCATTATTCATAGAAAAGGTGCAAAATAAACTCAACCCACAGATCCAGGTGGATATTGGTGGCCACACACCTATTCGATTTCTACCCCTACCATTGGTTCTTTCAACTTTTTAGTTTCAGCATAACTTACTATTTTTAGCAGCTTTTCCAATCCTAAACTTCTGGAGCCGTTTTGAGGCCCTAAACAACGTTTTTGGGGAAACCAGGGGAAAAATGGGTCATTTACTAATGTTACTCACTCAAAATTTGTTTTCTTCGGATATATCTTTCTGAAGAGTTATTGAGCATGTCAAACGAAGCTCGTATGCCAAATTTACGTCCCCGGGAAGAATGATGTACCAATTTACCCAAATGGGACCCACAGTTTTGGTGCTTCATCTCCTAGGGTTAGGTTTTTGGATGTTAAGGGTTTTACATTGTTTCTCAACAATAAATAGGCCTTTGAGCCTCATTGTAACACCATTCATAGGCCCATAGCCACAACATCTCTTCTCAAAGATAAGCTACCAGCAACCTGGCTAGTTAATTTCCATTCTGTCGATAATTTTTTTTTAGTTCTTTGATATTAATGAAATGTTGTGTTATTTTGATGCAGGTAGACCCTGCATAACCCAGAATCTTTCCCATTTCCATGCATATAAAAGTGAACCTTCAATATTTGCCTCAAGTAAGACTCCAAGTCTGGGCAATTTCATACATTCACGGAAGCTTCTCAACCATATGGTTCAAAACCACATATTCAACAATCTTCACACCAAGGTTCCTTCATGAGAGGAAACCTCTTCAACCAATGGTACAAACCCATACACTCAATAATCATCTTTTCATTCCTCAATTTCCATTTCAATCTCAATATTCACATATGGCTGGATTTTAAATTCAAAACTCAATAAAAGGAGTGCGCCCATGTTTTAAAAGCTCAACCTGGAAATTCATACCACTGCAATCCAAGAAATGTAGGCTTTTCAATTAACTGTTCATAGAACATTTGAAAAATTTTTGATTTGGTTTAAGTTTCAAATTTCCAGCTCAATTACACATGTGCCATTTAAAACTTCTAACTTTGATATTGGTTAGCAAACCAACGACCTCACACATTCATTTTTAGTGATGCAAATTTAATAAACACAGGATTTAATCAAACATCAACAACAATTGGCCACGCATTAACTTACCTTTGTTATTCCTTGCATCCTTCCAGAATTCTATTTCTGATTGCGTTAACACTGGTTTTCAATGACTTTCCACTTTGTTCAAACCAGAACTTTGTTACTTCTTTCTAGCTCGATTCCACAACTTGGATCGACCTCAATTGCATGAAGCTGGAGCCATTTTCTCGTATTAATTCATCCATCATCAGTTTAACGACCAATTTCCTTCCAACGCAACTTCCTTCAACTTATCATCAAACAACATTCGATTTATGCATTATAATTTCAATGAATCACCACTATAATATTTTCCCACACCAAATTACTCTTTTTCGATCCTTGGATTACCCGTTAAATTTAGCATTTAACCATACGGTTCAACCTCATAAGTATGCTGCAATCGATTCATTACTGCATTTCATTACTGTGGTTTCCACAAAACTCCATTCAGCTACCATTCGATTTACTTTAATTCCAGAACATGGAAATCGATTAAATTCAACTTTCGGCAAACTCAATTAACTCACATACCTTATACCCATTTGATCTCTATAGCTTGCTTTTCATTTGGAACTCCACCTCAGCGTTTGTTTAGATTTCGCCAGTGATTCGATTTCAATGATCTTAGCCTCTTAAAAAAAAACTATCTTTGATTTCTGTTCAAGCAATAATCGACCTTATCAACCGCTTGTCAATGCTGCAAATCGATTTCCATAATCTTCAACCTATAATCCTTGCATGAGCTCAATTCGCATCTCGTTGTTCAAAACTTTGACTGTGGCAATTCATCATTAACTCAATCTGGTTCACACACACATAGTTATAGTCGATTTGCATCCTTCCAAAGTCTTATACATCTTCAACTAGCCATCGCACAACATTGATACCAATCGATTTGCAAACAACCCTGCATCTTTCACAAAATATTAACGCATTCTATAATCAGATGTTCTCCATGACCAATATCTGTAAATTAAATCTACAATTCCTCACAACACGAGTTCCAAATTTTAACTCTGCTTCTAACACAAAAATGCATTCAGATCTTTACTTAAAGAAATTGCGCCATCCATAATGATGCAGATTTAATTTAATTCAATGCATAGATCGATTTTAACTGAATCGAATTTTTCCACAGAAATCCAAATGTTCTTTAACCCACATTTAATCAAAACAAAAACATATAGAATACACACAGAAATTCCAAAACAAACTCCTCATCATATAAATAGATGCAATCAATTACAAAACCCTTTGTACATGGCAAGATTTTCAACTCATTGGCCCCTTTTTACCGTCCATAGACTTACAGGAAAAAACCCTATCTCCTACCTCTCTCCTATTCTATTTTCTAATCTATTTGCCTTTGAGGCATATTAAGTTATAAAAATTGAATTGAACCAATTTTGGTTCACATCCCTTAAATCACTCAACAAAATCCCCAAATATCTCAACACCCCTAAAAGATAGATTTTTATCCCTAAAACCTTGAAACTAATTCTAACTTAGGCTCATAATCAATTCTAAAATATCCCAAGGCTAATTTCTCTCATGGTTTCCAATTATTTGGAAATGTTACAAATTCTCACATATAATTAATTAAAAACATAATTAATCACTCAAAAATAATATTAATATTTACATGAAATTAATATTTCCTCACAAACATAAGACCCCCTAGTTTAAATAAAAATACAAGATATTTTCCCAAGCTAATGCTCCTACATCAAAATCCGAAGGTTGAAAATGATCATGATCTCCAGATCATGCGTTTTAAGTCCTTGTCCACCTGGATCCCACACTTTGTTTTGCAAGTCATCATCTATATCTGCTGTCGTATGCTGCTTTTCTCCAGGTCTCCATATCTTATGTTGTCTTGCTCCACTCTCTGTACTTTCAAAATCTGTCTCCGTCTTCATTTTGCTGCTGCTTCTCTTCTTTGCTGATGTCTTCCTCTGAGACACTTTAAACATGATTATTCTGATTGATTCAATTTCTCTATCCAATAAATCTTCAAACTGCTGATTTCTTGCTTCCTACTGAGCTAAGACGACTTGCTCAGTTCTTACTCCTATGCTTGTTTCCGTTCTTACTTTCTCATTTCTTACTTCTATGCTTTCTTCTATTCTTACAGCCTCCCAATCATCCATGCCCTCTTATCTTCGGAAACAGAAAACCTCTTTTCTACCTCCTCCCATCAGCAAATTACTGGACTGGTACATTGTGTACTCTCTTCTTCTATCTTCATCACTCTGCATCTGCAATTCCCAATTCTGAAATTGAGATTCCTCTTGTACTGAATCTTGACTATTCAACATTCTTTCCAGCAACATAACTTCTTCATTCCATGGATTAGATGTTTCCATAGAATTCTCGTCTTTCTCCTTCATTTGAATGCTCAACTGAGTCAAATGTTCTTCAGCACCTGCAATAACACCTGCATTCACAAAACACTCGTTAAAACAAAAATCATAAGGCATCAGTGCCTTGTCCTCCTTTGCCAACATTTCAATATGCTGCCCCGAATTTTCCATTTCAATCAACACATTAGTATGCTGATTATCTATTCCCAAAGAATTCTCTAAAGAATTCTCAAGACTATCAACCAGTCTTCCTCGTACATCATCTGCCTCCATGATATTTTTCTGCTCTCGTTCACTGTACTGAACTCTTTCTTCCGCTGCAATCTCACTGTCATAATCTGAATTCTCCAACATATATTCCAACAATGCGATTTCTCTGTGGCATTGCTGAAGCATTTCACCATCACTTACAGTCCCTGCATTCATACATAAACTTTCAGTTTGAAAATCACAAAGTTCAACAGTCTCAACTATCGATTTATATACCAGCTCTTCAAGCTGATCCTCTTCTTCATTCACAAGAACTTCCTCTTGTACTGTAACAGCTCCAAGCACAAACACATCACTGCTTCCTTCTTCAGAGTATTTATCTCCTGAAAGACTCTTTTCCACACTTGTGACAGCTTCACAAGATTGTGTATCCTCCTTAGTAAAAACTGTAATCACATCACAATTTCCAGCTACAAAAATATAAGAGTTCACATTATCCAACTGATCTGGATCTGCCCAGTAGTTCAGGAAATCATCAATGGAAACCTCCACTTTCAACTTAGCTGCTCTGAGTTGCGTACACCCCAACTATACATCCATCATCTGCACAAGCTCCCTCAGCTCTTCTGTTAACTGCATGTTTATCTGTTGATCTCTTTTCTGATGTAGCCTCTGCCACTTCATTCTCTTCCTCATGGTCCAACCATGTCTTTGGTCTTTCATATTGTCCTGTAACAACTCCATCAATAACTCGAGATGAACCGTGATCTCAACTTTCTCTTTCTCATACTCCTCATCAGTCCACTGCTTCAATATGCCATTTTCCTTGGCATCTTTCTCCCTCATTCTACTATGGCCTCTCTCTGAACCTCTACTCTCTCTTTTATAACTTTCAGTAGTCATCCTCTTCGCCATGAGTTCCTCACCCATGAGTTGCACCAAGCCTCTACAACAGCAGCTCTCTTGCTGCCACTTACCTCACCAATCCTTTCCTCCGGATCTGGTCTTTTGGTAATCACCGGTCCTCTGCTGGAACCCTTCGAGCATTTCTCCACTGCTCCTTCAGGCTTCACTCATTTGCAACTTTACTCAAACTCTGTTGATTCTTCAGGTTCTGCCACTCTCTCTTAGAATCCTTTGCTGGACTCCTTCATCACTACACTCCAGTTGTGATCTGATTCTTCCTGCTGAGACTTCCTTCACTATGCCTGTAAATCAAATTATCCAAGTATAACTTTTAAACCAGAGATAAATAATACCTGTCAGTTCACCTTTCAAGATCCTTTTGATCTCGCTTCACTTCCTCAACTGCACTATATCCTTGAGCTGTAATCTTGATCAGTTCAAAATATGATATTTATTCATCACATGCAATTAATTCAAAAAAAACTTCAATATTCACACAGAGCTATTCTAGCTCTGATACCAAATATGATGCAGGTAGACCCTGCATAACCCAAAATCTTCCCCATTTGCATGCATATAAAAATGCACCTTCAATAATTGCCCCAAGTAAGACTCCAAGTCTGGGAAATTTCATACATTCGCGGAAGCTTCTCAACCATATGTTTCAAAACCACATATTCAACAATCTTCACACTAAGGTTCCTTCATGAGAGGAAACCTCTTCAACCAATGGTATGAACCCATACACTTAATAATCAACTTTTCATTCCTCAATTTCCATTTCAATCTCAATATTCACATATGGCTGGATTTTAAATTCAAAATTCAATAAAAAGAGTGTGCCCATGTTTTAAAAGCTCAACCTGGCAATTCATACCACTACAATCCAAGTAATGTAGGCTTTTCAATTAAGTGTTCATAGAACATTTGAACAACCTTTGATTTGGTTTAAGTTTCAAATTTCTAGCTCAATTACACATGCGCCCTTTAAAACTTCTAACTTTGATATTGGTTAGCAAACCAACGCCCTCACACATTCATTTTCAGTGATGAAAATTTCATAAACACAGGCTTTAATCAAACATCAACAACAATTGGCCACGCATTAACTTACCTTTGTTATTCCTCAAGTCCTTCCAGACTTCTATTTCTGATTGCGTTAACACTGGTTTTCAATGACTTTCCACTTTTTTCAAACTAGAACTCTGTCACTTCTTTCGAGCTCGATTCCACAACTTGAATCGACCTCAATTGCATGAAGCTGGAGCCATTTCCTCGTATTAATTCATCCATCATCAGTTTAACAACCAGTTTCTTTCCAACGCAATTTCCTTCAACTTATCATCAAACAACAATCGATTTATGCATTATAATGTCAATGAATCGCCACTATAATATTTTTCCACACCAAATTACTCTTTTTCGATCCTTGGTTTACCCATTCAATTTAGCATTTAACCATACGATCCAACCTCATAAGTACGCTGCAATTGATTCATTACTGCATTTCATTACTGTGGTTTCCACGAAACTCCATTCAGCTACCATTCGATTTACTTTAATTCCAGAACATGGAAATCAATTAAATTAAACTTCCAGAAAACTTAATTACCTCACATAACTTATACCCATTTGATCTCTGTAGCTCACTTTTCATTTGGAACTCCACCTCAGCGTTTGTTTAGATTTTTCCAGTGATTCAATTTCAACAACCTCAGCCTCTTAAAAAAAACTATCTTTGATTTCTGTTCAAGCAATAATCGACCTTCTCAACCGCTTGTCAATGCTGCAAATCGATTTCCAGAATCTTCAACCTACAATCCTCGCATGAGCTCAATCTGCATCTCGTTTTTCAAAACTTTGACTGTGGAAATTCATCATTAACTCAATTTGGTTCACACACACATAGTTATAGTCGATCTGTGTCCTTCCACAGTCTTATACATCACCAAATAGCCATCTCACAGCATTGATACCAATCAATTTGCAAACAACCCTGCATCTTTCACAAAATATTAACGCATTCTATAATCAGATGTTCTCCATAACCAATATCTGTAAATTAAATCTGCAATTCCTCACAACACGAGTTCCAAATTTTAACTCTGCTTCTAACAAAACAATGTGTTTAGATCTTTACTTAAATCAATTGCGCCATCCATAATGATGCAGATTTAATATAATTCAATGCATAGATCGATTTTAATTGAAATGAATTTCTCCTCATACACTTTTTCCACATAAATCCAAATGTTCTTTAACCCACATTTAATCAAAACAAAAACATATATAATACACATAGAAATTCCAAAACAAAATCCTCATCATATAAAAAGATGCAATCAATTACAAAACTCTTTGTACATGCCCAGGTTTTCAACTCATTGGCCCCTTTTTACCGTCCGTAGACTTACAGGAAAAAACCTTGTCTCCTACCTCTCTCCTATTCTATTTTCTGATCTATTTGCCTTTGAGGCATATTAATTTATGCAAATTGAATTGAACCAATTTTGGTTCACATCCCTTAAATCACTCAACAAAATCCCCAAATATCTCAACACCCCTAAAAGATAGATTTTTATCCCTAAAACCTTGAAACTAATTCTAACTTAGGGTCATGATCAATTCTAAAATATCCCAAGGCTAATTTCTCTCATGGTTTCCAATTATTTGGAAATATTACAAAATCTCACATATAATTAATTAAAAACATAATTAATCACTCAAAAATAATATTAATATTTACATGAAATTAATATTTTCTCACAAACATAAGACCCCCTATTTTAAATAAAAATACAAGATATTTTCTCGAGCTAATGCTCCTGCATCATATTTCCACTACATATTTTTATTTATGGTTATATGTTTATTCTGATGGGTGCATGCATAAATCCAGATTAGTGGTATCAGAGCGATCTTCTCTTTGTTGTTCCTTCTTTGCATGTCCCCAACGAGGTTGGGATATAAGGAGTTAAGGCTAGATTTCCTTGAACCTTTTTAAGATCAGCCTCACAAACCTCGAAGACTGCCCGTGGTGGAAGAAAAGAAAGACGAGGGAGTAGGAGATCCTTTCAAAATATTGCTCAAGGAGGCCCTCAAAAAACAAAGGAATGCGATGATGGATAAATTTCCCCAGATTCTTCAACGACTACTAACCGGTAGCGCATTTGCATCCAACAACCACTCTGGAGGTGCAACTCCCTTTAGGGTACAAGTAAACATTGGCATTCCCATATTTGAGGGATAACTAGATGCAAACATTGTATATAGATGGTTGAATCTATTAGAAGGATGTTTCTCGGTTCATCACTTTTCCGACCAGGAGAAGATTATTTTTTCACTCCTCAAAGACGCCCCCAATGTCAAAGACTAGTGGGAAACCTACTGTGAGAAAAGGGATGGGAGGAAACCCTCTATGTTCTTGGGCGTACCCACTTGGAATTCGTTCCGATATGACATGAAGGAATAATATTACCCTATGGGGAGCTATGAGGAAAAGTACATCCAATGGACCACGTTGTGGTGACAAAGGGATCAAGATTTGCACGAACTGAAGAATTTATTCCATACCCTCTGCGCAAAGTTGGTTATTAAAGATTCAGAGAGACACTTGGTGATAAAGTATCATAGATATTTACGAAGATACATTCATGAGGAAATGGAGTTCTTCAACTTACCTCGCTTGCCACGGCATAGCACTATGCCACCAAGATTGAGAAGAAATTTAAGTAGAAGAAGCAAGACTTTAGATCTGCGAATCCGAAGCCAGTGACAGGTGCTGCTGAATCGGAGAACAAGGGGAAAAGCCAAATAAGGTTGATTCATAACAACACCAAAAATCCATATAAGGACACGGAGAAGTGGTGTGAATTTAATAATAGCCCCACTCACATTACAAATGAGTGTCTGGCCAAATAGTCATTGGTGGTCGAACTAAAGGCACTCGAATCAGATGCATGTTCTGATCCTGAGTCACTAGACAAGGGCAATGAGAAAGGGAAGAATATAATTGATGTGGATCCCAGTGCCATTTTTTCCGCCACCAATATTCAAGGGGAGGATCCCGGGGATCCAGAGTAGGGGAAGCACCTCTTCCATTCGGAGATGTGGGTGAGGGTTCTCCACTGCAATTCCTTGTCGATAGCATAAGCCAAAAGAACCTCATTTCAACATAGGTTATGAAGAAACTTGGCCTACCAACCATAGCACACCCACAACCATATACCATTGGGTGGCTTCAGGAAGGAAGAGATCTTTGAGTCTACCAACAATGTCGCCTCCCGTACAATATTAAGCCATTCACGGATGAGGTATTGTGTGATGTTTCTCCTCTTGATGTGACTGATGTATTATTGGGACAATAATAGTTGTGGAAGTGACATGGTGTCTATGTGTCTAGGCTTTGTGCTATTTTTATTACTTTGGGAAATAAATTCTACATGATACCGAAGGTAGTATCGCCTCCTGCCATCTCTTTAACTACTACAAAACAACGCAGTAATATTGTTTCCCAAACCAGGAAATTTATTTTCATTTCCATTCGCCCATAGGGAAAGAATAAGATTTTTGTGATAGACTCGAAACATGGCTCCCCTGCAGGGTAAAATAAAATGGACAAAGTCATGGAGGAATATGATGACATTTTCTCCTCACCCATAGAGGTTCCTCTACACTGTCAGGTCAAGAACTCCATTGATCTAACCCTAGGCATGCTGCTGCCTGATATTTCCATACCTCATGCGACCAAACTGACAGAAACAACACATGTATTATCTAAGGATGATAAATAAACCAAATTTACTGAATGCATCCAACACATCCACCCATAGGTCCATGAAATCTTCGACAAATCCAATACCAAGTTCAGTGGAATTTTCCTCATCTCATGGAGGAACTCAATGCAATGGTGACCATTGATTCCTAATGGGGGAGGAATGATCCATGTGGATATTTGTGGATACCCACCTATTCCATTTGGACCCCCATTATCGGTTCCTTCAGGTCTTTAGTTTCAGCACAACTTACTATTTTTAGCAATGTTTTGGGTCTTGAACTTACGAAGCCATTTTGAGGCCCTAAACGACGTTTTTTGAGAAAATCAGGAGCACTATGAGGCATATACCAATTTTTCTCACTCAAAAGTTGTATTCCTCAGATAGATATTTGAAACGAGGCATTTAACGAGTCAAATGGAGATCATATGCCAAAGTTACATCCCCGGGAAGATTGATGTACCAGTTTAACCAAACAAGGCCCACAGCTCTGGCGCTTCATATCCTAGGGTTAGTTTTTTGGATGTTTAGAATTTTCTATTATTTCTCAAAAATAAATAGGCCTTCAAGCCTCATTTTAACACAGTTCAGAGTCCAGTAGCCACCACATCTCTTCTCAAAGTTAAGTTATGAGCGCCCTATCTAGTTTATTTCCATTCTGTCTATAAACAAATTTCAGTTCTTTGATATTAATAAAATGGAGTGTTATTTCCACTGCATGTTTGTATTTATGGTTATATGTGTATTTTTCTGTGTGATTGCATAAATCCAGATCACCCACTCATGCAGATTCATTTGACCGTCATTTGATAGCTTCAATAAAAGCCAAGCATAAACCACTTAAAAGTGTTTTCATGAGCAATTTGGTTGAGAAATTTCTTGATTTCCATCAAGGTGCCTGTGATAAATCGTTCATGTGTTTCTGTGAGAAATTTTTTTCTAGCTTCTACTAATGACAGTATGTGCCTTCACGCATAGTTCTTCTAGAATTTTTTTATTTTTTTCATCCACCATAGTGGTATCTCTTCCAATGTTAACATTTATTCCTCCATATTTTTTATGACTCAACTCCAAAACTATTTGAAATGGAGCAAATGTTGTAATCTGGGGAAAAGTATGGATGGTTACCTGTAGTAAAGTCATCAATAATTCACATAGAAAATCACATAAGTAAAGAGAAAAATAAGAGACACAAGTAGTGGAGAACCATTAGAAGCACACTTTGTATTATAACTCTTAAAATCCAATCAAAACTAATACATTTATGCATTGAAATATATTTATACCATGTCATGATAGTTACAAAAAAATTAACTATCGACCACACTTAACGTAATCAGACTTAGTGATTGACTTAACAAGATTGTCGATTGACTATCATTTTCTTCTTATGACTCAAATAGACTAGTCAAATAAGTCGACTAGCCTCTCTAATAGGAATGATAATTCCCTTTTAACTTCATTATTTCTTGCGTTCTCGATCCATCTCATTATCGCGTGATCGAGATTTGTAAATTTGATTGTTCAGTGCTGCTATAGATTTTCCAAACATTTATCAGGCATGTGGATGACATTCCAATAGCTCATGCGTGGTGTCCCTTTAGGTAGCCCCTGACTTCCTCCTCGTTAGCAGACCATGATTGAGCCTCAGTGCACTTTAGTAGATTTTACTAGCTTGGTTTCTCTCACTTACAGAGCCCACCACATGATCCCCTCCTTTAGTTGGCTCATTCAGATCTTCAAAACCATTTCCTATAAAACATGGCATCTTTTGTTGTGATCTCCCCCTCTCCTCATCATGGGGGAATTCAGCCCTATGTACTCAATTCAATAAAATTTATTATATCAGACTTGGCCTTTTCATTCTAGGAACATGTATATGGGATTCTTTATATTATTATATCATTTCATCTCCCATTGATGCCAACACATCATGTAGTATTCATTTCTTTATTGAGACCCACATTCTTGGGCATACCATTATTATTTTTGTTGATTTTTCTCGGTGGGTATGGATATGCCTACCTCGCCTCATTTAGATCATGTATAAACCATATGGAGACTTTTATTTGACAAGTAGAACTTGCATCTTCCATATGTGGTTCTTCCCTTTTCTTCAATGGATATCTCTCTCTCTCTCTCTCTCTCTCTCTCTCTCTCTCTCTCTCCATTGACCCTCCTTATTTGTATAATGAAAGGAAAACTATAATGTATTTCCATCATACGATGTTCTCCAAATACTCATAATTGGGCGACAATTTTTTATCACCCAAAAAGTGATTACCTAGTCATTTTCCACTAGGATTATTGAAATACACCATTTGGCATGGGCTTTACACATTAAAACCCACTTTCACTATAAGACATAATTTAGTGAACCACTTTTCCTAAATTATTTCCATTTAATTTACCCTCGTGAAAATAACCTATAAAATTATTGAATTAATTTCATGTTATTTTCATATATTTAACCATCTATGTGAAAATAATTAATTTTATTTTCACCCACTTTTACCATTTCTAGATGAATAATTAAATAAATAAACATTTATTTATTACTCCTTAATCATTACACTTTTCTCCAATGAAATATTTATTAGATCATTATTTAGTGATTATTTATACCTTATTTTGACCATATCTCATAGAAATAATTAACAAATCATTTTCATTTATTAATTATTTAACCCATTTCCTTTAATTAACTCAAATAATCAATATTTTTTAGTTAACTAAATAAATATTATTGACCATTTATATAATCTTTTCCTCTCCCAAAAATAATAAAATACTCCTAACTGTTAGATCTCGAGCTTATCAACCAAATATTTTATTATTTTACTAGAACTAGCATAATATAGCATTTCATTATAAATAAAGAGGCTTTTCCCTCACCATTTAGAGATAATCACTATTATCGTCATCGTTTTGATCCTACAACATTCAATTTTTCCATCTTGAGTTCTCTCATTTTGAATTTCATAATTCAATTACCTACCTACATACGGGGAAGAGAGAGAAATAACCACTAGAAGTATAAAGGATATTAAAATAATCCTCCCACAGAGAGGGATGCTAACTGGCCCAAGTCATTTTTGTTCTGCTCCTTAGGTGTCGTTCTAAATATTTCATTTAATAAAAAAAATATCTTTCCATTGAGTATATTTTGTTGTTTATTTGCATGTGCTTTCTGTTATTTTCTACACAGTTTTCTCACCTTTTATGTGTAGATCTGAAGACATGTGTTTTGCATCACGATTTAGAATCTCCTTCCATATTTGTGGTTAGACTCTTTCGTCACCAACAATAAAAGTGAGATTTTTGTTCCACTTACCCTAAATTTCTCTCCTAACAATATTTACATGCTAAAAATTAATAATAACATTATTATTAATGGTAATAATACTGAAGATATAATATTAATAAAAAAAATATTAATATTAATATTATTGAGATTATTATTAATAACATGATTAATACATTATAAATAATATTAATATGAGAATTATTTGTGCAATTATATTATTAGATGTAATAATTCATTTTATTACAATACAATAACACTAGAATAATATAATAATGTTATTATATTGTAATAATGTTATTAACGACACTTGAGTAATAACACTAACATCAATATTAATATTATGATAACAATACCGTTACAAATTTTAATAATATTAATGTTTAACAACATTTGAGCATGCTGACAAATTTTTACCATTTTTATCATACTTGAGCTGGTCAAATATAGTTGAATATGGTCAACATATTGTTGAGTGTGTGTGTGTATTAATGATCAAGGTTATCAATGTTTATTATAGTTGACTATGGTTTACCATGGCTAACCATGATGCCCATGTTGACTAAGTTTGACCATGTCTAGCGATATATCCCACGATTGACTAGTATTAACCATATTGTCCATGTGTACTATTATTGAAAATGGATTGGCCATGCTTGACCTTAGTTGACCATAGTTTCCCAAGATGTCTTTAGTGTACCATGTTTGACAATTACTAAGGATGAGTATGGACAACATTAATAATGTTTGACAATGTTTGACCATGTTGATAATGGTCATTGATAGGAAATCATCCTAAATGTATTTTCCATGGTTGACCACTTGACCATGGTTGATTATGGTCAACCATGTTAACAATGTTATTTAACCTTATTAATTTTACTAATAATAATACATTAATAATATTAATCTTAACTCTATTTTAAAATTATAATACTTTTAATGTTTAAAATGTAAATAAAAATATGAATATTAAAAATATTAAAAACGAATCCATATGTTGCACCATAACAAACATTGACCTACATTACATTGTGATGAACATATCCCTACATTTAATTTGACTATACGAAATATATTCAAACATGTTCATCCACCACCAACAATAGTCCACCATATAGAAGATTGTCAACCATGGTCAACAATGGTTAATCATGGGAAAACATGGTAGATGTATTTCTTATGGTCCAATAGTCAACATGGTTAATAGTGGCTATCACAATGTGATGAATATTAAATGTCATCTCATTGAGATGAACAACAAACAACATTACAATGTGATGAATAATAAGCGTTATCTCAATTTAACTAATACTAAACAACATTGCAATGTAACAAATAATATTTTCCATCATAATGTGATGAATAATAAATGTCATGGCAATTCAATAAACAAAAAACAATGTAATAATGTGAACAACAGTGTCATAATGTAAGGAATCATCAACATTGTCGTAATGTGCATAATAAGAAATAATATCGCAATGTAATGAACAATAAACATCATAATAATGTGACCAACAATAAATATCATGGTAACGTGCCAAAAAACATATGGCATATGCATTATACTATGGGTTGACCATAGTTGATATACATTAATATATTATTCACAATGACTTACCATTATGACATGGTTGACCATATTTGATATCATAACATAGTTAATATAGTCAACCATATTCATCAAATTCAACAAAGTCAACCATAATCAACTTATCCAACATAGAAAACACGATTAACCATATTTAACCTAGTTAAACTTAGTCAAACATTTTTAACCATGTTTGAAACAACTTAACAATGGACAACCATGGCCACATGATCATCCATGGACATTCATGGTCAAACACTTTATCAAGCATAGTCAAGATGGTCAACCATATTAATCTATTATTAAATATTTCCAACCATGGTCAACCATGTTCATCCATAGTCAACCATACTTGACCATAGTAAATGAACATCTTACAAGCTCATCCATGATAAAATAAGCTAACCATAGTGAAACATGGACACGAAATATAGCCACAGTCAACCAACTCAATAATGGTAAATGTGGCTAACATGATTGTTAATGGTCAACCATATTTAAACATAACTCATTGTTTTCATTCGTTGTGACCAATGAAATACCATGGTCACCTATAGTCAATCCCCATCAACCCTTATTCAATCATGGTCAATCCTCATTAATGTTGTTAATCATGGTTAGCCATCATCAACCATCATTGACCCTCTTCAACTATCATAATACATGGTCAACAATAGTAAATATTAGTCATCCTTAATCAACTTTACTTAACCATATGTTGACCATATTCAACCTACACAAATTAGGAAACCATGGTCAATTAAGGCGAAACATGGTCAAACCATTTTCATAAGATGTCTCTTTAGTTAGCATGGTTAATAGTGGTCAAACATGAGTAACATTATTGAACATGGTGAACCATTGTCAACACGGGCATCATGGTCAGCCATGGTTGACTACAATCATCTACAGTAAATACTCACAACCTTAATTTACCATGTACAACCATAGGAAACAATATGATGACCATATTCAACCATGATTGACCAGAATAAATATGGTCAAACATGTTCAAACAAACTCAAACATGGTCATATGTGGTCTATCATTGTCAAACATTATCACACATTGTCATTGATCATATTTAACCATGTACAACCATAGTTAGTCAAAGTAAACTATGGTTAATAGTGGTAAACCTTGGTCAACCATGGTGACCTCTAGAAAAACTAAATTAGTAAATGTGGCTCATATATTCCAATTGATATATAAAATATGGAAACATTCATCAATCAACATTTGTAAACCACATCTACTATTTTGTTTGTGCTAGCCTAACTAGTGAAGCAATATTTAACTGTAATATTTTTTCTTTAACCATGAGCTACCTCGATTAAAAATTCTCAACCCTCCCCAATACTGGTAAACCACGACAACTCTCTTCAACCTTTATTGAAACCATTTCTGTAACACTAACATTAAAGTTAATGTAACAGTAACCATGGTCACCCATGGTTGATAATGGTCAACCATAGTAAATATTAATGTAATAATTATCTATATTAATTTTACGTTGTAATATTAATGCAAAATAGAAACATTTTTATATTTATGGTTGACCATGATAAAAATCAGTCAGTCATTTTCATCCATATTTAACACTCTTTAACCTATTTCAACATGATCAACTAGGTAAACAAACATTAACCGGAACCTTTTCCCTTATTCTTTGGTTAATCCTTACCAATCATGTTCAACTGAGGTTCCATCATTAATGTAACAATTTTTTTAGCATTAGCATTAACATTAAAATGATATCAACCATGGCCTAAAAAGGTCAACCATGTTAACCATTAATGTAACATTGTAATAATGGTCAATTGTGGTCAACCCTATTCCTTCATTTTAATCTGTAGTGATGTTAATCATTATCAATGATGGTAAATTGAGGTAAACCATGGTGTGCCTTTGCTAACAATTATCAACCCTCTTCAAGCATGGTCAACCCCATCAAAACATTATAACCACTAAGGAAATCATTTTTACAACATTAATGTAACATTAAAATAACATCAACCGTGGTTGAAAGTGGTCAACCATGGTCAATATTAATGTAAAATTAATATAACAATGGAACAACCATCAACATTAATGTTACATTGTTACATTGATTCAAGACTAATACATATTTACATTAATGGTTGACCATTGTCAAGCTCGTTCAACCATTATCAACATCCATCAAACTCATCAACCATGATCAAAATCATCAACCCTATTCAAGCGCATACAACCATGTTGAAAGAATCTATTTTACGCACCTAGACCATCAATTACCATAATTACATTACTAAATGTGGTTGATAGTTATAGGTCAATATACTTCAACCACATTTACTAATGTGGTGGTGATAATTATAAACATAGTAATCTAAGATCTCTATGAAAAATATCACTGAATGTGTTGTCGCTGCTAGAGATAGCCTTGAGTTGCAAAAGACCAGTGGCCAGAACATCTTAAAAATTAGAGGTTGGATGTGAACAATTGTATAAAATTCCTCTGACAAAATATGGAATAAGAGAACAACAATTTTGATGGTTCATGGATTGAGAAGACCTTGGAGTCAATTCATGTGAATTCCCTATATTGTGAGAGGGCTCAAGACGCTGCGAGGCTTGGTTTCTTTTAAGTGGGCCAAGTATAAAAGAATGAGAAGAAATCTTGAGAATATACAAAGGCGTTGGGAGAGAATGGAGAAGGAACCCACGAGAGACAGGCTTAAGAGATTTAAGAATCTGAACCCCATGAACTCAAAGGAAACGTATATAAACGAAATATGGAAAACATCACAGGCTAGTGCAGCACAAATTTAGGGAATGCAACAAGCTTAATACATGAGCGTTAACATCTGAGCATTATACATATACGAATTGATGAATACAATTACAGATCATCAACAACTACATTACATGAACCCTCAAAGAATAATAGCATGAAATATGAGTACACATGAAGAGGAGATTACTGATAACAAAAGAAAAAAAAATAGATACTTCTAATTGCTCCATCTGGAATCCAAATATCAGCTCTGTATTATATTTAGTTCAAACAACTCTCCCAAATATGTATCTCAAAGCACAGGGAGCACAATCATAGAAAACTACAGAGAAATTGTTCAAAAATTCCAGAACCTTTGTTTCATATAAGAACTCACTACATATAGAGTTCTCCTTGAGGGTTTATGATCGAATATTCTATCATGATTGACCCACACAGGTGACCCACACAGGTGAAATCAAAATATCCTAACTAATGCTCAGAGTGTGCTTCAAGAAATCGCTCCTGCAACAAAAAAATCAAAACAAAAATGGGTAAAATAGGGATTCTACCAGCAAAACATCATTATATAACAGTAAAATAAACAAAACAGTTGTCCACAGAGGCCAAACCCCAAAATATTCAAGGGGTGGTGAGAAGTGGTGGACGGTTTAGATTTCGTCATTTAATTCCATCTATTTTTTGGAATCCTTCACTCTCTGACTCTCATGATTTCCACTCAATGATCAGTTGCTTCGGCATACACTGAATTATTTACTATGGAGCCATTGGAGGGACAAATTAACCTGTGTCTGAGTGCTTCACCAATGAAAGACTCGTGTTGAATCTAAAAACTAGGATCCTGATTCCAGAGGGGGTCCCAAGCGGTAAGAGGTATCAGAGAGGGGTGGTGTGAAATGACAAGAGGAAGGCATGTGGAGGAGAGGGTGGTAATGGAAACTGCCTATTCTGCAACCCCCCCCCCCCCCCCCAAGTTAAAGTTTGAAAGCTGGGAGAGGTCTGAAATGTGTTAAAGACCCTCAGATGCATTAGGGTGGAGTAGAAGTGATGGATAGATGCGAAGGGCTTTGCATTAATGGGATGTATGCCAAAAAATGGGAATGGCAAGAGTAATGGTGGGGCCCTACTCTCATTTCAAATAGTAATCTAAATGTTTTACCAGGGCACATCGGAGGGTAAGGGCTAAGATCTGCGGGGAGAGATACATGGTGGGATAGAAGTGATGTGGTAGACGGTGGGAACCAACTACATCATAGGTTAAATAAAATAGATTGTGCACATTCTAAATGGTAAGTTAAAACTTGTGTGATGTGATATGTCACAAATAAGAAATCATAAATTTTAAGGTTTAGTTGTGATGTGAACAGTTGTAATATGTGATCTCTAATAGATAGCAGGGAGGAAAGGGTGACGTGGAGGAAGGTGGAACGTGACTATACATCGCATGTTGTAAGATTTAGCTGGGAGAGGAAGGTGGAAAATGTTAAAAGCTACAGGGAGCAATGTGTGATGGCAGGGTAGGTGACGTGGAGGGTGAGTGGAACTCCACCGCATCTCAGATTAAACAAAAACTTTGCAGTCATTTAAGAGGTAATTTGTAAACTCTGTGATATGCAACATGCAATGCACTAGACGTTGCAAAGTGTGAAAAGCCAAAAATTAAGGAAAATTCGGAATATGAGGGTTTTTATGCAGATTTGGGTGATGTATCAAGGTTAGAAGTGGTGTTTCAAATGAAGAAATGCAAGGCAGGTTCTTTAGAAAAAGGGAAAGTAAAGGGGTAAGAGAGGGTAAATGGAGATAGAGAGGATAGATGAGATAAAGGATGGAAGGAATGAAGTTTGTTTACCATTTAAGCCTTATCATCTACATTTTTACCCTTTCTACTAAAATCAGATGCAGATTGATTCTTTCGAAGCTCTTTGATAGTCAGGACTTGCCTTCCTTTCTCCTTCTCCGCTTTGTGTGCAGTCAGAGGCCAACATTGTCTCATCTGGGGACAACATGTTGTTCTTCAGTGTGTTGATAACCTACAGAATTTAATGTATGTGATTTATTGGGTACATGGAGTCGCAAATGCACACTGATTAGAAAATTTTTTATACCAATGGTGAAGTGGACACAAAATGGAAGATAAAATGGGGGATTATATGGAAGATGAATTGGAAAATGAAAAAAACAGATGAAAAAAAATGGGAACATGATGTGGAATATTATATGGAAGATTAAATGGGAGAAATGAAAAAAAAATGTATTATAGTAGAATGATATATAAAGTGGAAATATATATACAATGAGCTATATTATTCCTCATCAGTGATGAAAGTAAAACTTGAGGAACTGCCCATTTATGGGCACCTCAAGTATGTCTCCTTCTATGTTCTCTAGCGTGAAAGTATTGTTCGCCTTGTATTATCCCACCCTAAATGGACCAAACCAGAGGGGGTTGAAATTCCCACGTTTCCCTTTATCCGCTCGCCTAATATCGCATCACAACACCAAATCCCAAACTTGGATTTCTCTATCTTTAGCTCTCTGGTCAAATAAGCCTTTCATTTTTTCTTGATACTCTACTAGTCTAAGGCTTACCTGTTCCTAGGTTTCATTCAACTCCACCAACTAATTCATTATTTGGACGAGGTCATTTGGCTCCTTCTCGCTTTCTTGTAAGAATCGTGCCACAGGTAATGCAAGATGAATTGGGAAGACCTTGGCTCTGCCATACACCAGCTCATAAGGGGATTTTCCTATGGACCTTTTAGGGGTGATGTTATTTACCGAGAGTGTGAACTTGGTTTGAGAATCCAAGTTCTTTTGATTTCATTGATGGCTTTATTCATAATTATCATCAGTGTCTTGTTAGATGATTCTGCCAGCCCATTTCCGTATGGGTAGTATGCAGTGGAGTGTCTTTGCAAGATGTTGTAATGCTGACAAAAAATTACAAATTTAGCCGACTTGAAAGGGTGGGCATCCAAACCTAGCTATTATGTTCTCCTCCAGGAAATTGATCACCACTGAATCTATAGCATGTCTTGTGGGCACGGTTTCTACTCACTTGGTGAATTAATCGGTAGTAGTGAGGATCCATTGATGTTGATTGCTAGAGGTTGGGTGAATCTCTCGTATGAAATCAATTCGACATTGCCTGAAAGGCTATTCAACATGTATTTGGATCAATGGGAGAGGTGCATAAATTTTCTTTTCAACAAATTTCTGACACTTCTTGTAGGCTCGGACATGAGCATGTACATCACCAAATAGTTTAGGCCAAAAGAAACCTGCCCTTAGGACCTTGTGTGCAGTGGATCGTCACCTATGATGTCTGCCACGTATCCCTTTGTGAAATTCAACCATCACTTGGTCCACTTCCTACTCTGTTAAAAAAAATAGTAGGATTCCTTCCTTGTCTTTCCAGTAAGGTGCGACACTTGGCCTTATCATATTTATGAGGACATCTTACCGTTAAAATATATTCCACTACATATTTATACCATGGGGAGAGAAGGTAATTCACATGTGTTTTTTGAGTGGAATATTCTATGCCTTGATGTGCACCTATGTCCTCCTGTGCCTCTCCTCCTGTCATAGACAGATTTATCCCCAAAGCTTGATAGTTGGATTCATAAAATATTTTGGATAGCCCTTAGCCTTTAATGAGCTTGGTAGGCTTTATCTCTAGTTCATACTCCTAAAAATTGGCTATCCACTTGCCCCTTCTTCCTTCACTGCTACTGTGGGAACATAAGTAGTTATAGCATACTGTAATACATATACCCATAACGACTTTAGATATTTGACGAGGCCATAAGCATGCTTCTCCAGGATATCATATTTCAGCTCGGCCTCTTGCAGGACTTGGCTAAAGAACGCAAAGGGTTTCTCGTGCTCATCGACATTTTTCTGTAATATTACTACAACTATAGTGTGAGGAGAGGTGAAAGAGAAAATCATGAACGAATTCCCATAATCTGGAATATTCAAGGAGTCGCTGGATTTAGGGGTCCATCAAACTTCGTTGTTCTTCTTCAACATTCCAGTGATGTTTCAAAAAATCTCGACATAGTTGGGAATGAAACTTCTAAGGAAATTTATTCTTCCAAGGAACACCTGTACCTCATTTTTGTTTCTTGGTAGGGGGAAGCCATTTATCACCTCTACCCGCTTCGGGTCAATCCTCTCTCCTTCCTTAGTTATTATGTGTCCTAGTAACTTTCCTTCCTCCAAGGAAAACATGGATTTTTGAGGATTCAAAGACAAACCATACCTGCAACATTTTTCAAAGTCTGTGAAGGTGCTCAATGCGTCCTACATCACTCTTTGAAAAGATGGTTATTTCATTCAGGTAAATCTCCACAAATTTGTCTTGCTCTCCTTTGAAAGAAATGTCGATCGCATGCTGAAATGTAGCACCGACAGTTATCAGGCCAAAGGTCATTTAGGCGTACATGAAGGTCCCCCAATACATGGTGAATGTCATCTTCTTCTAGTCTTTGGGGAGCACTACAACCTAATTATATCTTGAGAAGCCATCCATCATGGACATGCAGGAGGATCCCATGACCTTTTGTAGGATGTGCTCCATCTTTGGGAGGGGATAGTTATCCTTGAGTGAGGCCCTATTTATATTGTGAAAATCCACGTAGAGTCTAATTTCACCATTCTTCTTCCTTAAGGGCACTATGTTTGCCACCCATTTGGAGTATCTTAAAGGGACAATGATCTTGGCTTGAAAAAATTCTTTATTTCCTTCTCGATAGCTAGGATGAGAAGGGGGTTGATCTGTCTCAGCTTTTGCTTATGAGGCCTCACATCTTCCTTTAGAGGTATATTTTGTTGTATAATGTCTACGTGAAAAATCTTCATATTCTCGTATGACCAGGAGAAGATGTCTTTATATGATTGAAACACACTGAGATACTGACCTTGGTATTCTTTAGGAATGCCTTTTGACAACTTCACCATCTTTGTATCTTCTTCTGTCCCAAAATTCACATCTCTGATAGGCTCATCAAGCGTCATTTTGCTGGGGTTTACTAAGATGTCATTTTTTTCATAAAACCTCTCCAATCGTACAAGCCCCTTGGGGATGACATTCCCTCTTAATTTCAGAACACGGTGTCCAGCCAGTGTCTCTTCCCACCTAGTTTTTTATTCTTCGCTGTCATCCTCAGAGACTTAATCGATCACCATATTTGAAAATTTTCCTACTCTTTCCATGAAACATTGGACCTCATTTTCATCTTCAAATACTTGCCAATGCTTTATGTTATCCGGAATGGAAGGGCGGTATCGCACTTCAACCTCATATCTGAGGAAAGGACCCTGAGGGGGGTGGAAATTACTAGCAACCACAGCTAGGGAGTCTGTCATTCTGTTTCTATCCCTTGGCGTGAACTAAACATTAAATGCAGAAAAAGGTTCTCAACTAAATCCCATACATCATTCCTGTAGGCTCTAAGCCACGGGTTTTTAGTTTGGAATTGGCTCCTAACTTGTCTCACTACAAGCTCTGAATCTGAAAACACCTTGAGGTTTTATATGTTCGTATTACATGTTGTCTATAGCCCCGACAATAGGGCTTCATATTAAACCACATTATTTGTGGCTTCAAATTCCATCTTAAAGGAGAGGGGAACCAAGCATTCTTCGGGTGATATGAAGAGTACCCAGTCCCCATTCCCTTCTCATGAATTGGATCCATCAAACCGCAAAGTCCATATCTTGTTTTCCTCTCTCCTCATAGGATTCTTCTGCATTATAGGGAAAATATATTTTTTTTGCAGGAAATCTTTGTCCTCCTCAAGCATACGACAAGATAATTCGCCCTCCCTACCATATACCGGAGAATTTTTGGAACCATTGGCTTTGGTTACCATTTTCATGAATCTGGACTTCTAGTATAACCTTCTTTCCTCCCCACAGAATATTAGAATTGTTACACCATTTTTTGGTCATCTAACCTACTGTCATTAGATGGACCCAAGTACACCACGTAAGACCAATTTTACCCTAAGTAAAATTGCTTTCACTATGTAAAATAACTTAATAAAACACATTTATTAGGTTGTTTATGGTCTAAACAGGAAACCCCAAAAGGAGATATTAAACAAACCTATTTTTGTTTGATTTTCCTGGTCATGTTTAACCCAAAACAAAGAAATTAATTAGATAAATCTTTATTTATCTTATTATTTTCTAGGAATAATTATTTAAATCTTATTTAAATAATATTCCTTGTTAAATATGACTAAATCACCCATAAATAATTAAATAAATCATTATTTATCTGATTATCTTTCAACCACTTCCTTAAAATGATAAATAAATCATTTATTTATTTATTATTCACAAATAAAGGGATTTGACCCAAGTCAAATACTTTTTCCCTCCAACAAATATAATAAAAGATTCCATAAAAGGTGGATCTAGATTTGGTTAACGTTATTTTAATCATGCACCAAGATCTAGAATGACCCAATATTTTGTTATAAATAGGAGGGTTTTTCCTACCATTCTTCACCTTTTTTTGCCCATTAGATCACTCTAGATCTATACTCTTGGTCTGAATTTGAGCCATTATCATTGTCATATTTTCCATTATTTGCTGTGTGAGCTCCCTGTGAGTTTTATCTTTGTCTAGGTTTTCTATACCAACAAGAGAGAGAAATGCTAGATCTGAAGTGTTGAGGACTTCCAAGAACCCATCCCATTGAGGAGAATTGGAAACACCTTCTTGCTTTCCTCCCAGGTGCCCTTAATACAAAAATTCTTTCAAAAAACATTGTTCTTGTCTTGTCTATTGGATGTATGGAGCAAAACCTTGTTTTTTCTGCTTAATGTCTCTTTATGCATAGATCTGGTTTTTTGCAGCACTTGTCTTGATCAATTAACTGCAGATCTGAAGATATTAGCAGCCATATTTGATGTTAGGGCTATAAGTTATGCATAGCTAAAGTGGTATTTTTTCGTAGACTTCGACAAAAGATTCATACTAACAATTGGCGACTCCACACGGGTTTTCAATTAAGACCGCTGTCGTTTTTCATATTCCTGCATATCCAGCTACTTCAGACCCTAGGGTTTCTTTTCATTTTTTTTTTTCCTATTTTTATGTTTTTTTTCTCACATAAAACCCTAAAACATTAAAATTTCTAACTTCCACGTGTTTCTGGCCCTCTTGCACAGGTGACAGACATCAGCCGCAATTGAGACGACAACTTCTTCAGAAATATGCCGCCGGGACACCCGGAACTTCCGATCGCACTTTTCAGCCTAGAATCTACAACCTGGACTCCAGGTCACACTTTTCTGCCCATTATCTACGACCTGCACAGAAAACAGGTCAGAACCTACCACCTGCCAGTTTTTCTGCTCTTTTTCTGCAATTTTTCTGGGTTTTTCTGAAGCTTCTGTCAGGGTTTTCCAGCCTCTGTCTCAGCCTGTTTAGACCTGTTTCTGATCTGTTTTTCTCATCTAAATGGGAACATAGCCCCTAGGGCTTCAGTACCCTCCACTTTTGGTGGAAGAGTTTTAAATATTTCAGGTGTCTGTTTTTTCAGAGTTTCAACTGCCCGTTTTTCAGATCTGATACCTCCTTTTCAGATCCCTTTTAATCAGCTCTTCCCCCTTTAAAAACAACTCCTGAAGTTTTGTTCGGATCTACCTTTAGGGCCTCCTCCTTGTCCCTTCTGCTTCTTGCTGATTCCCTCCTTTTTTTCCAGCCACCTTGCCTCTGCCTCTTGGCTGTGTTCTGCACCTCTTTTCAGCAGATTTCCCCTTTAGATCCCTGTCCCTTTCGACCCTAGATCTATTGGCCTCTTTTTAGTGTGTTTTGACTATATTTTTTCCCTCTGTTAGACTAATTTTGAGAGACCCGCATTTTTGGGTTAGATCAATGCATTGTTAGCTGTTAATTTTCTGTTATTTCAGCATTATATATTTTTCTCTGCAGATTTATTTTCAGTTACACAACACACTTTTTCTTTTGCTCTCAAAATGTCAGGGTTTAAAAATTAAAATTAACGCACACCACACACTCACCCTAAGTGAAGAAGAGCCTGGTTAACACCGCTAGGCAAAGACTTTAAAACATTGTAAAATGAATTGACAATGCACCTTTCTACCCTTGTTTCGACATTGTAATCACTTGATTCTGCACCTCCCTGCCTTTGTTAGTCATTCTTCTTCCCCTTGTGCCATGTTTGTGTTGTCACCATTGTGCCCCCAAGGCGCACATCCCAGAGACTTCTTGGCCTTCACCCTTAGTTTCCGGTCGGTCGACCTACTCCTTCCCGCCGTCGTCGAGTTAGTTCTCCTCCGAGTCCGCACTCTGACTCCTCTTCTGATTCATTGGGTTATCATTTTACTTCTGCTTCTCCCCATGTCACCTTCACTATGTCTGGTCCAGCACCTAACACTAGCGGTAATCCTGGCCCTAATTTCGGGAATACTACTAGCGGAACCGCCACATGAACTACCTCGGTTTCCCCTTTGCTCCCTTACATGGCAGGCCTCAGCCTCCCCGATCTCAATCAGTTCACCAATGACCCTATCCGCCATGATGTTGGTTGGCTTGCTATGCCAACCAAGTTCCCCTCCGACATCCCTAAGTTCGAAGGCCTTGCTGGAGAAGATCCAACCAATCATGTCCGATCTTTCCACATGTGATGTTCCTCCAATTCCATTACCGATGATTCCATCCGTCTTCGGTTGTTCCAACGCACGCTTACGGACGAAGCTTCTAAATGGTATGTTGACCAGGCCACCTCTTCCCATACCACCTTTGTGACCATTGCCCAAGCCTTTTTATCTTATTTCCAGCTCCCTCTCCGATACGACACTGGTATAGAGATTTTGACCTCCTTCCGTCAAACCTCTTCAACCCACCTTTCCACTCATGTCCAAGAATGGCAGAGAAGAAGGAGCTTATGTCGAGCTCCCACCTTTGAGGATCAGGTTTATATGCACTGGTTCCTTCACACTCTCCTAACCCCCATTGGAAAAGATGTCGCCTCCCATTTCCCTCAAACCGAAGAAGCCGCCCTCCAAATCGCCTTGAAATATGACCTGATCTACGCTCAGTTTGGTTATGTTTATATTGTCCTTCCTGACCTCCCCGGGCCCGGTGGCGCTAACACCCTGGGGGCATCTCATTCCGTCGATAGTGTCGTTGGAGCCCTTTCTCATCCATATGCTCAACCTCCTATGGGCTATGGTCTCCCTCCGGGAGGGGCCGGCACCTCTAGCACTTTTTCCCCTCCAGGTAGCATGTATCCAGGATACGGCATGCCTCATCCTTTTGCCCAACCTCCTGATTAGCTCAATGTTGCCCAACCTAACCACTATCCTTATCCGTAGCCTGGTGCTCCAGCTCCTCCAGCATTTGTACTTCCACCTCCCTTGCCTTCTCAACCCCAGCAACAGCACCTACAGCCCCCTCCAGGGCAAGTATTTGCACAGCAGGGCATGACTAATTCCCCTTCCTCTCAAAGAAGGCGGAGAGGCAATCAAAATAAATCTACCCCTGGTACTCGTGGACCCAATCCTCAAGGTACTGACCCTAACACTGCTAACCAGCAACAGAGCACTCAGCCCAAGCCGGACAGACCTAATCGCACAAATAAGCCTTGTTCGTGTTGCGGTGCTTACGGTCATTACACTCACAATTGTCCCCTCTTACCACAGATGCGGCAGATGTGGGAGTCTCAAGCCACATTGCAAGGAAAACATGCCTCCCCTCACACTCCCCCTAATGTGGCCACTACTCAACCGGTTGTGTTTACCGATCCTTTCCCCCAGCAAGGATTCGTGGCTGCCTAACCACCTGATGGACAGGTCACCACTCAACCTTCCCCTTCTGGTTCCTACGATTACCAAATCCTCATGATGAACTCTGATCCATCCCCAACCGTCGACCTTCACCTTCAAACTCGGTCTCGCCAGTACCCCAAGCCTTCCGCTCAGTCTGCCCCTGATTCCCCTTCTTCAGGTTCTACAAAGCCTCTTTCGACATCCAATGGCCCCTTACATATCCCTCAACACAAAGTTGAGGTTCATCCCAAGATTCCTAAGGGACCATTACGCCAAAATGCTGCTTCTGGTCGAGCTACTCATTCGTATAGCATAGTAGATGATTTGGCGCAGTCTCCTGCTGCCATTTCCACATTGGAACTCCTCCAGTCGTGTCCTTCCCAAAAGAAGGCTCTACTATCTGCCATGGGCGTTGTCGATCCTGCTGATGACCAAATGATTTTTTTTGATGCCCATCAATTAGAACATCCTCCTTTTCTTGCTTCCGTCGCCTTCCAAATCACAATCAAAATCCGGAACGCTAACATTTCTTGGTGTATAATTGATGAGGGGGCATCCACCTGTGTGATGTTCGCTTCGGTTTGGAAGCAACTCGGATCTCCTGAGTTGGCCCCTTCCACAATCACCCTTCGAGCATGGAACGACCACGCCTCCCAACCCACTGGCCTTTTCTGTAATTTTCCTATCACCGTTGCGGGCAAGACTGTTTGCATTGACGTCGAAGTCATCGATGCCCCTCTAGATTACAACATTCGCTTGGGGCGAAGCTACACCTATGCCATGTCTGCTGTCCCATCCGCAGTTTTTTGCAAGATGTCTTTTCCTCACAATGGAAATATAGTCACTATCGACCAGTTGACTTATCATGAGCCAAAGTCTCAGACCTCCCCTGAGACGACCATCTCCTCTGTAGCCAATAAGCAAACCGTCGATTCCTTGACCAGTGTCTCTCCTGGAGTCTATAAAGACTCCTCCTAGTCTCCCTCCTCCTCTCTTTGATCCCAGCTTATCAAATGTTTGCATGATGCAATCGTCTCGGGCTGCCCTTAAGCGGCCCGCTTCGGCTAGTCAGCAACCTCAGACTCAACCTCGCCCACCGCAACCTGCTCCTAGCCATTCATCTCTGCTAGTTGGACCTCCTCCTTCTGGCCCTTCTCCTACAGCTGGCATCCCTGAACCCCTTTATCCCCCTGGGTCAGCTCCCCCAGACCTTAACCATCTCAGAGCCGTCCCTCTTGGTCATTATCCCGCTGGTCAGATACCTTTCCTGGCTCCCCCTCCCGGAGTCTATTCGGTCCATGTCATGGCCACCCTCTCTCTCCCCAACCTAACCCTGGGCATACCCGTCTGGTACCTTGACCCTCCAGCCGCTACCCCACCTGGTCACCCCAAACCATATCTTTCTTTGACACCAGTTCAACCGGTCCCCCTCGGTTCCTCTGTTGCCACCATGCCCCCAGCACCTCCTCAGGACCCTGCCCCTGTGGTGACAACTCCAGGAAAGAAAGGAAAAGCTTGCAAGGGGGCATCCAAAGACAAGGCCACCTCGACTGACCCGGCTCCTCCTCCTCCCGCAAAGCCTTCCACCTTGTGTGATGTCGTCGGTCACGCCACCCATACTTGTCTTGAATTGCCCCATATTCAACCCATGGTTAAAGTCCCGTTCCCTAAGTCTACAGTCCCTGACCCCTCTATTCCGTCCTCGTCCATAGCCAAGAACCCCAAGATTATTCGCACCAACAAACCCTGTGCTTTGTGCGGTATCCATGGCCATTACTCCCACCATTTTCCTCACCTGACACATTATCGCACCTCTTTAGAGGTAGTTCGAGAGTATGAGGTTGAACAAAATCAGTCCGCCTCTCCCATACTTGCGCAGTATGCTTCAAGTCAGCTTGAGGATCCCCCCGCTCCCATTGACATCCCCCCCCCCCCCCCTGATGTCCAGATGACGGAGTCTACTGCCACCATTCTCTACCTATCATCCTCTATGAGACCCTTGGAGACCGTTCCCTTTGAATCCTCCCCTGTTATTTCGCTCGATCCCCCTTCAGCAACCACCTTGGGCTCTCTCGGTGACCATTTGTTTATCTGTTCCTCTGTCATCCCCCGTGACGATCCGTATGTTAGCCTCCCCTCCTATACAGATGATCTAGGTAGCTTTTCCGCGTCATGTGGTTTCCCTTCCACTCGTCATCCCCTCTTTTCCCGTCAGGATGCCCCCTTGGAAACCTTTTCCACCCATGACCTCATCCTTCCCGCCCATACATGGGATAACCCCACCCGTATCTATGTTGACCTCCACAGCCCGAGTCCCAGCCATACCTCCTATAGCCCTCATATACCACCATCTAGTTTGTATATGAGTCATATCCATCCTTCCCATCACACTCCCTCCCACAGTTGCCGCTCGATGTCTACTATACACTCATACTGCCGTCATTGTTCCCCCTCCCCCCATTTTTTGTCTTGTGACACTATTCCATAGGACCTCCCGTCCCCACCCTACATCGGTTACGCCGATGGTGCAAGTCGTTACTCCCGGAATCTAGCCTCGGCAGATTGGGCCATTTTCACCCCCTTGCATACCCTTGTTCTCTCGAACGGGGTCTGCATTGGTACTACCACCAATAATCAGGCCGAATATGATGCAGTGCGTGTTCCTTTAGCCGATGACCTCTCTCATCGCATCCTCCATCTGCATGTTCATTTATATTCCCTACTTCTTGTCATGCAACTCAATGGTGTCTACTGTGTGCTTAATCATGTGCTGTTTAGACGATATTTACGAGTGAAAATCTTGATACGTGAATTTGAAACCATAACTTTCAAACATGTACCATGAGAACAAAATCACTATGTAGATAGCATTGCAAACCATGTTCTAGATTGGCATTTATTACACGCATTTTATACAAGACAATAACATTCATAATCATTTAAAAGGATGCATATCCATAATATGTGTCGCAAAACAAGTGTTTAGAGTCCATCTACTCTGATACATATGACATGCCCATAGCATGTTACAAAAAACTAAAACCTGTGGGCACCACTTGTCCCTACATACACACTAGGGGGCACCACCTTTCCCACACCTAATCACTATCTGGCGGATCCCGAGCCAATGGCTCTGCTCCTACAGCTTGTAGATCATGTATCCCCTGACCAGCCATAGCCATGCACCGCATGACACCCCGCCATTCCGAGGGTAGGCCAATACATGGCTCTATGTACTGGTCATCTAAGTCTTGCCACCCGCACTCTGAAACACCGGTCAGCAACCTCTCGCATCTACGGTGGATGTCCTCGAGGAGGGCGGCCGCATCCTCATTATGCGCTGCTCTCGATCCACTCGGGCCTGCAGCTCCTAATGCTACTGGTCGTCCCATATATCCGACCGGTTTTACCAGAGCTATATCTGCATAACAAAAGTACATGAATCAGTACCCTATCTACTATTCAATAACTTTAACATGCCCAAAAAAGAATAGTCACTTGTCACTTACCATCGGGTCCCCATACTCGACCAGGTGGAAGTGGTAGGTCTAGATCCCCACAATAACTCATCCCACTATAGGGATAGTCGTCTATGTATAACGACATCTGATCCCAATGGGCAAAGAACTCAGGTCGAAACACCCGTCCGACCGCCCCTCCTCCTCCTCTGCACAGTAGTCGCCCCCATCGGCACATCCTGGGCTCTCTCAGGCCTCCATCTGGGAGCTGTATACGAGGTCGTAAGGTCGGGATTTTCTCAAAAAAGAAGGAGCACAACAAAGTCCCATACGAGCAATCGTGGTTCACTTGCCACTTGCAAAGTGAAAAATATCATTTTAATGACACCAACATCATTTGGGCCCACCCATATTAGGTCCCACTCAACACACTCTCCACAACCATCATTTGCCCCCCAGTGATGTGATGGAGCACCTGGTTGCCCAGGATTTGTAGCATTGTTGCGGCCACTACACGGGTCTCTAATCTCTCTAAGTCCCCGATCGGTATCTCAGTCCCTTTGACTTGGATACTTGGTCGACAATGTCGCTCCACAAACTCCATGATGTTCCACTCCCATAGTAACACTGGCTGTGTATTTCCCACCATCCAAAGTGGTGGGAGACCGGTCAGGAAATACAGATCCTGGACTGTCAATTCGATCCTGTGCCCCTGCACTACAAAGACCTCATGATATGGATCCCAATAACTGACAATCTGGGCCAACAAGGGCTCCCTTGCTCTCATCAATGGGTTCTCCAAAAACTTTAGAACCCCAAACCTGGCCAATACACGACGAACACCTTGATCTGCCTAGATCTCTGACCATAATTTACCCAGGTCTATCTCTCTCCATTTGGCCCGTATATCTGCCATGTCTACACAAACACATCATATTTGTCAGTATACAGATAGGGCACACTGTAACCAATCACAAAAACCCACATCTCAGCCCTAAAATAGCACTGAAATCTCATTCATCCTCCAGGTCGCACTTTTTTTCCCAATCCTGGGACAGGTCACAGTTTTTGGCTCAAAACCTGCTTCCCAGGTCGTAGTTTTTGGCCCAAAAAGGGTGACCTGGCCGTAGAGGTGAAAGAGGGTCTGTTCCTGAGATTTTGGGCCCTAATCTGAACTTTCAATCCATCAAAATGAAAGAGTAAGGTTAGGCCTCTTACATGCAACTAACAGATCTCTATTGCAACGGTCAGTTTGTCCACTACACTCGCCGCAATATTTAGGGCCTTCTCTCCTTTCTACATTCACCACAGCAACACTAGCAAATGAGTGAATTTGGAGGGAAAACTGCCTTATTAAAAGAGAACCCTTGTTTTTTTTTTCGCCTGCTGCGACCACACCGTAGCTCCGTTTGACAAACTGTCTACACCGTTGGAAAGCTCTCACCGAGCCCTCAAATGGGTATCTGTTAGTTTTTTGCGATTTGATACTTCACCACGACACATTTTGTCCAAGATGGGTCACTTCACCTCCCCCCAAAATCGAATTTCCTCACTTACAACACTTGTACTTGGGGCACCACGTTGCCTCCATACTTGTCTTTGTTCGTGTCGATTTTCGTCATGAGATACCATCTTTTACTCATGTTTTCATGGTCCCCCATGGGACCTTTACTATGTGGCAGCACCATCGAGTCACCCTTGTTTAGAGCATCCAAATTGAGTCATCATCACGTTCCTAGAGTCTATCCCAAGTCCCTTTGTACCTCGCTATAGTCCTCCCTCCTTCATTGCTTGGTCTCTCTCTTGCGTCGCACATTATGGCCTTCAGTCCCACTGTCCCCTATCCCTTATGATATTGTGTCAGTCGTTGCCATGTCATTCATGCCCTTTATGCTCTAGAAAGGTCCATTTTCTACCTACCCTCTATCCATCATCATTGGCCACCGTCACCCTACCATTTTCTCTCGTGCCTTAGTTGAGGATCCTCATCAAGCCACCTATGGTAGACCTCCTTTCCTGCTTATCAGCTCCTTCAGTCCAAAAGACGTGTCTAGAGAGCGGCACTGGTTCCAACACTCGTCGTTCTCATCAGGCAAAGGGATCTCTCATTTCCCTTTGACTTGATTGTTTCTCCACTTCAGCTCCTTTCAGCATGATCGAGATCCGTATGCTTGATGGTCCAGTGATGCAGCAGCAGCTATTGGTGATGCCCGGGTGTGTGTGAGATGTCTCAGCCCTCATGAGGGGGTGGCCCTGCAGGTAGCCCCCCACATGCCCGGATGACCTCTTCCTTGCAGCCTTCGATGCAGCTCCATATATTTGATGATGTCGGCCTTAGCCGTTTGCAGCGCCTCTTTGATTGGAATGTATCAGTCAGATTTTGTGAGCCCTTCCCCGCTTTTAGGGGGCATTTGGGTTGTATTTTGTATCTCATGTACTCAGATATTATTGTATAAGTCCTGGCTATTATCCCAGGCACAACATGTATATGGGATCCCTCATTGTATTTCTATATGGCTCATGATTATGCCGACCGTACTTTATGGTTTGGTCCCTTGTTTATTAGACACACTATTCTTTTGTACTTTGTCTCGGCGAGCATAGGTATGCCTCCCCCACTGCCTTTAGCACAGGTACCCTCTCATAAATAAGAGACTTGTTGCACCTGTAAGTCTCATCTCGTCAGGGTCTAGTTCTTCAACACATTCGTCTACCTCACATTTCTCTCTCTGACTTCCCTTTTGATGTCTGGTGATTGAGTTCTTACAATGTACTTCGGTCATACGATTTGCTCCTAACACTCGCACGCTGGGGGGCAATCTGTTACACCATTTTTTGGTCATCTAACCTACTGTCATTAGATGAACCCAAGTACACCACGTAAGACCAATTTTACCCTAAGTAAAATTGCTTTCACTATGTAAAATAGCTTAATAAAACACATTTATTAGGTTGTTTATGGTCTAAATAGGAAACCCCGAAAGGAAATATTAAACAAACCTATATTTGTTTGATTTTTCTAGTCATGTTTAACCCAAAACAAAGAAATTAATTAGATAAATCTTTATTTATCTTATTATTTTCTAGGAATAATTATTTAAATCTTATTTAAATAATATTCCTTGTTAAATATGACTAAATCACCCATAAATAATTAAATAAATCATTATTTATTTGATTATCCTTCAACCACTTCCTCAAAATGATAAATAAATCATTTATTTATTTATTATTCACAAATAAAGGGATTTGACCCAAGTCAAATACCTTTTCCCTCCAACAAATATAATAAAATATTCCATAAAAGGTGGATCTAGATTTGGTTAATGTTATTTTAATCATGCACCAATATCTAGAATGACCCAATATTTTGTTATAAATAGGAGGGTTTTTCCTACCATTCTTCACCTTTTTTTGCCCATTAGATCACTCTAGATCTATACTCTTGGTCTGACTTTGAGCCATTATCATTGTCATATTTTCCATTATTTGCTGTGTGAGCTCCCTGTGAGTTCTATCTTTGTCTAGGTTTTCTATACCAACAAGAGAGAGAAATGCTAGATTTGAAGTGCTGAGGACTTCCAAGAACCCATCCTATTGAGGAGAATTGGAAACACCTTCTTGTTTTCCTCCCAGGTGCCCTTAATACAAAAATTCTTTCAAAAAACATTGTTCTTGTCTTGTCTATTGGATGTATGGATCAAAACCTTGTTTTTTCTGCTTAATGTCTCTTTATGCATAGATATGGTTTTTTCCAGCACTTGTCTTGATCAATTAACTGCAGATCTGAAGATATTGGCAGCCATATTTGATGTTAGGGCTATAACTTATGCGTAGCTAAAGTGGTCTTTTTTCGTACACTTCGACAAAAGATTCATACTAACAAGAATAGTGGCATAAGTGAGGTCTAGTTTTATGGACCCTCCAACCTTGGACCTCTAGGATCTGGAAAACAACATTCCAAACTGATCAGGGATATCAGCTACAACGATGTCCATCACCACACTTTTGGCCAGAATATTGGCTAGGTTTACTACCAGATCTTTTATCGTGCCCAAGAATTTTACCCTCTTGGAATCAAAAGAATAAAAATCTTTATAAGGTCTGGTCATATAAAAACCCCAACTACTCCATGAAAGACAATGGGAATAGATTATGTGAAGCCCTAGAATATAGCATGAAATTGTGCAGTAACTGGCCATGAATAACTAGAGACACATAGAATGGGGGAGTGGCTGAGTCCAACTCTTCTACATGAGGTCCAAATCCTAGCATGGGTCTTTCCTCTTGGAGATTCAGGCTGTCAAGGAGAGGTTCTACGCTATAGGGAAACATGAATTGAGGCACTTGGGATTATTATTAAGGCTTCTTTTGGAGCTCGATAAGGGGAACCAAGATCTTCACCTCCTCTAGCTCTTTCTAGAGGTTAAAGGCCATGGGAGATTTTTCTGCAATGAATTCTTTGGATTGTTTTTTAGGGTGATCAAGAAGGTTCAAGGCTACAAAATATGACTTCTAATTTGTGGGAGGATCAGAACCATGCTTTGTGTAAGTGGACGCAGTGGCTTTATGATGTGCAAATTCTTCTAAAAGGCTTCCTCCCCTTACTAGAAGAAATAGAAGGGGTCTGTTCTCCTGGTATTGATTCTTCATTATATTCTTACATTCAAGTTCTCTTTCTAGAGGACCTAAGGTCATACTTATTATGGAGTTGAGCTTGCATGAAGAACAAAAACTGCCTGTAGTAATTATCAATATCTCGATCCTCTGGGGGAACTTCTTTCTCTTGTATTTCTTCTTGAAGTGTGAGTTCACCTTATTCATATTTTGAATAAGTGAGTAATTGATATTCTTGGCTATCAGTGACTTCCTCAACTTGTCCCTCCATTTCCCCTTCTAAGTATAGAGGAGATTGGATGTGATATTGCTGCTCCTTCCTTTTCTGATATAATGATTATAGAGGGGGATTCCGGTATTGGGGATTAAACCCATGGTTTGGAATCATTTGGCTAGGACGAGGAGAGAGATTATTAGCATCCAATTCAAGCTTCACGAACTTATTCAAGAGGTTCTTGATCAACTTATTCATCTCTTGAATTCTCTACTCCGATGATCCCATTTCTTGTTTATAGGTAGAAGCCTCCTCTCTACCCCTTCTCCTGGCCTAATTCTCTATCCTCCATTTGAATTTACATGTAGAATCAAATTTTTCTTCCACTTCTAGTGCATCAGTTTGGATCTGATCCAGAGATGTGGACTTTCTTTCTCTCAGTGTGAACCCAAACTCAGGTTCCAAAGCTCCTGCAAAAAACACCTTAGAAATTTCTTGGGGAGGCTTTATTTTGGCAGGGAGATTGTTGTAGAGCTTATTGAACCTTTTTATAAACTCTATTACATCCTCATTGTGTCTCTTTTTAATAGCATTGAACTCTGTGAGGACATATTTGTGGTCCCTCTTATTTCCCCATTTCAGTGTGAAGAGATTCTCCATTTCTTCCCAAGTGGTGACTCCATTATTGGCAAGAGATTGTTGAGATTCAACAAGATGATGAACTTAGTGAAAAGAGTCTTCTTCACTAGGTGGGCCCACAGGCTATTTTTGGTGCAACTCTATTTTTAGACATGGTGATCATATTTCAGAAGTTGCAAGATGGTATTTTTGGATGGTTGGTCAAGTTGGGAAAATAGATGAAATTTTATTTCTAGAATATTGGGCAAATTTTATTTATGGATCGTCGATATAAAAATGGAAGTGTCGATTATTATTAGCTCTTAATAATAATCTGATAATAAGCAACAACTTATTCTCTTGGAGCACTTAGTTTCAATGCACAGATTTGGAAAATTAGTGGGTTGAAGGAATTGCGCAATTCCTAGGGTTTACTGGTGGTTCATGCATGGAGGACTCAGTTATAACTAAAGTGGTAAAGTTATGACAGAGTTGGAGGAGTAGTTCATGGAGTTGTATTCAGTTTAACTCAGTTAGACTCAATTGAGCTATTTGTATCTAGTCTAACTGAATGATGCACTAGTGAGAGTGAAGTGAATTAATTAGTTAATTAATTCACAAATAATAACTCATTAATCAACTAAAAAATACAACAGTTAACTACATTACATGTTAGTTCCAGTGGAGACCCAGTGGAGAGATAGGTTAAAGGGAAATATGGACTATCTGTTGTGACTATAGTGATGCATTTATTACATCACACACACATTGGAGTTGCCAATGAGGATTGAACAGTCAAGGCAAGGGTAATTCGAATTCATTCAGAGCTATTCTTTAGCAGGGATTGTGCAGTGGAGGCAGGCTAGCAGGAGGGCATAGATCGGTGCATGGATTTGCAGATATCTTCTATGTTAGTGTGTGATGATTGATTGTACTGAGAGCTTGATGTACTAAGATTTGTATGAGATTGTTACATGATCTCCATGATACATAATATACGTAGTTGGTATTTTCAGCTTCAGGCTTTACCGTTAAAAAACTGCGTTATGTGTGATTGTTTTCATTTATGCTTCACATGTATTTGTAATAAATTTTCCACAAAAGATTAACGATGGAATGATTCTGTATTTTGCAAGAAGTTAAATATTGTGAGATCAGAGGAATATGGATGTATGCATGCTGAGTGTATACTAATTTATACATGGTATCACAGTAGTGTTAATTTTTTAAGATTGCAACTGTGAAGAATTGTTGAGTTTGTGTTGGTGGAAAATTCGAATTTGCTACAGAAAGCTCTTACTGGAGAAGTTGAGTATACATTGAAATGTCTTTCAATGGGTTGCGATTGGAGTATTCCCTTCATGGGAGCTCAAACTACATATCCTGGAAGGATAGGATAGAGGCGGTGCTTGAGGATAATGGACTAAAGGAGTTCATTCATAGCGATGTTCCTAAGCCGGGAGCTAGTGATGCTGCATTACTTGATGCATGGCAAAAGAAGTCAGCAAAGACAACAAGAATTCTATTGGAAGGTGTGAAGAAACATATTACGTCCAACCTTCATGGGAAATCCACTCCATTCTTAATGTTGAAGGCTTTGACAGATTTGTTCCAAAGTAAAAGCAATAAGAGGAAGTTGGCGCTTAAAGACAAGCTTAGAAAAATAAAAATGGAGAAGGGTGACAATATTCCAAAATACCTCATGAAGTTTGTCCACTACAAGGATGAACTCAGAAGTGTGGGGGTTACTATTAATGATGAAGACTTGGTGAGCTTGGCTCTCCTTGGGTTTTTGAAGAGTTGGCATAGCTACGAAAACTTTGTCAATGGACGGGAGAAACTGCTGGGATGGGAGCGACTTTGGTAGGATCTTGTGCAGGAGGAGATAAGGTGGGGTACCAGGGATGGATCTTCATCGAAGAATGAAGATGAAGAGAATTTTTCTTTGGCTACCAAAGCAAGGAAAGGGAAGGGGAAGAAATTTCCTTCAAAATCTGATGCTAAAGGAAAGAAGTGGGATTTGTCCAAGGTGAAGTGTTTTCACTGTCACGAACATGGGCATTTCGTCGCTAAATGCCCACAAGATAAGAAGAAAAAGAAGGTTGTTGGAGTTGCAGCTGGAGAGGCCTTAGCCTCACAATTTGAACTTGATTTATCTTTGATTGCATGCTTGGTTTCAAGCTATATGGTATCGATGTGGTATCTTGATAGTGGTGCATCCTTCCATATGATGGGAGACAAGGATTTGTTTAGTGACTTGGACGAGAAGGACCTCCAGATGCATACAAATATGGGTGACGATGGTCGATAAAGTGCAACTGACATTGGGACCATTACCTTTTATAGGGAGTCCAGTAATCCATTCTTGTTGAAGGATGATATGCATGTTCCAGGTCTGAAGAAGAACTTGGTCTCAGTCGCAATGTTGGAAGACAAAGGTTATGATGTTGTTTTTAGTGAGGGAAAAACCTTCCTACGACATAAAACAATGGGTAAAACCAAGAAGATAGGGGTTCGAGTTAAGAATCTCTAAAATATGGAGGTAGATGGCTACGCTGCAATGGTGGGCAAAGCAGAAGAAGTGGTGAGCCGGGATGAGGGCGAATTATCACACAGGAGATTGGGCCATCTTCACCATGGTGTTTTGAAGATTTTCCAGCATATTTTTACTGGGCTTCCCAAGGGTAATATTGCATAGTCAGATTAGTGCAAGGGATGTACTATGGGTAAGTTTATGAATACCACCTTTCATGAGAAGGAGAACTGTGCTTCAGTGATCCTGGAGAGAATTCACATAGACGTGTGTGGACCTTTCTTAGTTGCTTCAACAAAAAAACACAGGTATTATGTTATATTTTTTGATGACTATGCTCATAGATGCTGGATCTTCTTCATGCAGAAAAAGAGCAAAACATTCTCAAAGTTCTGTGAGTTTAAAGCATTGGTGGAGAAGGAGTCAGGGAAGCAAGTGAAGGCTCTACGGAGTGATAATGGTGGTCAATACATCTCAAGTGAATTCAAAGAATTCTATAGCGAATAAGGAATTCAAAGAGAACTCATAGTGCCTCATAACCCACAATAGAATGGGGTCGTGGAGAGGAAGAACATAATTATTATGGGTGTTGCATGGGCTATGCTGCATGACCAGGGCTTGGCAATGCACTTGTGGGCGGAAGCATGCAACACTGCGGTTTATGTGCAAAACCATTGTCCTCATAGAGTACTTGGCATGAGTACACCTGAAGAAGCTTTTACTGGTAAGAAGCCTGATATTTCTCATTTGAAGATTTTTGGCTCATCTATTTACATTCATGTGACAAAGGACGTCAAGATGAAGCTGGAGTCGACTATAGAAGTTTGGATATTTGTGGGGTACACAGAAACACCCCATAATTATCGTGTGTATTTTCCAGGTAGTTGGATGATTGTGGTGCAATAGGATATAAAATTCAATGAGGTGAAAGCCATGAATTTGTCTCTTGAGAGGGAGCTACACTTGCATGCAAAGGAGGAGCTTCTTGTTCCCAAAGATGAGCCTCTAGATGTGGAACAGCCGCAGGACGAGATTCATGGAGTGGAGGAGTCCACTCATGTAGATCCAAACATCAGACAAGGTAGAAAAGCATACCACAGAAGCTTGATGCGGTAGAGAATGTAGGAGTACCTACATCACAGTGCAGACAGAGACAGTCACTTTATCGATTTATTGGATACATGGCTCTTATGAGGAAGTGTATCACGACAAAGCCATCTTATTTTGAAGAAGCATTGCAAGAGCCCACATGGGTAGATGCCATGGTGGAGGAGTATGACTCCATTGTTAGAAACATTGCTTGGGATATTGTTCCAAGACTGGTGGGAAGATCAATTGTAGGATCAAAATGGATCTACAAGGTAAATCAAGTTGCTTATGGGAGCATCGAGAAGTATAAGGCAAGATTTTTTGCCCACGGCTTCTCACAGATCAAGGGGATTGACTATGAAGAAACCTTTGCATTTGTCGCATGGTATTCTTCCATACGAACCATCCTTGCTCTCTAAGTGCAGATGGGTTGGCACATTAATCAGATGGATGTGAAGACTGCATTCCTTAATGGGATCATTGAGGAAGAAGTGTACATTGAGCAACCTGAAGGATTTGAGATATATAACAATGAGTCACATGTGTGCATGCCCAAAAGAGAATTGTATGGGCTGAAGCAAGCACATCGTGCTTGGTACATGGATCGACAACTATTTCACTGGACTTGGCTTCACCAAGAGTGAGGCAGATGCAAACCTATACCAAATTGTGGTGGAGGGTAAGCTTTTAATCATTGTTCTTTATGTTGATGATTTAATACTAATGGGTGATGAGCAGTTGATACACTCATGTAAGGTAGATCTTGCAGAGGAGTTTGAGATGAAGGATTTGGGCCTCCTTCATTATTTCCTTGGATTGGAAATATGGCAACGCGAAGGTGAATTGTTTGTGTCTCAAGGCAAGTATGCCAGGGAGATACTAGAGAGGTTTCACATGCAAGGCTGCAAGCCTATCGAGACTCCTCTTCCAGAAAATTGGAGGAAACAGGATGTTACATAGGTAGAGGTAGTGGATTCCACTTTTTATCAACAGTTGGTGGGTTTGCTCATGTATTTAGATAATACAAGACCAGACATATGCTATGCGGTGAACCAAATTTTAAAAGTGATGGTTAAGCCTACCAAGCTCTTTTCTAAGGTAGGAAAGCATGTCCTAAGATATCTCAGGGGCACATCTAAGTATGGTTTATGGTACAGACAGATGGATGAGGTGAAGTTTAATGGCTTCATGGATGCAGACTGGCCAGGCATCCCCATAGACAGAAAGAGAACATCAGGAGGGATTTTCAGTATTGGATCTACGAAATTTCCTTGGTATAGCAGGAAACAAATATCTATGGCACTCAGTTCAACAGAAGTAGAATACATGGTAGCAAGTCAAGCTGCATGTGAGGCTATCTGGATGAGGAAGATCCTAGTTGGTTTGTTCGATTCACATTTAGATCCTACAGTGATACATTGTGATAATCAGAGTTGCATTAAACTCTCTCTTAATCCTATGTTTCAGAATATATCTAAACATATTTATATCTGGTATCATCATATCAAAGATTGTGTGCAGTGGAAGATCATGTTTCTTCAGTACATTCCTATGGAAGATCAAGATGCAGATATTCTGACGAAGGCGCTCAACAGGAGAAAATTGGAATACCATAGAGGAAGGATTGGGGTGAAAGGTAATCCCTATCATGTTGAGAGGGAGTGTTGATATTCAACAAGATGACGAACTTAGTGAAAAGAGTCGCCTTCACAAAGTGGGCCTGCAGGCTATTTTTGGCGCAAGTTTATTTGTAGACTATGTCTATTTTTAGACATGGTGATCATATTTCAAAAGTTGCAGGATGCTATTTGTGGATGGTTGGTCAAGTTGGAAAAATAGATGAAATTATATTATTAGAATATTGGGCAAAGTCTATTTATAGATCGTCGATCTAAAAATAGAAGTGTTGATTATTGTTAGCTCTTAATAATAATCCAACAATAAACAACAAATTATTCTCTTCGAGCACTTAGTTTTAGTGCATAGATTTGGAAAATTAGTGGGCTGAAGGAATTACGCAATTCCTAGGGTTTACTGGTGGTTGATGCATGGAGGATTCAGTTAGAACTGAAGTGGAAATGTTATGATAGAGTTGGAAGAGTAGTTCATGGAGTTGTATTTAGTTTAACTCAGATAGACTTAGTTGAGCTAGTTGTATCTAGTCTAAATGAATGATACACTAGTGAGAGTGGAGTGAATTAAATAATTAATTAATTCACAAATAATAACTCATTAATCAACCAAACAATACAACAGTTAACTACAGTGCATTTCAGTTCCAGTGGAGACCTAGTGGAGAGATAGGTGAAAGGGAAATATGGACTATCTGTTGTTAATATAGTGATGCATTGATTGCATCACACACACATTGGAGTTTCCAATGGGGATTACGCAATCAAGGCAAGGGTAATTCAAATTCATTCAGCGATATTCTTCATTAGGGATTGTGCAGTGGAGGCAGGCTAGGAGCAGGGTAGAGATCGGTGCATGGATTTGCAAATTTCTTCTATGTTAGTGTGTGACAATCAATTGTACTCAGAGCTTGATGTACTAATATTTCTATGAGATTGTTGCATGATCTCCATGATACATAATATATGATAGTTGGGGTTTTCAGCTTCAGGATTTCTCGTTAAGAAACTGTGTTATGTGCGATTGTTTTTATTTATGCTTCACATGTGTTTGTAATTAATTTTCCGCAAAAGATTAACAGTTGAATGATTCTGTATTTTTCAAGAAGTTAAATATTGTGAAATAAAGGGAATATGGATGTATGCATGATTAGTGTATACTAATTTCTACATGGTATCAGAGAAGTGTTAATTTTTGAATATTGCAATTGTGAAGAATTTTTGAGTTTCTATTGGTGGAAAATTCAAATTTTCTACAAAAAACTCTTGGTGAAGAAGTTGAGTATACATTGAAATGTATTTCAATGGGTTGTGATTGGAGTATGCCTTTGATGGGATCTTGAATTACATAGCCCGGAAGGATAGGATGGAGGCAGTGCTGGAGGATAATGGACTAAAGGAGCTCATCGATAGCAATGTTTCTAAGCTGGGATCTAGCAATGCTGCATTACTCGACGCATGGCAAAAGAAGACAAAAAAGAAAAGAAGAATTTTGTTGGAAGTTGTGAAGGACCATATTGTGTCCAACCTTCATGGGAAGGCCACTCCATTCTTAATGTGGAAGGATTTGACAGATTTGTTCCAAAGCAGAAGCGACCTGAGGATGTTTGCGCTTAAAGACAAGCTCAGAAAAATAAAAATGCAGAAGGGCGACAATATTCCAAAATACCTCACAAAGTATGTCCATTGCAAGGATGAAATGGGAAGTTTGGGGGTTATTGTTGATGATGAATAGTTGGTGAGATTGGCTCTCCTTGGGCTTCCAAAGAGTTGGCATAGCTATGAAGACTCTGTCAATGGACGAGAGAAACTACCGGGCTGGGAGCGACTTTGGTCGTATCTTGTGAAGGAGGAGATAAGGTGGGGTACCAGGGATGGATCTTCATCGAAGAATGAAGATGAAGAGAATTACGCTTTGGCTGCCAAAGCAAGAAAAGGGAAGGGGTAGAAATTTTCTTCAAAATATGATGGTAAAGGTAAGAAGCAGGATTTGTCCTAGGTGAAGTGTTTTGACTATCACGAACATGGGCATTTTGCCACTAACTGCCCACAAAAGAAGAAGAACAAGAAGGTTGTTGGAGCTGCAGCTAGAGAGGCCTGCTAGAGAGGCCTTAGCCTCTCAATTTGAACTTTATTTCTCTTTGATCGCATGCTTGGTTTCAAGCTATATGGGTTTAGTGTAGCATCTTGATAATGGTGCATCCTTCCATATGACGGGAGACAAGGAGTTGTTTAGTGACTCGGAGGAGAAGGACCTCCAGATGCATATAGATATGGGTGACGATTGTAGATACAGTGTGACCGGAATTGGGACCATCACTTTTGAGAGGGAGTCCAATAATCCTTTCTTGTTGAAGGATGTTATGCATGTTCCAAGTCTAAAGAAGAAATTGGTCTTGGTCACAATGTTGGAAGACAAAGGTTATGATGTTGTTTTCAGTGAGGGAAAAGCCTTCCTTAGACTTAAAACAATAGGTCAAACCAAGAAGATAGGGATTCAAGTTAAGAATATCTACAAGCTGAAGGTATATGGCTACGCTGCAATGGTGGGCGAAGTAGAAGAAGTGGTGAGCCGGGATGAGGGCGAATTATGGCACAAGAGATTGGGCCATCTTCACCATGGCGCTTTGAAGATTTTGAAGCAGATTTCTATCAGACTTTCCAAGGTTACTCTTGCACAGTTAGATCGGTGCAAGGGATGTACTATGGGTATGTTTGTGAAGAACACCTTTCATGAGAAGGAGAACTGTGCTTCGGTGATCTTGGAGAGAATTCACACAAACATGTGTGGACCTTTCTTAGTTATTCAACACCAAAACATAGGTATTATGTTATATTTTTTGATGAATATTCTCATAGATGCTAGATCTTATTCATGCAGAAGAAAAGAAAATCATTCTCAAAGTTCTGTGAATTTAAAGAATTGGTGGAGAAGGAGTCGGGGAAGCAAGTGAAATCTCTACGGAGCGATAATGGTGGTGAATACATCTCGAGCAAATTCAAAGACTTATTTAGAAAAGAAGGAATTCAAAGAGAACTCATAGTGCCTCATGACCCATAGAAGAATGGGGTCATGGAGAGGAAGAACAGAATGATCATGGGTGTTGTAGGAGCTATGCTGCATGACCAGGGCCTACCGCTGCATTTGTGGGTGGAAGCATGAAACACTACGGTTTATGTTCAAAACTGTTGTCCTCATAGAGTACTTGGCATGAGCACACCTAAAGAATATTTTACTGGGAAGAAGCTTGATATTTCTCATTTGAAGATTTTTGGCTCATCTGTTTACATTCATGTGACAAAGGATGCCAGGAAGAAGCTGGAGCCAACTGCAGAAGTTGGGATATTTGTGGGGTACACAGAAAAACCCCATAATTATCATGTGTATTTTCCAGACAGTCGAATGATTATGGTGCAACGGGATATAAAATTCATTGAGATGAAATCCATGAATTTGTCGCTTGAGAGGGAGCTACACTTGCATGCAGAGGAGGAACTTCCCGTTCCCAAAGATGAGCCTCTAGATGTGGATCAGCCACATGATGATATTCACGGAGTGGGGGAGTCCACTCATGCATAACCAAACATTAGACAAGGCAGAAAGCGTACCACAGAAGCTGAAAGACTGAAGCCTAATGCCACACAGAATGTAGGAGTCCCTACATCACAGTGTAGACAGAGACAGTCACCGGACCGATTTACTGGATACATGGTTCTTATGAGCAAGTGTATCATGACAGAGCCATCTTCGTTTGAAGAAGCAGTGCAGGAGCCTAGATGGGTAGATGCCATGGTGGAGGAGTATGACTCCATTGTCAGAAACAATGCTTGGGAGATTGTTCCAAGGCCGATGGAAAAATCAGTTGTAAGATCAAGATTGATCTACAAGGTAAAGCAAGCTGCTGATGGGAGCATCGAGAATTATAAGGAAAAATTTGTTGCCTAGGGCTTCTAACAGATCGAGAGGATTGATAATGAATAAACCTTTGCACCCATCGCACGATATTATTCCATACAGACCATCCTTGCTCTCTCAGTCCAGATGGGTTGGCACATTCATCATATGGATGTGAAGGGTGCGTTCCTTAATGGGATCATTGAGGAAGAGGTGTACATTGAGCAGCCTAAAGGATTTGAGATCTACAGTAGTGAGTCGCATGTGTGCAGGCTCAAAAGACGTTGTATGGGTTGAAGCAAGCACCTCGTACTTGGTACACTCGGATCGACAACTATTTCACTAGACTTGGCTTCACGAAGAGTGAGGCGAATGAAAAGCTATATTGAATTATGGTGGAGGGTAAGATTTTAATCATTGTTATTTATGTTTATGATTTAATACTAATGGGCGATGAGCAGTTGATACACTCATGCAAGGTAGATCTTGCAAAGGAGTTTGAGATGAAGGATTTGGGCCTCCTTCATTATTTCCTTGGATTGGAAATATGGCAGCGGGAAGGTGAATTGTTTGTGTCTCAAGGCAAGTATGCCCGGGAGATACTGGAGAAGTTTCGCATGAAAGGTTGCAAGCCTATAGACACTCCTCTTCCAGGAAATTGGAAGAAAGAGGATGCTACATCGACAGAGGTAGTGAATGCCACTGTTTATTGACATTTTGTGGGTTCGCTCATGTATTTAGTTAATACAAGACCAAACATATGCTATGCGGTGAACCAACTTTCCAAGGTGATGGTTAAGCCTACCAAGCTCTTTTGGAAGGTAGGAAAACATGTGCTGAGATATATCAGGGGCACATCTGAGTATGGTTTATGGTACAGACAGATGGATGAGGTGAAGTTGCATGGCTTCATGGACACAGATTGGGTAGGCTACCCAATAGAAATAAAGAGCACATCAGGAGGGATTTTCATTATCGTATCTATGGCAGTTTCTTGGTTCATCAGGAAACAAAGATCCATGGCACTCACTTCAGTGGAAGTAGAATACATGGAAGCATGTCAAGCAGCATGTGAGGCTATCTGGATGAGGAAGATCCTCGTTGGTTTGTTCGATTCACATTTAGATCCTACAGTGATACATTGTGATAGTCAGAGTTGCATTAAACTCTTGGTTAATATTATGTTTCATGATATATCTAAACATATTGATATCTGGTATCATCATATTAGAGATTGTGTGCAGCAGAAGATCATGTTGCTTTAGTACATTCCTACGGAAGATCACGATGCAGATATTCTGACAAAGGCGCTCACCAGGAGAAAATTCGAATACCATAGAGATAGGATCGGGGTGAAAGATAATCCCTATATTGATGAGAGGGAGTGTTGAGATTGAACAATATGATGAAATTAGTGAAAAGAGTTACCTTCACTAAGTGGGCTCACAGGCTATTTTTGGAGCAAGCCTATTTTTAGACTATGTCTATTTTTAGACATGGTGATCATATTTCAGAAGTTGTAGGATGATATTTATGGATGGTTGGTCAAGTTGGAAAAATAGATGAAATTTTATTTTTAGAATATTCGGCGAAGTCTATTTATAGATCATCGATTTAAAAATAGGAGTGTCGATTATTATTAGCTATTAATCATAATCCGACAATAAACAACAACTTATTCTCTTGGAGCACTTAGTTTTAGTGCAGATATTTGGCAAATCAGTGGGCTGAAGGAATTACACAATTCCTAGGGTTTACTGGTGGTTCATGCATGGAGGACTTAGTTAGAACTAAAGTGGCAAAGTTATGACAGAGTTGAAAGAGTAGTTCATGGATTTGTATTCAGTTTAACTTACTTAGACTCAGTTGAGCTAGTTGTATCTAGTCTAACTGAATGATACACTAGTGAGAGTGTAGTGAATTAGTTAGCGAACTAATTCACAAATAATAACTCATTAATCAGCTAAACAATATAGCAGTTAATTACAGTGCATGTCAGTTCCAGTGGAGACCCAGTGGAGAGATAGGTGAAAGGGAAAGATGGACTATCTGTTGTGACTATAGTGATGCATTGATTGCATCACACACACATTGGAGTTTCCAATGAGGATTGCACAGTCAAGGCAAGGGTAATTCAAATTAATTCAGAGCTATTCTTCAGCAAGGATTGCACAGTGGAGGCAGGCTAGCAGGAGGGGAGAGATCGATACATGGATTTGTAGATTTCTTCTATGTTACTGTGTGACAATTGATTGTACTAAGAGCTTGATGTATAAAGCTTTGTATGAGATTGTTACATGATCTCCATGATACATAATATATGATAGTTAGGGTTTTTAGCTTTAGGATTTCCCATTAAACAACTTTGTTATGTGAAATTGTTTTTATTTATGCTTCACATGTGTTTGTAATTAATTTTCTGCAAAATATTAACAGTGGAATGATTCTATATTTTTCAAGAAGTTAAATGTTGTGAGATCAGGGGAATCTAGATGTATGAATGCTTAGTGTATACTAATTTCTACAGAGATTTGAACCACTTTCAAGCCGCCCCATGCAAGGATTGGACGAAAAGCCTCAACACCACATCCAGGTGCTCCATTCACATTCTCAATAAAGGTGCAGAAGTCTTCAATAAGTTTTTGCGCAGAATTTTTATCTTCCCCAGTGAACCGAGGTAGTATATTTAGGTAATCTTGAGGCATGTCATTCAATACTTGAGGTAAAGGCAATGGAGCATATTTTTTGAGGAGAAATCTAGGTAGAACCATGAGGGGCAGAGGTGGTAAGCTCTAAGGATGATGTGGCTATGGTATGACAGATGTATTTTGAGTAGAGGTTTGGATATTTATCTATAATGAACTTTGAAGTGTTGTAACTTCTTTGACTTCTTCAGCCTCTGGAGTAGGATGCAAAGGAATATCAACAGATTTAGCTTCATATTTTATGTCTAAACTGGATAAAGAAAAGGTTTCTGGAGGATACTCAAGTACACGGGCTGTGGAGCTAGGACCGTAGATATCAACTTTTTGAGAAGAGGAAGGTGAATCTTCGAGATAAAATGAGGGTAGGTCAGCCTGGATGGGTTGTTTCTCCCTCCAAATTCTCTTAAATATAATATTTTTAAGATCAAATACATAAGGGGTTATCTGTTGAGAAGTATCTAATCGGGTATGAGGCCTGGTGTAAGCCAGGATTATACTTGATTTGAACTTTGGAAATAATGGAGTCACCAAGGTGAGGGCTATCAATCTCTCAACCCTTCATGCTCACCTGATTGAAGGGTGAAGATAATGTCGTATCCCAGGGAAAAGATTTTCTGATTTGTTCCCTAGCAATGGTATCAAAACAATGTTGTCGCTCCTAGAGATAGGGTTGAGTTTCAAAAGACCAGTGCCTAGGAGATCTTAAAAATTAGAGGTTGAATGTGAAAAATTGTATAAAATTCCATTGACAAAATCTGGAATAAGAGAACAATGGTTTTGGTGGTTCATTGATTGAGAAGACCTTGGAGTCGATTCATGTGAATTACATATATTTTGAGAGGGCCCAAGAGGCTACGAGTCTTGGTTGCTTCTAAGTGGGCCAACTATAAAACAATGAGCATAAATCTTGAGAATATGCAGAGGCATTGAGAGAGAACGGAGAAGGAACCCATGAGAGACAGGCTAAAGAGATTTAAGAATCTGTACCCTGTGAACTCAGAGGAAATGTATATAAATGAAATATGTACAACAAAAGAGGCTCGTGGAGTTTGAATTAAGGGAATGCAACAAGCTTAATACATGAGCGTCAATAATTGAGCGTTATAAAGATACGAATTCATGAATAAAATTGTGATCGCCGACATCTACGTTATGCGAACCCTCAAAGTAGAATAGCATGAAATATGATTACATGTGAAGAGGAGATTACTGATAAGAAAAGAAAAAAAATAACATACTTCTCATTGCTCCATCCAGAATCCAAATATCAGCTCTATATTATATTTGGTTCAAACAACTCTCCTAAATATGTATCTCAAAGCACAAGGAGCACAATCATACAAAACTACAGCAAAATTCTTCAAAAATTCCAGAACCTTTGTTTCATCTAAGAACTCACTATATATAGAGCTCTCCCTGAGGGTTTATGATCGAATATTCTGTCATGATTGAACCACAGAGGTGAAACCAAAATATCCTAACAAACTCTTAGAGTGTGCTTCAAGCAATCTCTCCTACAACACAAAAAAAATAAAAAATGGGTAAAATCAGGATTTTACCAGCAAAACATCATTATATAATAGTAAAAATAAACAGAAGAGTTGGCCATAGAGGCCAAATCCCAGAATCTTCAAGGGGTGATGAGAAGTGGTGGATAGTTTAGAATTCATCATGTAATTCCATCTGTTGTTCGACATCCTCCACTATCTGACTCTCATGCTTTCCACTCGCCATTGCGGAATGGTCAGTTGCTTCTATGTATACTGAATTATTTAGTATGGAGCTCTTGGAGGGACTATGTAACCTATGACCAAGTGCTTCACCAATGAAAGACTCATGCCGAATCTGAAAACTAGGATCCTGATTCTGAAGGGGGTCCCAAGCGATAAGCAGCATCAGAGAGGGAGGGTGAAAAATAACAAGAGGAAGGCACGTGGAGGAGGGGGTGGTAATGGAAACTGCCTATTCTGGACCATTCCCCCTCCCCCTCATAGTTTAAGTTCGAAGGCCTCTAGGGGTCCGAAATGTGTGAAGGACCGTCACATGAATTTGGGTTGAGAAGAAGTGACAGATAGATTTGGAAGGATTAGCGGTAATGGGATGTAGGCTAACTACTGGGAATGGCATGAGTAATGGTGGGGCCCTTCTCCCATCACAAATTGCAATCGAAATTTTTTACTAGTCAAAATCAGAGGGTAAGGGCTAAGATCCGCGGGGAGAGATATGTGGTGGGATAGAAGTGATGTGGCAGATGGTGGGACCTGGCCGCATCACAGGTTAAACAAAATATGTTGTGGGCATTCTAAATGGTAACTTAAAACTTGTGTGATGCGATATATTGCAAATCAAAAATCACAAGTTTTAAGTTTTAGTTGTGATGTAAACGTTTGTAATATGTGATCTACGATGGATGGCATGGAGAAAAGGGTGACGTGGAGGAAGGTGGGACCTGACCACAAATCACATGTCACAAGATTTAGCTAGGAGAGGCGACTGGTAAATGTTAAAAGCTACGGGGAGTGATGTGCGATGGAGAGGTAGGTGACGTGGAGGGGGAGTGCGACCCAGCCACATCGCAGCTTAAACAAAAAATTTACGGGTGTTTAAGAGGTAAGTTGTAAACCATGTGAAACGTGACATGAGACAGGTAAGGAAAATTCGGAATATGAGGGTTTGTATGCGGATTTGGGTGATGTATCGAGGTTGGAGGGTCCCACCAAGTCGCATCGACAGCAATATAAGTTTCAGTAAGTCTTAATCTGTAAAGGTTGATACTTGCACGAAGTGGTGATGCAAATGAAGAAATGCAATGCGGGTGCTTTAGAAAAAAGGAAAGTGAAGTGGTAAGAGAGGGAAAATGGAGATAGAGAGGATAGATGAGATGAAGGTTGGCGGGAATGAAGTTTTTTTTTACCATTTAAGCCTTATCATCTACATTTTTCCCCTTTCTACTAGACTCAGATGAAAATTGATTCCTTCAAAGCTCTTTGACAGTCAAGACTTGCCTTCCTTTCTCCTTCTCCCCTTTGTGTGTGGTCACAAGCCAAAAAAATGAATTTATTTTATTATTTAAAAGTTCTACTTGAGTACTTGTATTATTATGATAATAAAGTATTACTTAAAAAAAGAAATATTGAAATTGACGTTAGCCATCGTACCAAAATTAGATATCATTTACTATTTCATTGAATAAGAATAATGATCAGTTATGAAAACTAAGACTAGAGATTAATTTAAGTGGATAGATATTTTTAAACAATAAGAAAATTATCATAACTTGGTGCTTCTATCTGTCAGCTAACTCATTACTATTATTCCACTCATTAAAGTTTAGATTTGATATTTAAATGGGGAATCTTTTTGGATGTCTTTTTCTTTATTTAATTTATATGGATATTTAAAAAAATAAAAAATATGATATTGAGTGATCGATTGGACGATGTCGACGATATTGTGTAGGTGGTGGTTCTAAAGGAGGAATGAGTATGTATGTTAACGCTGCGCTAGGATAGGTAGTTGTAATCACCATGTGCTTATTATTTTTTCTCAGATTCTCATATTTCTTATTCCCATCCACTGTATCTTATGAGAACGCTTTGGACATTTTTGTTTACTACCATTATGATATGATAGAATTCATAGGGTTCTACACACAATTTCTAAATGTTGTCGAATGGGGCTGTCCCGGGACCACTATTGCGGGGTTTTCTTTTGGTTCAGGTTCAATTGCCAACTTTTTCTCTTTTCTCAATCACCACCACATAATCAGTTGGGTTTCCAGCGTCGATGGGAAAAACGCCGACCTTAATATGGTTGTCCTTACCCTAAATGGAAGCCCGACTCACTAGTGATAACTTTGTAATTGAGAAAACCACCGAGCAAGGATGTTATTTCAGCGAAGATAAAATGTTTCAACTTCATTATAGTTCGTTTTCCCTTATGGCTTAGGGTAAGCATATGCTCAATTCAGAGTCAGGGCAGTTCTATTTCTCCGTAAATTGATTAGTTTTATTTTTTCTATGTGCATAAGGGTTTGTTGGGTTTTCAATCCTCCTTACATCGTGTGATTCCACTACAAGAATGATCATTACAAAGAAGAATGTGTTACCTCATCTATTCCTCTTCTATTTATAAGTATCATTTCCTTTCCATCTATTTCCTCTTAACAACTCGTTGATGGCAAGTGGTCACTCTGGAAAGAGAAGCAACATTTTTACAATGTGAAACACTCATAGTATTCACATTGTTATTGGGTTTTCATTCAAATTTTTAATGAAGAACTTGTTAAGCTAGTAATTCAAAAATTTAGTAAAATTTAAATCTTGTTATGGTTAAAATTTCAGATAAAAGTTTTTTCATGAAAATAAACACAATATTATGATTAAACTAAAAATAATATCATAGTTGAGAGAGAGGAGGGGCATTTTCGAGAAGAATTTTAGATGAGGGTTGTGGCTGAATTATTTTAAGATTTTATTTTGGTTAAATTAATAATTATTCATTATCTTAATTTCTTTGTTATTTAGTGGGAAATTATTTAATGAAAAACTAATTGGTATTTGGTTGATATTTGTTAATGGTAAGATAAAAGTAGTTAAGGTATAGAATATTTTGTTAAGTATTATTATTCTGATTAAAGCTATGCACAAAGAAGATTACCCCTCAAAGACTTTGCTGAACATAACTCTTTTTTTTTTGGAAGTCATCAAGACAAGATTCTTATTTCATGAGTTTATTCTTACGGTATCTTATACATTGTTTTTCGATATTCATCTATCTAAACTTCTTGTTTGCTTGTACCTTTATTTTTCTATATTCATACATTTCTAAGCATCATGTTTGTTTATGATTGGATGTTAAGGTTGATGGATTAGTACAAGTTGTATTAGAGCTCTTGTAGATGTACTTTTCTATATTCATAAATCTCTAAACATTTTGTCTCTTATTGTATTTTAAGCTTGAAGGATTAGTGCAAGTGCTATTAGAGCTCTTCTACATACTTTTCTATATCCATGTCTCTCTAAACATGTTGTTTGTTTGTAATTTTACTTTTCTATATTTATATCTTCCTAAACATCTTGTTTGTGAAGTTTGTTCAAGTATTGGTACAAGTGGTATTAGTACTTGTTCCTAAGACATTGCATAGTTAGATTCTAGACTTAGTTTTAAGGCTATTGGACATATTTCAATAACATAGTGATTTTTCATCCAATGATATAATAATTGGTTGGAGAATAATATACACATAAAATATAAGTGGCATCACCATTTCCAACACCTTTGTAACTTCCTTTCTTAACTCTTCCAATAGTATCACATTAAACAATTCCCCTATATAATTTTTTCTTTCATTTACCCTTAAGCATGTTAATATGTCCTAGATTTCATAAACCTATCAACTATATTTTTTGTACACTAAGAATGACACTCAAGAAGATCACTCTCACATAACTGTGTAGTACTACTAATGGTATGGTCTATCCTCCCTAGTTAGGGTTATAAAAGAATTAGAAAAGCACCATCATTGAAAATTCTCATGTATACTAGATAGATATATCACTTGAAACTATGTTGTCCTTACTATTGTCAAAACTTTATCCTCTACATCACAAGTAACCAACTTCCAAATAACATGGAATATTAGGAATTTGATAATTCATTAGTATAGAAATATTAAAATATGAGTTTAATATCCTTACTAGATTTCAAAAAGAAAAGACTAGAATTTGGGTAATGAAAACACCATTTTTCCAAAGGAACCTCAAAATTTTCATTATGGTTCCACTTCTTGGCAACATTTTTATGAACTTGAAATATAATATTGTATGTGACTCTTTATTTTTGAAATATAATATTGTATGTCACTTTTTATTTTGTAAGTTGGGAGGCTACATCATGGCCATGTCCAAGGATAACACACCAATACCATGGAGAATTAAATATATGTCTTAGCATCTAGGAGTTCCTTAATAACTCACCTCTTGTACTCTATTGTATATGAATTATCTCAAAAAAAATGCTTGAAAAATAAATAAATAAATAAATAAATAAATATATATATATATATATATATATATATATATATATATATATATATATATATATATATATATATATATATATATCTTGGTGGAACTACAAGTCTCATATTAATTTCTAGAAATAGGTTCATGTAGAACTCACTAAATAATTTAGAAAATTAATCTAGTTGACCTTAAACCTAACTTAAGCAATAATATTTTAAATTTCATCAAATAAAAACCAATATTATCAACTAGGTTTGGGGGCATAGAAACTCATATATTTTTTTTCTTCAAGAACTCATTTACCTTTAATATTCCTTCAAAATGACACATTTTTCAGTATATAATTTATAATGATGGAAAAATTAACCATGCAATAATGCCTAATGTTAAAAAGAATAATTAACATTCTAATAATAGACAATGTTATATTTTTTATGTTGTTGGATTGTGTAATATTAAGTACACTAATATTTTCAAATGTTGATTAACAAAATAGAGAACAATATATTCTCACAACCTAATATGAAAATATCCATTCTCTTTTTTCTATCTAGAAGTGAATTAGAATAGAGACAAATATTCATGAGATCATTAACATCTAGATATTTAATCATTAAAGAAAATATTGAAGGTTTCTGTTTTCATATCTTTTTAATTTGTAGATTTAAAATTATTATTTCTTCTCATAAAATTATTAAAATAACAAAAATATATATTAAAAAAATAGTTATCACGCATACATTTACAAACATTCATATTGTGTAAAATGTACATAAGATTTAATTTGATATGTATGATTTGAGTGATGAATTTTTTTTTGAATTTATCTAGATAATTATATTGATTTTTATTAAATATAATATTATTGTTTCAGGGTAGACCCATTAGACATTTGAATAAGCAACTTGTGGCAAGGAGTTTCTTAATAACGCAACCATTCATCCAGGATTGAATACAATATTGTTGAAAAATAATTTAGATGTTATTATTTATTTGTGACAAGCTACTTGTGTTTGATATAATTCATCTTTTTAAAATCTTGTTATAAATAGTACAAAATTGAATATACATTCCTTTTTTAATGAGAATATGAATACTTAATGGCTAGTAAATATTTATATGCATCAATTCAATTCATAATAAACATTAAAATTCACTTTATCATACATGTGACATTATTAAAATTATAACTTCCTTTTTTTTGTTTAAATAATAATTGGTACTGCTTAGAATTTTTTTTTTTTTTAATATGTAAATAAGCTTTGTTAAAATAAGATGGACCAATATCATGGTTAATTATCACCACATGCTACATGCTCTTGAAAAAAAACTCATTTTTTATATCAATTATTTTCCTAACATTTATTTAAACTAATTAATTTTCTCTTTTGATTTTTATATACAATTAAAAATATGGTAAAATATTTCATAAAATTTAAATTTTTATTATCTATATAATATTTATTCATAATTAAATTAAAATTATAAAAACCTTATTTTAAAATAAATACAATAATATAATTAAAATAATATTAAAATAAATACATTCATAAATATATAATAAAAATAATATTAAAATATTATATATTGAAAATAATAACGAATTAAAAATAAAAAGTTAATAAAAAATTAACTACGATTAACTTTACTACTTCACTACGTATAATTAGAAAAGAAAAACGTAGGGGTCAGAGCACGTGATAAATCAGACTTGAATATCAAGAAAACATAGTGGTTAGAGGATGTGCTAAATCAAACTTGAGATTACATTGATAGGCATATAGTAACGGATTTGAATGTTTATTTACGTTTAACATAGTGTTTACATGATGTGCTAAATCAAAGTGGAGATTACCTTGATAGCCATATAGTAACGGATTTCAATGTCTTATTTATGTTTTAAGTTTATATTATAATTTGAAAGATTTATTATTATATTATAATTAATTATTGCAAATTGATTTTCAATAATGTAAAATATGTTTGCAAATTTTGATATTTATGGCTTGCAAATTTCGATCTTTGTTGTTACATCAGATTTAATACATTCTAGTGCAATTGGATTCTGAGTTACCTTTTTAGTGCAAATTTGTCATGCTGTGTGGTTTTTGCTAAGTATTAATCTCTACATAGCACGAGCAAGATCTGCAATTTCAATGTGTCATGTTAGTCTTACATTGGTTTTTCTTTACTAGTGCACACATTGTAACTTACCCTCCTCATGTTAAGTTTTGTTTTATTACATTATGAATACTTCCCTTCATATTCCTAAGCCCCCCCGGAAAATCAAACCAAGTAAAATTACATTAGATAGACTCTATGAGTACACTGAGTCTTTAGAAAGACGAAGAGAAGAAAGAGAAAATCATTTTAAACTAGAACTAACGACAATGTTTTATAACAACCATAAATCGTTAGAAAATAAAATAACCACACTCAAATTGAACTCAAAGAAATGAAATGTAAAATTCAAAAATCATTTTAAACTACAATTAACGACAATGTTTGATAACAACCACAAATCATTAGAAAATAAAATAACCACACTCGAAATTGAACTCCAAGAAATGAAATGTAAAATTCAAGAAATAGAACATAGTAAAAAAACAATGGTCAAAGAAAATGACACCTTAAAAAGAGAGATTACAAATCTAAAAGAACAATTGTATAATAACACAGCCCTAAATAACACAAAAAGCAACTTAGATATTAAATCCATTAAAGAAGAAATTAATACATTAATTGTTCTCGACCATGAGTGCCACAAAAAAGCCTTAAATATTATAGTTGCAGGTATAGAAGAACAAAACAATGAAAAAACATTAGAAATGATTAAAGAACAATTAAAAAAAAAATTTCAAATTGAAACAACCTATGTCATGGAAGAAATAAGGGTCAGAAAGATACTTGAGCATAAACACAGACTCATCTGTGTCAAGGTCAGTTGTCATGAACATAAAATGGATATACATAGGAAATCCCAAGCCCAAAAGAAACAAAAATATTTATAAATGAAGATCACATTCCAGAAGACCACGCTGAACTTAGGAAAGAAGTCCAAATGGTCAAGGACGCAAGAAAGGCCAGGAAATGGGCAATCATTACTAACATGAAAGCTATTATTAGAGATGGAGTCTCAAACACGAGTGATAAATAGGTATTTGCATAACTCTCGATCCTCTTTTGGAACTATTGTGGCTTTCCATGATCTAAAGGTCCTATGTTAAGTTGGATCCCGAGTGATATTGACCTTATTCTCTTAGTTGAAACATGGGAGCATAACGAATCTAGGGTCCCTCACCTTGACGGTTTCACTCTTTGGTCTAGTTGGAATAAGAAATCCTTTTGGAGGGGTTTTGGTGGTATAACCTTCTATATAAGGAACATTTTTTCATCTCACATTCAACTTCATAAAATCGACCACTTCAATCAATAAATTTGGATCGAAATGTTTGGTTCTACCAACAATAGGATCTTTCTTGCAATCTTCTATTTCACTCCTATCAACTCTACATCCTATAAGAAGAACAACCTAGATAAAAAATGTCCTTTTATATTCTTTAGAAAAAGACATCTCCAACCATAGAAATGATGGTAATATCCTTTTACTGGGAGACTTTAATGCTAGAACTGCTACTAACCAATCCATTATATTAAGCAACAAATCTAACCCCGACACCTTGTGGCTTGATGAAGATAGTAACTTAGCTAATAAATTCAAGAGAAAATCTGAAGACATTATCGAGAACTTATTCGACACCAAGCTCCTCAAACTTTTCTATTCCCAGGACCTGATTATTTGTAATGGTATTAATAAGTGGCCCCTCTCCAGTGAGATGACATGTTTCCATGCGCTGGGTCATAGTGTCGTGGATTATGCAATTTCTGACATCCTCATCCTCAACCATATTTAAAACTTTGAGCTTATTAAAGAATTTGAGCCTGATTTAGGTGGTATCCCTAAATCTTTCGATGCATACAAGCCACATGGAGGAGACCAATGAAAGAAAAAGATACATTTTCTTTGATAGAAGTAAAACCGTCCTCTTCTTAAGGTATTTAGAGAGGGATTTAGGCCCCATGAATTATAATAATAACATTGATCAAATTTATTAGCATTTCACTAATATCCTTTCCAACACCATTAGAAATTTTTCTAATGAGATTTTTTTAAGCAATCTAATAGAACTTCCAAACCATGCTATGACAAAGAATGCAAAATTTCTAGGAAAGTGATCAGAAACGCTCATAATAAAATCATTAAGATGCAGAATATCAATATATACAAAAATATCATCAAGAGGAAGAGAATATCATATATTAATAAAAGACAAGATTATCTTCTCCACCAGTCTAAACTCAGGCCTAAGAAAATTTTGCAGAATATTCTCATCCGTAAAACAAAATATAACCATTCTATCACCTTATAAAACTAGGACGACTATCTTAAGAAGTTGTATGACTCTCTAGACACTATGAGCATCACCTTAATCACTCCAACTAAGGATTATGTATTTTGTCTTGACGAAATTGAGTCTAGTATTAATAAACTTACTAATGGGAAAGCTAAAGATATTGAAAGATACCAAGATGAAATCCTTAAAATGGGAAGATCTATCCTCATTCGTTATCTCCACAAGATTCTTAATTTGGCTGTAAAGCATGGCTTCCCTCAGCTTTTGGTGCAAAGCATTACTTTACCTATATTTAAAAATGGGGACACGAGCGTTCCATCTAACTATAGGACCATTATGGTTAGGCATATCCTCGCCAAGGTTTCTGGGCTCATTTTGGAGAAGAAGCTTAGCCTTTGGCTTGAAATCCATGCAAAAAGAGCTGAAGGACAAACTCGACTATTAACCATCTGGTCAGTCTTAAGATCATTATGGAGGAATGTCGCATTATTAAAGTCGATCTCTTCTGTTGCTTTGTGGACTTTATAAAATATTTTGACATTGTTCCTTGAGATAAACTTTGGGAGAGACTTAAAGAGATCATGGTCCCTCCTCATCTGAGGATTTTTGTGAACCGTTTCTACGAGACCGTAACTGCCAAGCTTAAGACCAGTGATGGGTGTTATAAAGAGATTAAATTCAATATTAGATTTAAGAAAGGGTGTTCCCTATCCCTTACCATTTTTGGCGTATACATCAATAAGATAGAAGCATGTCTGGAATCTGCAGAGTGTCAGGGCACCGAGCTTGCTGGTTTTCTCATTACGTTTCTCCTCTATGCCGATGATATAATTCTTCTCAAAAAAATCCATGATGACCTTGACAAGCAGCCCGAGGTTCTTCATCACTACTGCTCCAAGATGGGTATGATAGTTAATACCGAAAATACTAAAGTCATGATCATTAAATCCAAAAATATCACCCAGGGTATTTTTGCGTAATGTTTCTTCTTATAAGTATTTGGGCTTTGACTTCCCTCATCATCTCAACTGGAAATATAGAATTGAGAAAAGGATTATTGGGTGCTAGAAATCCTATTATGAGATTGAAAAAAAATGTAAGTTGGTCGATCTTTACATTTGGAGTAAAAATATGTTCATCTTTGAGACCCTTGTCACCCTTTTTGTCTTATATATATGTGATATTTGGGGTTGCAGTATATCCAGAGAGTCATGAGGGAATATTGAGATGATTCAAAAGAAATTAATAACCTACAACCTTAATATCAAGGGACATACTCCCTATCCTATCCTCTTGATTGAGTCTGGCTTGTCCCCCATTGAAAGTACAACTATGTTTAGATATCTAATGTATAAGAAGAATCTTGACAACATGGAATAAAACAGGCTCCCTAAAATTGATTCTAACTGTGATCAAAACCCTCACCTTCACCTCAAGCGCGGGTGGCATAAGGATGCCCAATCTTGGCTCAACCATTGAGGAATTAAGGAGGAGATGATTATGAGAAGCAAATATAATATCAAATATACTATTACGTCCAAGTTTAAGGACAAGATTTGGGAGGATGAAGAGATGGAGGGTAGAAGGAAGCTAAGATACTATAAGGAAGTGATCAACCCCACCCTTGATAATCAAAATTATCTCTCTGTGTTATCCAACAATAAGAAAAAAATGAGCATCACTAAGATAGGAACTAATTCCCATGAGCTTCGAAGTGACACTAGGAAATAGTCTATTCCAAAGCCCCTTCGTATAATAGAATCTATCAGATTTGTGATTCTAAGCAAGTGGAATATGAAAAGCACTTCATTTTAGACTACCCGACTCTTACTCACATTTGGTCTCAATTCCCTACCATCTACCATACGTCCAATCTTCTTGACCTATTAAGCCATCCCACCTATATCGATCTTGGAGCACTTAGTTCTGTTCTCTTTGACCATAGAAACAAGATGTTGAAGAATCAGAAATAGATTCTTTCTCCTTTATTAAGGTTCGATAGACCGCATTGGTCTGAACAGACGGTAACCATCATCATCATCATCATCATTATTTCATATTTATTCTATAATAACTAGATAAAACATTTAATTAAATAGGTACAAATTAATAAAATATTATTTAAAAATAAATCTATAAGTTTTCCATCCATTGAGTTTACATTTTATAATGAGTGATTTCAAAATGGTTAAGTGGTTGGTGTATTAAGGTTTAATATAATAAATTGTAAAATAATTATAGTTTAAAATGGTTTAATGTATTGATTTAAAATAATTGAAATAGTAAACTATAATTGGATATATTAATTTTAACACAAAATGTTAATAATTAGATATAATAATTTTACGAATAATGTAGTGAAAAACAAGTTAATTATTTGATTTCAACAACAAAATAATACAAAAATGGTTTACAACATCAATTGCTATGATAATATGGTTTAAAATAAATTAGCTACCTTTTAAATCTTAATCTAGAATAATATCTATATTAATATGTTATAAGTTAATGTTTATCTATATTAATATGGTATAAGTTAATGTTTATTATGTGTAAATAAGATGGCTATTAGAACAAATATATTGTAATAAAATGTAAATAGAAATATAACAAACTAGTGAGAAAATAAAATGTAAATAAAATAAATACTATTAGAATATAAAAAAATACTAATAATTTCTTACAAATAAGAGAAAATAAATGCTAATATAATGAATATTAGTTTATATCATGTAAATATTTTTTCAAATTTAATTATGTATTATAAAGAAAAGGAAATTATGTGATAAAAATGTTATCAATATGAATTTAGTTTACATAAATCTTAATTTGAATTTGTTAAAAGTAAAAATGATTAGATTTTTTGAGTTAGATTTATGGAGAATTTTAACCTTGAATTTCATGGGTTTGTAAAAGAAATTTGAATTTCATGGGTTACATAATGTCAAATCTTTGCAAAGAAAATTTTCATTTGAAAATTTTATTTATATAAAAGTTTTATGTTTAAAGAATTTAATTCCTCCCAATATATAATAAATTTCAATTTAGTGATATAATTATTGATGATATCATTATTTTTCATTTATCTAAATACATTTTAAAATTGATTCTTAACTCTTAAAATCTCTCAAATGTACAAATTTAATAAATTAAATATACTATTTTAACAATTTTGACTCATTTTTTACAAAATCCTAAAAATATCTGCAAATTTAATAAATTTAATACACTATTTTAACAATTTTAACTCATTTTTTCAAAAATCTTAAAAATATCTGCATGCTTAGAAGAAGAAAAAGAAAAAAACAGAAGAAAAGCCATTTAAAACTAAGATCAAACTTAAATTTCAGGGTCACCTTTTGTGCACATTGTTGTTAGTAGAAACAATTCTTTCGATAAATGTCTATGGTGTATCGCAAAAGCTGTTAATTTGAACGCTTTGTTTCTGAAAGTTGTTATTTTGAACGCTTTGTCTATCATAACGGCTGTTATTTTGAGCCCTTTGGTACAGAGAAAGACAAGCATACAATGAATGTCATATCCATCATAGTTACACATTGATATCCATCATAGTTACAAGTTGATTTCCGAGGTGCACAAGGAAATATGAGAATACAGTGAATGATATATCATAACAGTTACAAATGTATGGTCAGCCTCAGCTCTGACGAAAATATCAGTCACAGCAACCATTGAAAGAGTACTTACAGCTTTCTGATCACTGTAAAACGTGTTATATTGAAATATTTAAATTTTGGTTCAATTTTATCCATGACTTATATCTATTACCATGACTTATATTTATTTCAGAGAATTCTAGCGGGAGAGCGAATTATTCGTTGACAGTGGGAGAGGTTTGGTTATAGGGTTTGGTTTGGTTTAAGAAGACAAATAAATAATTACGTGAGTAGTTTGGAAGGACAGTCATAATTATGTGAACAGTAGTTCCTATAATTGGGTAGAGTTTATTCTTCTAGCCTGTTACAATTTTACTAAAAAAAATTAGCTGGAATTTAATATTATAGGAAATCTACGTTATACTGTCAAATTTTAAGATTTTGATTTTAATATTTTAAATGTCTATAATGTTAATTATGTTAAATCTATTTTCACAAAAAAATCAATTCGAACACTTCTATTATTAACTTTTTTGAAAAAAGAATCGCTCTAATTCCATCTAAAAGAACATTCCCTGTAAATTTATTCCATATACAAAACTAAATTTTATAAGTTGAAATTTACACACAGTACACAGAATGAAACAGTCAATACGTTTAATTTGTACCTTACTTATGACATTTTACAATTGATGTGATTTCTCATTTTAAAGTAAGCTTAAATCAAATCATTTTAGAATAGGTCAAAATTGTTTAAAATAAAATTCTTTCACAAAATTTCATATATTTTAGGTCATCACCAAAAATACCTTATTGATAAGATAAAGGACCCACCTCTACGTACATACTCCACTCCGTCTTAAAAACAAATAGTACTCTACCCGCAAAAAAATTTAATCTAATATTTAGGTTACACACTTCTTTTTCCGTCCAAAATGCCACTTTTGATAAGCTGCAGAACGTTGTTTCAAGCGGAACGCAACAATACTTAAAGAGTGAAATGCGTTTATTTCACTCTCAGTAGCATACTGACTGATTTGACATTACCCGCATCTTTGAAACAATTACATCCATGACTTTTTTTTTCCATGCCCAATACCCAATATATAGCTTCATGGAAGATTTCGACTAGCAAATTTGGTTGTTCAAATTTGCTGAGAAGAATAAGAAACTGAAACTGGAAGAAGTGCAGCTGTTTATGATCTTAAATGTTTTATTTATTGGTTTAAAATTTGACAATATAATTACCAGTGTGATAGTTGTTTTTTTAAATATATTTTTTAATATATAAAAATATTTAGAAATTTGAAAATTTGAAAATTTAGAAACTTAAATTTATTATTTGATATTTTTTATAATATAATTTTAATTAAAATTAGCAATTAGTAAAGATGGTAAATACAAGCAGATCATTCATATTTGCAAACACATACTAGTTTATAAAAGGTGGGAAATGCACTAGATGAGTCTATTGAAAATATATTTACTAATGTGGCATGTGTATGAGAAGATTAATATATTATTAGTAGACTATGGTTGACTATGGTTAAAGTTGTTCGAGTTATGTCTCAGGAGGGTTTATTATGATCAACATATTATTGACTATGGATGACCATGCTCTTCCACATCACACTATACTTTACTATGATGGATTATGATTGACACTGATTAACTATTATTGATCATGGTTTTGCATGTTTGGTAATGGTTAACAATGGTTGACCATGGTTGACTATCGTTAGGCATGATGACGATGGTTTAACCATGTTAACTATGGGTTAACTTGGTTTGATGACCATGGTTTACCATATACTATGATATCTTATGATTGGTCATGGTTGTCCATGTTTGATCATAGTTATGGATGGTTGAAAACGGGTAACTATGGTTGTTTATAATGACCATTTGGCTAGTGCTATAGGATTGCTACACGGTGCTACAAGAAACTTTGTTTTGCTAAAGTAGTGGATCCGAGAGGTTTTCGAGGGAAAAGAAGGTGTTGTGAAGGTGGAGGAGGGTGGTTTAGGGTGAATGGATGAGGTGTGAGGCATTTTCCAAGCTTATCACCCCTCAGAGGCCTATCTTTCACAGATGTTCATCTCCATGGTGTCCTTGATTGGCCTTGAAAGGTTGATCTCAGTGGAAGATCTTGAGAGAAATATGAGATGTTTAGGAGGAGCGTGGAAATGTCTAAGTGGGTGTGGATGAGTGTGAAAACCCATGCAAGTCATTTGGAAGCCGCTTGAAACCAATAATTAGAACATGAATCTACTAATCGATATTGTAACAAGATTAATCAAGGTGGAAAATATGAGTTGAATTTTATTTCTTCCAGATCTATTCTATCCTACCACATGCATCTAATATATCTACCTAGTCATGAGATTAACTTCCAAGGTGGAGAAACCAATCATGCAAAATAAATTCAATCTAAAGCATAGAAATTTATAAGGAGTAGAAAAAAGTATATTTGGTTTGTTTGTGTGGACTCTTCACCCACATTCTCCACAACATAGGTCATGGGGATCAAACCTGCAACATCAATTTTCTCAATTTAATTCCTACTTAAGCAAAGAGAGAGACACCTTTAATTGTTAGAATGTGTTTTAATGGAAAAAAGAGAAAACCATAGTGGTCTTTGATCTTCCTCAATCATGTATTCAGAGTCTAGGAGTTATTATTCAAGCATAAGAGACAAAAACCAAGATCTTGGAGCAAATCTGGTCAAGTTTTCACTTGCTACAAGATTACTAATCCTCAAGATAACTTGCCAAATGCCCAATACAATCAAAGTAAAATGAGATGGGACAATTAATTTTATAAAAGAGTATGTCCTAGCACTCCATTACAAGTGGAATCACTAAAAAATACCCTAGTTAACATGTGCTAAAATCTAACAGAATTTTACTAATCTAAAAACTTGAAATTCAAGAATTAGTGAGCTAGATAACCTACCAAATTCCTAACTTAATCAAGTGAAAAATATATGGGGCAAACTTTGTTATTAACTTGAATTTTTTTATGACCCGATTGAAGTATAATCAACTCAAATGAAGCTCATTAGCACGTTCTAAAAAATAGTAGAAAATTACTACTATTTTGCTACAAGGGACTCCCATAAATTCTATGTTTGTGAACTAGTAAAACAATCCAAGCAACTCAATGATGAATATAAATTTTTAAATTTCTTCTAAGGATGCATCATTCTTGGAAGATAAGAGATGCACATGAAAAATACATTCAAAGGAAATAAAGAGATTGTACAAGAGGGTTTTGAGGCTCTTCGGATGAAAAAGCCCGAGGATACTCAGAGTCATATGAAGGAAACCAAGCTTTAGAAGCTAAAAATGACACCAAACTGCATTATTTGAAACAATCCAAGTACATCACTACCATAAATGAAATGAAAGTGGAGATGCTAAATAACAAGTTTCCTCCAGAAGAAGACTAAAAATGCATGCCCCTAGAGAAAAAATAGAATTGGTACTTACACAAATATATGGGGAAGAATCCCACATTAATGCAGGAAAATTTCCCCTCTAAAGTACCTAAAAAGGTTTATTTTGTTCCAAACACTAGGAATCTTTATTTAATGATAGGGAACATTTTCCTATATTTTGTCAATGAGTGGAACTCTAGGAATTGTCAATAATTTCATGATATTTTGTTCATTTATTATCCTATCTTGGTCCACCTTGTAGTAAGGAGCAAGTCCCTATATTATATGAGCCTCTAAATCTTCATAATTTGCCCAATATTTCACAATATTCTACACAAATAAATAAAATTAGGTGCAAATATGAATTATCTCTAAGCCTTCCTAATGAACAAATTAAAGCTAAAAATATGTCATCTAATGGAAAAAAATAAGTTTAATGTGTTTAATGATGGTCAGATGGGGCTTCATTTATGTCTAATTTTGAGGCCTATCATATGCCCATGCTAAAAGTATTGTTCATCCTCTGAGAAAATTAGTGACCTATTTGTGCCTCATTCATGGCCATGGAGGCCTCCCTAATATGTCATTTATTCTTCCAACACCTTCCTGTAATAATTTTCTATATTCATGTAGCATATTTCTTCCATCCTGTAGTATCCATGTTTCTCCCATAACAACTTTGTTTCTCCCATAGCAGCTTTGTCTCTCATGTAGAAAATCACAAAATTTATCAAATCTTGACCAGAATTGCATGTCATGCCTACCTTTTTCCTCTTACATTTATATAATATCTTATAGGCCTTGGACACAAGATAGAAGAGATCAAATACCTCTTGGGAAACCTATTTTCATCATTATGGTTTGAGTTCAAGGATGGTGAATGCCTTCTTTCCTTTTGTTGCATTCTTCTTCTCTTTTGTGGCTTAGATGATTTCCCAATAACCATTGGAGTTCTCTCATATTCTTTGTGTCACAACAAGGTTGATTAGTTCTTTCTTAGGCACTATTGTTTTGGTGTTTATCACTATTTGTGCCTCTACTTCTCCTTATTCCTCCTTGACACACACACACCATGGAAAATTTTAGGGGCTAATATTCGTAGGTGGGCTAATTTTCCATGGTTTTTCAAAAAAAAAAAGATTCGCCAATTCCCAATTTTTTATAAAAATGGTTCGCCCAAATTTTACAATATAATTTTTTTTTTTACCTTAAAATTCGCCAACATTATATAGACAATATATATAATATCATTATAAATTTGAATAATTTTACATATACATCAATAAACATTTTATAGTTTGAATATTAGGGACTAGTGAGATTCGCCAATTTTTTAAACTTTAAAATAATTTTCCATCCTTAAAATTTTCCCTCACACACACACACACACACACATTTTTGGGTGGCTTAATTGTCGAATTAAACCTCTCAATATTAATTATCAATCCGGGAGTTGTAAACACAAGTTGTACTGCGTATTGGCTCAACTTACTGATCAAAGTATAAATATGTTTCTTATTAATGATAAATTAAACACTGGAATGAGAAACACATTGGATCGCAAACAAGAAACCGTGAAAAAGAAACCTACTTAATTAGTTTCGCTCAGTGCAAATGCAATTAAATTATAATGAAATTCAAGACAATCCTCAATCATTCTCGCACTTGCATTAAAAATCTCCTATGATAACTTAAAAACCTTAATCTAATTATTCCTCTCATTAGCTTAAAACTAACACTTGAAACTAAGCTTGAAATAAGCCAAAGACTACACATTATAAATTCACACCTTAAACTAACTAAAGCTGCTTGTTAAACAAATTCAAGATTCTAAAATAACAAAAGAAACAATCCTAACTATTGCTAAAAGAACTACTTAAAAGATCCTAAAAATTGCATCGCAAATTATCTATGATAAATCCACACACATTACCCTAATAATAACTTCAAAACTAAAATTACTCGTGATAACAAATTCAAGATTTAAATTAACAAATTACAATTCTAACTATTGTTAAAAGACAACTACTCTACTTCACTTAAAATCCCATTAAAAACTATTCAAATATTTTAATCTAAATGAAAATGAACTATTAAAAAGCAAGCCTACTTCAAACCAAATGGTCACACTGTATTTAACTTGATATTTCCACCTAATCAATTTCACACTCAACTTGCTCACATAAGGAAATAATTACACTATAAAAACAATAAAGAATTTAATTAAAAAGAGATCTAAATCAAAACAAATTTTAATTAAAAGAGATCTAATTATTGAATGCAATCATTTTAAATAAGCAATGTTAACATATTCAAATTCAAAGCATATACAATATGTTCTAATTTCTAAATTAAACTCAAGACTTGGAAAACAAGATAATCATCTGAATGCAGAATTAAGAAAGATTAAATGCTATTGAAAATAATTTAAAACAAAAAAATAAATTAAACAATTTAGATTAAGTAATGTTAGATATTATTGAAAAAAAACAATTTAAAACAAAAAAATAACTCTATAAATTAAACAAAACAATTAAAGAAAAAGATAGTTTTACAAATGAAACAAATTTTAAATCTATGAAAAATTAGGACTGTAACCAAAATTACAATGCTTACATTAAAGAACAAATAAATGCATACTAAATTAAATCAAAACCATTGCTTCACACATTAATGAACAAATACATAACTTGCTGCTTCATTACAACCATTGTGTTGGGCAATTCGATTTATGAGAGAATCGATTTTGCATATGAGAATTCTGCTCTTTTAAATGACGGATTAACACTCTGTGCCTTCTCCTCTTATCTTCAGAAATCTATTTTGCAAATGGGAAATAATGCTTTCTAATTGAGGAACTCATTGCTCTGCGTCTCTAACAAATTGAGCAGCTATCTCATTCTAATACACAACTCCTTTAATTGACATACACTTCATTCTACAGCTACTCTCTGATCTATCGACTTCTCCAGAAAATCCACTACTTCAATCTACAGCTCCTACATATCGACTTCTTGTTCCCTATAGCTACTACCTCTCTTGCCGGAAATTTTTATATATACATTTTTTAATTACAAACTTGGACTTCAACACGGAAATAGAGAAAATAATTTTTTTTACAAATTTCCAGAATGAGAATTGGTTTGAAACAGATTGTCAAATTCGGAAATTGCTCCTCTTTTCATGGGATTTTGCTATTTCTGGAAAATGCATTCTTGGTTTCTAGAGGAAATTGACTTCGTATGGACAGCAGAGGTATTGTAAGGCAACTTCAATCTGGCATCATCATCCCTTCCTCAATCTCAACGTACCTTCTACGTTTTGTGATGTAGAAACATGCCATTGGATCGAATGAAATTTCTAACGCTTGAGTCTCAATTTGATTCTCACATCCAAGCCCCAACATCTCTGGAATAGGTCGTATGAGATGGAAGATTGACAAAATGCTGAGAGAAAATGTGTAAATCTTGAGAGCACCATGTCCCCTTCTTGTATAACAACTTTGGCATATGCATTCATCGCTCCTGAATAACGTCTTGGTACCCCAGGTGGCAACTTCCCTTCTGATTCTCCACGCTCCAAAACAACCACACCCCCGTTTAAAATCCCAAGAGAAAATTGATTTGACTCAGATGGATGAGCTGCGACAACAAGTGGGTATATAGTAGAGACAACATTATGAGGAAGATATGCTGATATAGAAATTATGCAACGTAGCTTAAGAGTTTCAGGATTGAAAACTCCAACAGTGCCATCAATAAAGCTTTCATATATTAACTGACTATCGTACAACTATGTAGCATTTGATATTGGAACAGGGAGAGATTCATGAGGAACCCACTTTTTGAGGCATTCTAGTTTAGATTTTTCATAGATAGAAAGTTGAGTTTCATGCACAGCTAAAAAGTGTATCTGGTCCTGGTGAAATTGCACTCGAGTAATTGATTGAGGTGAAACGGATTTTGTAGGTGGAATCTGTAAAGGTTTACTTCTGAGCTTTTCCAAACTGTCTATTCCCCATATGAAAAGTTGCGCTTCCGTCCCTCATCAACTTGAATGTTATAGATCTGGATTTTTGAATCTTCCATGCCAATTACCATTATATTGTTGTCTAGGGGATGGAAAGTGAGAAACGTTGCTAGTGGTGGTGGTGCCATGAAGGTCGTCATTGTCTTGAATGTCATCATATCGAATAAAGACACTTTCCTCATGTGAGGCTGATATAAGAGTCATTCTTTGATAATGCAAAGCACAGGGCAACATTTTCTTGGTTAGTGTCACTTATGTCATTAGTCATGAGTATACCACTAGCAGGTTGCCATAATTGAGGATGAACACTGCTAGTTTCTCATTACACTGCCTTTTATGTAATTTCATTTATTTGATTGTCACATCTGCTCTTGCACAAAACAAGTTTAGATTGATAGAATTCAATCTTCTCCTTTGAATCAGGATACTCAATCTTACGTGCAAGAAGCAAGGTAATAGTTTCTAAACTGTGTTGACCCTGATCAACATAATCTCCCAAAAGAGTTAAACAATATACATAATATCTCCTACAGTTAAAGGAAATCCATACTCATCAAACAATCTCATTAAATCACCAAATTGTCCATGAAGATCACCAAATATTCTAACTGGAGCCTTCAACTCTAGGATTGATAGCTCATGCATGAATACTTGTTCTGCAACATAACATAGCTCACCCACTTCATCAGAATCCAAGAAGAATCCCCTATTTACAAGAGGCCTCCAGCTATGAGGCCTAAGCAAAGACGAAATGACCTTTTTATGCAAAGAAATAGGAGACCTTTCTCTTGTAAGCAGCCTTTTAGCAGCATTTGAGAGTAAACTGAGATTTTTTTTAATCCCCAAACATAAATAGAGTAGCAATATTCATAGAGACCCAATATTCACATTTAGGAGTGGTCTTCAATGGAATATTCCCCTGACAATAACTCTTTCACGAAGCCGAATTTCGCCAAACGGTTTTTAGGTTATAAGAAACATGATGTTATGAACACAACCCACGTCTCGGAATTTAGAGATTATGCTCCATTTGGTCGCAAATTTGATATTTTCACCTATAAAAATTCAACTACCCAGCTGCTCCTTTTATTCATTTGGTGAATTCGCACTTGAATGCATTCCTGCAACCAGGAAGAAATTTATTAAAAACACTCATCGAATTAACCAAAAACAAGAATGATAGCTATTATTTCTAAATTCCTCTAATTAACAACATAATGGATTAATAACGATTAAAAACAATAGGTACAAGTATGTATTTAGTTGATACAAATCATAAAAAATTGGTCAAAAGTGCATCTCAACATCCCCCCACGCTAAACTTCTTGCACGTCCTCGTGCAAGAAAAACTATAAGACGATGAAATAAGGTAGGGAAAATGTCAGCAAAGATTTTAGCTTGATATTGTAATGCATTTATTAAACCGCAACATTATTATTACGACACTAGCTAAAACCATGTGAGATGATACAACAAGATCAGGTACCAAAAGTAGACATGATGGAGAAAATAATATCACGTATACCTGTTACCTTGTCCCAAATTTTGTTTTTGCCCAAAGTCTTATGATCAAATTTTACTGAAGAGGTGCAATTTAAAAAGTACTACCATAGCTTTCATGCACTTACAATAGCAATCTTGTACCTAGGTCATTCAGCACATATTTAGAGGAAACTACAATCAATACACATTGTCGGCAACCAACACCTTGTGAGTAGTCATAATTGAGCATTTCATCATTCTGAATACCATGAAAATTAAAGTGAGTTTTGATACCAATCAACAACGTCTTTACATTGTCATCCGGAGTCAAAAATAAATTTCCTCTTAATCTAGTACAATGGATTACCTTCAGTAAGGGTACTACATCATTCAAATATTCTTGATTTTTGAAAGATAGAACTCAAAGCATGATGTTCAAATTGTCTTTAAAACCATTTCCCAAGAAAAATGATGACTCTTAGAGAAAGAGAAGGATAACCAAGAAAATCATAGTATGCAGTTAACTTTAATACCACAGACATGGCCCTGCTGCCCGCAGGTGTCCATAACCTCGACAGGGATGTCTTTTAACCTAGTGAAATGTGAGTGTCTCACTTACTAGATATAGATTCAGAGTTTTCTTATTTGACTTTTTAGATGAAGGCCACTGTCTTGGGTTGGTAACTAGTTGATGGCAGTGATGCTCACAAGAAGTAACATGGATGAACAGGTCAAATCGTGATGAGATCTCCTGTCTTCCAGCTTTTTGGCTAAAATCCATTACTCTGTCTTGGTGACCAGGAGCAGTGATTTCATGCATGCTAGATCCTATGATTGTGGTAGGTCGGCTCATCACGAGACATCCTATCCTTCCCTAAATCTTTGTAAGCTCTGATTACGATTAACCTTAAAGGTTACTTAATAAGTGGGGAGACAGATCTACTCCTTAAGAGTACAGGATGGCATGAAAAGTTTTTAATGACTAATCATTGCTGGCTAATTCCTCTAGCCTGAAGACTTGTTAAAGATATCCGAGACAATGACCGAAAGATTATTCGAGTTAAGAATGCTAGTGTTCTCATAAACATCTCATTCTATTCTTTACAAGAGTGGTCCACCATAGGGGTTTTCCAATAGTACTTTTTAAGCGAAACTGAAAATATATATCTGAGACGACAACTTATTAGAGTGATTAATCATGGTTACTTTTTGAAAAATCACGAGGCATTAGAGTGAATTGTACTAAAAAAGAATTGTCACAAATGTGTGTTAACAACTAATGTGGATCGAAAGTAGCTTCTATAGGCATTATTTAAAAATGAAAAACCCTAATAGCATTGCAACTGATTTATTCATTTATTATCCTACCCTAATTTACTCTAAGAGGCGAAAGACTCATCTTCAACTATATGAGTACTTCCAATGAAGCCACGTGCATAACAAAATGTTGATTATACTCACGCTTAGTTTTAAAGAATAGATTTCAAGACATACGTAAGCTTGAGAAACCAGTTGCTTTAATTGATATTGTACCAAGAGTTTCCGAATGATGAGGAAATAAGATGGCTTAATGATTGCTTGAAAGAAAGATTCAATGGAATCCACATATTTATGATTTTTCAATTGATGCAAGTCTTCCACATTTTGATAGTCACTCTCTTGGAGGCACAAAGAATCTGGTGAAAGAGAAAAGATAAATCGCTTAAGTTCAGGCTCAAATATTTGCTTTTCTAATTGACAAGAATGGTTGAGAGAGATTCTAGGGTTTTGAGTTTTAACAACATGTTTAGAACAAATTCCAATTATAGATTGCTCCTATGGTGGTCTTTCAATTACATATTCCGGGGGTGAATGCTCTATAGTAATGGGGGAAGTTTCCAAATTTATTCCATTTTCCAACATGGACGATGTAGCATTATGTTCAATACGAGAATAAAGAGAAATAATAGGTGTTTGAAAATGTTGTGCAACCTCATGGTTCAGATTAGGGTTTAGAGTGTGGTTTGGGCTACGGTTTGCACTAGGGTTTGGGTTAATGCATGGACTAAGGTTTGGATTTGGATTGGGATTAGGCCTAGGGTTTGAGTTAAGGCTAAGGTTTGGATTAAAGCTAGGTCTAGGGTATGGAATAGGGTATGAACTAGGGTTAGGGTATGGATTAGGGTTTGGGCTAGGGTAAGGATAAGGGCTAGGGTAAGGTTGCACATACGGCTAGGACCATGGAGGAGGATAAATTAATGGTGCATTGGAAAGAAATTATGGTTGTTGTTAGTGATCATATGATTGAATTTGCATGGGAAATTTCCCCAGAGATAAGGGTCCAAATGATTCTTGAGGCCATGGAGATATTTGGGTTAAGGATGGGGGGCCAAGGTGAGGACCACTGCGGCCATGAAGTTGGATATTCAATTGGAGGAGGATCAGAAGTTTGCCATGAAATTACAGGATTATAAATATGCTGAAGCACCTACTTAGGAAAATAATCATTATTCCAAGTATCAAATGGTGTTTGGTTTTGAGTTATACCTGGCGGTTGATTTAATTCCTTACTTGATTCCCTGAGTACCTTTCGTAATCGTGGTAGTGATGGGCAATGTTCGGTTGCATGACCATCCTCGTAAATTTCGCAAACTTTTAGATCGCTAAGTGGGCAGTTTCCAAGGAAATGTTTCCTTCGAAATTTGACGCAAAGGATAAGTAGTGGTTCTTCATCCTTCTCTTGTTCCTACAAATCATCTAATTTTGAAATCAAAGATTTAAATTTATGTTCAAGAAAGATATTAAATTCAGCACTTGTGAATTCTTCATCGGATGAGTTGTTCGTCTCTATAGCAACATGAAAACTCCTCATTGAATGATTCTTCAAAATATCATCTTCTGATCTTCAACGAGCAAACTGGTACATTCTGTCCTCACATGGATTAGTACGCAAGGGTTCTTATAGTACCCCAAAATGATATAACGTTGAAGAGGAATGAATTTTTTTTTTTTTAATTTTTGACTGAAAGACAACTCACCACACTTGCATGAAAGGAAAATGTCGAATCAAAGTGCTATTTAATCTATTACAAACAAGGAAATTTGGAAATTAAATGTATAAAGCCTGTTTCTACTTCTACACATAAGCCAGATAAAGAAATAAAAGTTCAAGAGATAAGCAAGATGGCCAGACTTTGGAGAAACCCCACAATAGTGGATGCGTGGCTCTTCACTCATGTCTTACCGTACACTCTTCGCCCTCTGACTGCCCTACAATATCCGTGAAACTTTGTAAGAAAATTTTACCTGAGCCAAAATACAAATCCCTAGCAACGGCGCCAAAATGTCGGGCGGTTTAATTGTCGAATTAAACCTCTCAATATTAATTATCAATCCGGGAGTCGTAAACGCGAGTTGTACTGCGTATTGGCTCAGCTTACTGATCATAGCATAAATATGTTCCTTATTAATGATAAATTAAACACTGAAATGAAACACACATTGGCTCGCAAACAAGCAATTGTGAAAAATAAACCTACTTAATGAGTTTCGCTCAGTGCAAATGCAATTAAACTATAATGAAATTCAAGACAATCCTCAATCATTCTCGCACTCACATTAAAAATCTCCTATGATAACTTAAAAACCTTAATCTAATTATTCCTCCCATTAACTTAAAACTAACACTTGAAACTAAGCTTGAAATATGAAAAAGAATAAACATTATAAATTCACACCTTAAACTAACTAAAACTTCTTGTTAAACAAATTCAAGATTCTAAAATAACAAAAGAAACAATTCTAACTATTGCTAAAAAAAATTACTTAAAAGATCCTAAAAATTGCATCGCAAATGATCTATGATAAATCCACACACATTACCCTAATAATAACTTCAAAACTAAAATTACTCTTGATAACAAATTCAAGATTTAAATTAACAAATTACAATTCTACTTATTGTTAAAAGAAAACTAATTTACTTCACTTAAAATCCCATTAAAAACTATTCAAATATTTTAATCTAAATCAAAATGAACTATTAAAAAGCAAGCCTACTTCAAACTGAATGGTCACACTGTATTTAACTTGATATTTCCACCTAATCAAATCCACACTCAACTTTCTCACATAAGGAAATAATTACACTATAAAAATAGTAAAGAATCTAATTAAAAAGAGATCTAAATCAAAACAAATTCTAATTAAAAGAGATCTAATTATTGAGTGCAATCATTTTAAATAAGCAATGTTAACATATTCAAATTCAAAGCATCTACAATTTGTTCTAATTTATAAATTAAACTCAAGACTCGGAAAACAACATAATCATCTAAATGTAGAATTAAGAAAGATTAAATGCTATTGAAAATAATTTAAAACAAAAATATAAATTAAACAACTTAGATTAAGTAATATCAGATATTATTGAAAAAAAACAATTTAAACAAAAAAAAAAAATAACTCTATAAATTAAACAAAACAATTAAAGCAAAAGATAATTCCACAAATTAAACAAATTCTAAATCTATGAAAAATGGAGACTCTAACCAAAATTACAATGCTTACATTAAAAAACAAATAAATGCATACTAAATTAAATCAAAACCATTGCTTCACACATTAATGAACAAATACATAATCTGCTGCTTCATTACAACCATTGTGCTGGGCAATTCGATTTATGATAGAATCGATTTTGCATATGAGAATTCTGCTCTTTCAAATAACGGATTAACACTCTGTGCCTTCTCCTCTTATCTTCAGAAATCGATTTTGCAAATGGGAAATTCTGCTTTCTAATTGAGAAACTCATTGCTCTGCGTCTCTAACAAATTGAGCAGCTATCTCATTTGCAGCTCCTTTAATTGACATACTCTTCATTCTACAGCTACTCTCTCATCTATCGACTTCTCTAGAAAATCGACTATTTCAATCTACAGCTCCTACATATCGACTTCTTCTTCCCTCCTTCAATCGGCTACTACCTCTCCTCGATCTCAACATACCTTCTACGTTTTGTGATGTAGAAACATGCCATTGGATCGAATGAAATGTCGAACGCTCGAGTCTCAGTTTTCTTTCCACATCCAAGCACCAGCATCTTTGTAACAGGCCGTATGAGATGGAAGATTGACAAAATGCTGAGAGAAAATGTGTAAATCTTGAGAGCACAAAGTCCCCTTCTTGTCTAACAATTGTGGCATATGCATTCATTGCTCCTGAATAACGTCTTGGTACCCTAGGTGGCAACTTCCCTTCTGATTCTCCAGGCTCCAAAACAACCACATCCCCGTCTAAAATCCCAGGAGAAAATTGATTTGACTCAGACGGATGAGCTGCGACAACAAGTGGGTATACAGTAGAGACAACATTATGAGAAAGATAGGCTGATATAGTGATTCTGCAACGTAGCTTAAGTGTTTCAGGATTGAAAACTCCAACAACGCCATCAATAAAGCTTGCATATATTAACTGACTATCGCACGAGTATGTAGCATTTGATATTGGAGCAGGGAGAGATTCATGAGGAATCCACTGTTTGAGGCATTCTAGTTTAGCTGTTTCATAGATAGAAAGCTGAGTTTCATGCATAGCTAAAAAGTGTATATGGTCCTGGTGAAATTGCACTCGAGTAATTGATTGAGGTGAAACGGATTTTGTAGGTGGAATCTGCAAAGGTTTACTTCTGAGCTTTTTCAAAATATCTATTCCCCATATGAAAAGTTGCGCTTCTGTCCGTCATCAACTTGAATGTTATAGATCTGGATTGTTGAATCTTCCATGCCAATTGCTATTATATTTTTTTCTAGGGGATGGAAAGCGAGAAACGTTGCTGGTGGTGCCATGAAGGTCGTTATTGTCTCGAACGTTATCATATCGAATAAATACACTTTCCTCGCCTGGCTGATATAAGAGTCATTCTTCGATAATGCAAAGCACGGGGCAGCATCTTCCGAGTTAGTGTCACTTATGTCATTAGTCATGATTATACCACTAGCAGGTTGCCATAATTGAGGATGAACACTAGTAGTTTCTCATTACGCTGCCTTTTATGTAATTTCATTTATTCTATTGTCACATCTGCTCTTGCGCAGAACAAGTTTAGATTGATAGAATTCAATCTTCTCCTTTGAATCAGGATACTCAATCTTACGTGAAAAAAGCAAGGTAATAGCTTCTAAACTGTGCTGACCCTGATCAACATAATCTCTCAAAAGAGTTAGACAATATACATAATATCTTCTGCAGTTAAAGGAAATCCATACTCATCAAACAATCGCATTAAATCACTAAATTGTCCATGAAGATCACCAAATATTCTAACTGGAGCCTTCAACTCTAGGATTGCTAGCTCATGCATGAATATTTGTTTTGCAACATAACATAGATCACCCACTTCATCAGAATCCAAGAAGAATTCCATATTTAGAGGAGGCCTTCAGGTACGAGGCCTAAGAAAAGACGAAATGATCTTTTTATGCAAAGCAATAGGAGACCTTTGTTTTGTAAGTAGCCTTTTAGCAGCATTTGAGAGTAAACTTAGATTTTTTTTAATCCCCAAACATAACCAAAGTAGCTATATTCATATAGACCCAATATTCACGTTCAGAAGTGGTCTTAAGTGGAATATTTCCCTGACGATAACTCTTTCACGAAACCGAATTTCGCCAAATGGTTTCTGGGTTATAAGAAACATGATGTTCTGAACACAACCCATGTCTTGGAATTTAGAGATTCTGCTCCATTTGGTCACAAATTTGATATTTTCACCTACCGCAATTCAACTACCCAGCTGCTGATTTTATTCATTTGGTGAATTCGCACTTGAATGTATTCCTACAACCAAGAAGAAATTTATTAAAAACACTCATCGAATTAACCAAAAACAATAATGATAGATATTATTTCTAAATTCCTCTAATTAACAACATAATGGATTAATAACGATTAAAAACACTAGGTACAAGTATATATTTAGTTGATACAAATCGTAAAAATTTGGGCAAAAGTGTGGCTCAACATATATATGTTGCCTTGTGTACCTCTTCTTCATCCTCTAATTATTCCTCATTAGTTTCTTCTTCTCCTTTGTTGTGGGATCCCTTTTATTAAAACCACCTCTCATGTTTCCCAGTGTTGCTTCCTCAAGTTTCCTCAAAGGATTTTTTGTAAAGTAGTATTCTCTTAGAAAATTAGGGTTTAAAGACAGAGGTGAGAGGGTTTGTGCTCTTCTTCTGGTGAGTGCGAAGGGAAATACCTGTCAAATTCCAAAAAAAAACTCTTATGCCAGTTTCTTAAATTATTTGAAGGTAATTTCCAAGATTTTATTTGAGTAGTCTAGGGCTGAGAGGGTGATTGATGCTTTTATGTCATAGAGGGCGATGAATGTTTCCCCCTACCTCAGTAAAAATTTTCCTCTGCTCTTGCCATGAATTTATTATGTGAGAAAATAAAATTTTCAAAGGAATTTACTTTCAGAGGGGTTTGCTAGAGGATTCCTGTAGCAAGCAATATTCTCGATGCAATTGTATGGAAAGTGAGGAGTTAGAATACCACTTACCCTACTGAGGATGAATCCTTTATGTTCATGGGTGTTTGAGAAAAGTTATTGGTGGTTTGGAATCCTTTTCTCCTCTTATTTCAATCCTATAGCACCTCCTTTGCATTCCTATAGCAATTTAGGTGTTCCTATAGCAATGGTGTCAAACCCTATAGCACCCGAAAACTAAGCTTGTAGCTCTCCTATAGCACGTTAGGCAACCTTTGGTGGAATATAGCTTTTCCTTCGATATATTAATGAGCCTCTATTGTTTTTTTTGGAATGATATTCGATACAGATGAAGTTGAGCCCTATTCTTATATTTATTTTTTGGTAATAGCCTCTATGTGCTTGGTGACCTTGTCCTCTTTTCACATAATGATCACTTTCCCCACTTTTAATTTTCCATGTTGCATGGGTGTTTTAGCTAAATTCAGTCTTTCTGGTCAAGGATGACCAAGTTCACTAGCCACTTTGAACCTATAAAACCTTTTGTCATGTGCATTCAAATTTTTAGCTTTTTAACCATAATATGCTCAATAGGAGAGGTGAGGAACAATGCGTACATGTTCCTACCTGATGTTGAGATGTTAGAGATGCATGAATGTTGCTACTAAACCAGTGGTCAATCAATTATTACCTGAAGGTTCTCTTTCTTGTTCCTTTCTCCTGCACATGTATTTATTTCAAAAAAATTAATGATGCTCTCTTACATGTATTTGACTAATATATTTTCGTTTTTCATGTGGATCCCTCTAGTTATCGATCAACATCTGATGGAATAAATTGCTTGCCTCTTCAATGATGTTGTGGATTCATTAAAACTAAATTATGACCCTTTTTATGCTCATGGGTGTTTAGGTATTCAGTATGAAGCTACATCAATCCTCTGATCTTGGTTCTGTTGGATTTGTGCAAATTGCTACATGACTAATCTATCTCATGTAGGAGTCACATATAGATCCCTCCAAAACCTCATTCAATCCTTATGTTGCTTCATGAAATGCATTGAATGACTTCGATGAATCAGGCTGATCATAGGGACAGGAAAAAAATCTCTGATGGTGGTGAAAGCTTGTGAAGAATGGGTGAGGACAAAGTCTCTTTTCTTTGTTTTTTTGTTTTATCATGAAAAAAGGTGGAATATTCAGATGAAGTTCATTAAATGGAGTGTATGAGAGGTGAATAATGTTTCATGAACCTCTCCTAACATTTCCCATGGAAAAAAAGGATTTTTTGACCCCGTTTTCTAAGTAGATCTTACTCATGTAGAAAATATGAACAATCATGTAGCACTATAGGACAATATTGTGGCAAACTTGGTTAATCCATATATTTCAAATGGTAGATTATATTCACCTGATTTTTTTTGAGAATTTTTTTATCATCCTTATTTATCTCCCCATAAAAAATCTTGGCCAACAGATCCACGAATATCGAGATAAAATAAAAATGGTTGTATGTGATGATGGCCAATGTCTAGAAAATTATGCACTGGAATTTGATGAAATTTATTACGCATGTTACAATAATGGTTATAAATCTCCCCATGAAATAGATCATCAAAATGATGCATGGGCTTTTAGGTATGCTCAAAACAATTTATGGCATGTTTATTTTGATAGTCTTGTAGCAAAATAGAACATTTCTGTAACACTTTAGGATAACGAGGAAAATGAATGTGAAAAGCTTTGGAATGATAGGTGGATGTTTGAAATCGATGAGGGTGATGGATTGGCATGTCCTTGGTCTTTCTTGAGCAATTGTAATGAAAAGTAAGAAGCCCAAGGTTGATTGTTTTTTACTTTGGTCTTGCCTCATTGATTGTTTCTTTATTTTTCTCTTTTTGTGGAAATGACCTATTTATTTTCCTTATGCAAGTGGATGAGTATTTATATGAAAACACATATATGATACTGGAAAAACAATTATTTTTTCTTTTATATTTTTTTCCTTTTTTCCACTTTTTTTCATTTTTTCCTTTAGGCCTACTAGCTGCCTCAATGAGGTTTTCAATGAGTAGGTCTACCTAGCCAACTCGAAGGAGGGTTTCACCTAGGATATTTTCTCTTTTTTTCATTTTTATTTCCAAACCACTAATTTCCTCAAGGAGTTTTTCAATTATTCAACCAATCCAAATGCCTCAAAAGAAGTTTTCACATGAGATATTATTCTTTTCCTCTTATTTTTTTCCATTTTCCATTAATTTAATTTCTTTTTCTATCGTACTGGACCTAAAAAAAAACAAAATACATTTCAAGTATAGGAATAATTTCAATGGAGCCATGTGCACATTAATATGAGAGATAAAATTGTGTTTAGGATCGAAATAGATTCTTTGGCATGTACCTAGATATGCGAGAGAAACTACTTTGACTAAGATGAGATCAAGAATTTTTTAAGAAGAGTGTGTTGTTGCATCTTAATTATTGTCTTGAACTAGATTTCAATATATTTTTGATGCCCTTGGTTCACTTGCGAATTTAGATCATATTGTATATATTATTCTTACATGAATGTAACACCGTCCTCCCAAATATACCCAAGTAACTAGAAAACTAAGGTAAAAAACATTGCGAAGAGTTACTGTGATTAGATTCAACCTCCTAGGTGACCTTAAGGAAGTGGAATCGATGGAAACACGTCAAACATAACTTCCATATCAGCAACATAACTCCCATGGACCAACCTAAACACTCAAGAATCGAAAAGATTGGTCCAATTGGGGTTTTAGACAATCGAACCCCCAGACGCCCCCACAATATAGACATGGGTGCGTCTGGGAGGCTCTAGATGCCCCCACAAGGTATTCATGTGTGTGTCAAGGGAATTTTTCCCATAGAACTGTGCCAACATCCTCAAAATTTGAGCCACTTTTCCAAGCCAAAATCCCATTTCAATTCCAAAAACTCAATGGAAATTTTAGAAATGAAATATAACAACGAAACAATGGTATAGAAGCAAACATTCAAACAAGGACTTAACTAGACTGCTACTAGCCATGACAGACATTTCTTCAAACATGTCAGAAATATGAAATCTATAGGTGTAAATAACAAATCTAAGCATAGGGGTCTCATAGTTATATAAGAATTGCTAAGAATTATTTTTTATTCACTACATTAACTGCATTATAGTCTATTTATTCATAGATACATTATTAGTTCAATTAGGAATCAAAACATGATGAGATCCATACATCATCACCATCATAAAAGTCAGTCATAACAAACATATAAGCAACAGAAATGAAAATCACATAAAAGCCATATAATCGAGAAAATAACAATCATATTTACCCATTAATACAAGAGGAAAAGAGCTCTTAGTTCCATAAGAAAAATGCAACCAATTCTGGAGCTTCCATGTTCAACTCAACTATAGACATGGATGAGCCAAATATCTCTTCATCTAGAGACCCCCATACCATATTCCAAGCATTAATGTGGGATCTCATAAATCAAATCCATAAAAAGAAAACCAGGGCTTTTAGAGGCCAAACCACCTCAACCCTCAAGCAATGATTCCACCTCAAGGTCAAAAATCAAAACCGTCACCATATTTGTCTCTACCCCAAGTTGTCTAGGGCTCCAGGGCATTTGTTCCAACCAAGCTTTCAGGACTAGTAACTCAACCCCAGTTGTTTCTGAGCTCCGTATCATTTCTCAAAATAAGGATCAAGGACTAGTAACTTAACCCACCTAGGGCTCAATAACATTTTTCCAACCAAGACTCCAGGACTATTAACTAAACCCACAATTGTATCTAAAGATCTTTTTTTTTTCAACCAAGTCTCTAAGAACTAGTAAATCAACCCATAGCTAAAGGAATATGAGAACCAACCATAAAACAAACAATGAAACTAGACCCACAAGACCATGACTATCTATGAATTCGAAAGGCTAGGAAAATCCACTCTCAATCCAAGAAATACTCAATGCCAATAACATATCATGACGAATAAACCACATGCATACATCATGCATGCCAAAAATACTAAGGAAAATATACAGGAAACTCAGTACATGCAACCAAAACCCATTGTAGTTATCAATCCTGATGGCCTCTTGTGCTTTCTTTCTCTTCCTTTGCCTTCTTTCTCCAAATCTCCAAGTATTCCACACCCTCCAAGAGTGCTCCAAGAAGATTATAAGTATCCAAGAGTATGAGAGAGAGAGAGACAATAATGAGAGCCTCTGAAACTGCACTGAACAAAAATCCATGAACCGATCTTCAAAATACTTTTTATGGATGAGGCCTCTATTTTCTTCATTTTCCATTATTCCTTCATTTTACCCCTCACATGCGACCTATGAAATTTCACCTCCATTTTCTCCTATTTTCCATTATTTTCATAAATAAATGTCAATAAATGCTACTTTTCCTTTCCAAATCCTTAGCCATTGGCTTTGCCAATTTCCACAGCCATAATAAACCACGTGAACACCCACACTACAATGTTTTTTCCTAACATTCATCTCGGAATATGTGTCCCATGACCTTCGTCCTATATTATTTACATGGATTTTTAATGAGGGCTATTACAAAACCCTCCCCCTAGGGGGAACACTGTCCTCAGTGTTCAATGACACCTACAAACCAATAAACTGCTTAAAAAAACATACTACCTATGGAGCTTTATAACATAGGTCATTGCAGTGTTTACAATGACCACTACTGAAACATGAAAAACATACCATTTACTGTAGCTTTATAAAAAAACTCATTATGATTTTTACAATAACAATGACATTTACTTAAACCAACAAATGATCATATTGTCTATGGAGCTTTATAAATCTAGCTTGATACAATATTTACTATAATATACAATATAAACATATGCACATTTTCTCAACCAAAAAATTAAATAATACGATGCCTGCATCCAGAACAAGGGAATCTATAGGCTCACACCTCCACCCTAAAGGTAATACCAAGATTCATCTCCTTCCCAGGATGTCCAGAATCCACTTCTAAAATCAAAGTTGCATCCAATGTACAGTGCTACAATCCTGCACCACTTTTCCTCCCAGTGAACAATTACTAGCTCATTGTTCTAGGGAACACTCCCAATGTGCATCTGATTTCATACGAAAATGATAATGACAAAAAAAAATCCATCCATGACATTCCCTTCTCTGCTACAGAGTCCCTCAGGAAATCCAGTCACCCCCTTTCGTGTGGACACGCACCTTGCAATTTTCTCTAGCACCACCATCCCGAGAATTCTATCCCTTGGACAAGCTTCGTCGCATCAGAAGATATGAAAAACAAGGGATATCCCTGCCTCAAAACCATCATATCGATCATATAATGCTAATGGAAATCAATGGAAACTATTTTGTATGAGTGTCCCACAATGGCCCATCTCGTGAAGTGCTTTACCAACATACTAATGCATGTTCCAATTCCTTTTGATGAAAATGCTAGTTCTTGTAGTCTATTTCTTTCACCCAACCAAGAAATGTATGTTTTCTTATAGCAAACACACAATTTACATTATATTCAAAATAAATTGAAATAACTTCAAAAATACCTCAATGGTGGGTCATGAATAAAATAAACTTGCAATACTATTGACTTCCTGTCACACAAGTCAAACTAGTTATTTGATCAAATAATCATTTATAGACATATCACATCTAGTTAGCTCAAAACAAAACCATCATAGGACAAGATCATGAATCCCATGCAATCATCATAAACCATAATCATAAATCACATGTAACCATCATAAGTCATAATCATATATCACAGGCATAATAGAACTAAATAAAATATCAATACATATCCTTCAATGGTCATTACTTCTTCCTTTGTTATTTCTGTACACACACTAGTTCGGTTTCCACATACAGGAAGCATCCAATGCATTTACTTCTCCTCAATCTTGTACACATAAAAAAAAATGTACATCACAACACGTACACCCACATACAACATACAACACCATATAATATACGCACGCACACTGGTATATGACACATACACCTACACTCGGTGTACAACTCAACATAATACACATGCCTACACTGGCATACCACACATACACCTACACTCGGTGTAAAATACAACACAATACATACACCTACAGTGGATGTACAATACAACACAACACATACACCTACATGTGGTGAACAACACAACACAATACATATGCATATACAAAGTACAACACACTGAATACACATGTCACGATACCACGACTACACCATGCACATACATAGTATTGCATGCTTTCAACACAACATGTACAACATGCACACAATACCAAATTTAAACTAGTACCATATGCACAACATGTACAGAATGCCAAATGTACATCGCACCACCTTTACAATGTGTACACAATACCACATGTACACAACATCACATGTGCGACATGTACGTGAAACCACATGTACATACTGCTACATACATGACATGTACACAACACCACATGTAAAACATTTACACAACACCACATGTACAATCATGCACACAAGACCATATGTACATATCACCATATATATAACATTCACACAAAAGCATATCAACATAGCACTACATACACAACATGTATATAGCACCGTACATACACAACACCACATATCCAACATGTGCACATCACCATAGGCACATAACACTGCATATACGACATGTGCATAGTACGATATGTACAAAAAATGCATATCCAACATGTACATAGCACCATCTATACCTAGCATTCATATGAAATATACACACAACACCATATATACAACATGCATACAACATCATAGGTACACAATACTACATATGTGACATGTACGCATCACCATAGGTACAATCACTTAATATACAACATGTGAAACACATACACAATAGTGGTATTGTACATCCATAGACCACACACAAACCCAACAAGAAACCTTGATTCTATTGTCTTTCCACTATCCATGCTTATCCTAGCATGCTGCAGATCACACTACCTTCACTTCGTTGATGTATCTCTTAGCATTACCTATCCAGAACATAGTGAGAGTACAAGCATATAATTTCTATTAATGCACACATGATAATGACCTCATATATCTGTCAAAGTTACTCTTCCCACTTGATTCCTCATAATAACAAGAGCCTCTTCATTCGATTCACCTGCATAACAAATGTTATGAAACTAGCTCCAAAAATATAAGAAAAGAGAGATCAACGCCTTAGAAATCAGCCACTTTGAGGGTGTAAACTCCAATACATTACATAAATGAAAAATTCTTTGATGATACAAATGAAAACAACTCCTTCTATATAAAGGAGTCGATGGGATCACAATATAGTCCTATCTGACCTAAGAATAATAATGTAAGGGCACAATAATAACAATTTTAGGGTTACAGGGGTACAACAATAACAATAAAGGGGTTACACTAACAAAAACAAGGGACTATACTAGAAATATAGGTACCTAACATGTCTCTCTTCTTCAAAAAGTGTTGCCCTCAATGCTTGAGTAGCTTCGGATGCTTCCGTATAAAATTCTCATCCTCCCATGTAGAATATTCAGTGTGTAAGTTCTTCCACTTGATGAGATACTCTAAAATTGATCTATTTTGTAGCTGTCAAGTTCTTGTTTGCATGACTGCTTCAGGTTCCAATATGACTTTTCCTTCCTCATCAAGTTCTGGCAATATTTTTTGAACTAGAATTTTGTCACCTATAACCTTATTTAAGCATGAAACATCGAAAACTGGATGCACTCGTGAAGAAGTAGGAACTCCAATTTGTATGCGATAGTACCAACCTTTAGCAACACCTTGTAAGGACCACAGTAATTTGGCGATAATTTATTATTCTTCTTAGCTTTCTTTAGGGAAATTTGTTTGTATAGTTGTAGCCATAAAAATACCCAGTCTCCTACATCAACACTTCTCTCAATGCGATGTTGATCTACTTCTTGTTTCATTCAATTTTGTGCCAAATTTAGGTTATCCTTTAAGAGTTGGATAACTTCTTGTTGATGCTCGATGTCATATTCCACTGCTTGAACCTTAGAATTTTCTCTTAAATATGATGTGATGGATGGTGGATGATATCCATAAAGTGCCATAAATGGGGCCATTTTTGCTGCAGTATGGAAGGAAGTGTTATACCACCATTCAGTGAGAGGTAACCACTTGACCTATTGTGTTTGCTTATCAGATACAAAACAATGAATATATTCCTCCAAAAATTTATTCACTATCTCAGTCTGACCATCATATTGAGGATGATAAGATGAGCTATGAGCTAGTTGAGTACCCAAACAAGAAAATAATTCAGTCGAAATTTTTTTGGTAAAAATGGGATCTCTGTCACATACAATAATCCTTGGGTTTCCATGTATCTTTTGAATTGTTTCCATAAATGCAGTAGAAACTGCACTTGCTTTAAATGGATGAGATAATGCACAAAAGTGAGCATACTTGGTATGTCTATCAACTACCACCATGATGACACTCTTTCCTTCTGACTTAGGTAAACCTGTGATAAAATCCATTGAAATCTACTCCTAATGTTGACCTGGAATGGATAAAGGTTTTAGAACAGTTAGGGTCTTAATTTTCTCAAATTTATTTTGCTATAAAACCAAACATTCTGCCACAAACTTTTGAATATCAGATTTAAGGACACCCCAAAAAAATTCTTTCTTGACCTTGTGGTAAGTTTTAAAAAATATTGAGTGTCCTCATAAAGGAGAAGTGTGAAATTCCAAAAGATTCTTCTTTTGAGTTGGGAATTATTACAAATATATAAGTGATCTTTGTACCATAAGGAACCATTTTTCCAACTAAATGTATCAGATGCATGAGGACCTTGCTGCAAATTTTGAATGAGTGTCCACACTTCTTCGTCCTTCTTCCATTCATCCCTTGCTTCGGTTATCCAATCTGGTTGGATAATAGAAATGGAACAAAGAGATGCTTCCACCTCTTCATCCTTTCTTGAGAGAGCATCTACGACAAAATTTAGCTTCCCTTATTTGTAGATGATTTCAAAGTCATAAACCAACATCTTTGTAACCCATTTTTTATTCTCTCCTCAAGATATTCTTTGTTCCAAAAAGTATTTACAACTATCATAATTAGCTTTTACCTTGAAGTGTATTCCCATTAGGTAAGGTCACCATTTCTTTAGTTCACGTAGTGTTTCAAACATTTCCTTCTCATAAATAGATTTTTGTAAATACTTCCTTTGTTTGGACAACTTTCAAAAGCAATGGGTATCTCGTTCTACAGTAAAACAACACCAATTCCATTTCCTGAGGCATCACATTCCAAAATAAAGGTTTTTGCGAAGTCTAGTGTAGCTAAGACCGGTGGTAGGAAAAATTCCTCTTTAATATGTTCAAAGGACTTATTTTCTTCAGGAGTCCATGCAAATGCATCTTTATTCAGTAAGGTTGTTATATGTGCTACTATTCTCCCATAATTCTTAAGAAACCTTCAATAATACCCTGTTAACCCAAGAAATCCTGGCAGCTTCTTTATGGTTTTGGGGACTTTCCATTCCTTAATGGATTTAATTTTTCTAGGGTCTACCTTAACACCCTCATGAGATACAATATGACCCAGATATTCCACCTCTTGTACTCCAAAGAAACATTTTGATGTTTTTGCATATAATTGTTTCTCCTCCATTGGAGTGAGCACACTGTCAACATGTTGAACATGATCCTCCCAAGACCTGCTCTAGATTAGTATATCATCAAAAAACACTAGGACAAATTTTCTAAGGAAGGGTTTGAAAATGGATTAATGAACCCTTGAAATGTAGAAGGTGCATTGGTGAGGCCAAAAGGCATGACCAAAAATTCATAATGACCCTCATGATTTCCAAATGTTTTTGTTGGAATATCTTCCGTCTTCATTCTAATTTGATGATATGCTGAATGAATATCCAACTTGGTAAAATAAATTTCTCCATGAAATTCATACAATAATTAATAAATCTCAAGAATGGGAAATTTGTCTTTAATAGTGAGCTTATTGAGCTCCCTATAATCCATACACATGAGACATTATCCATTCTTATTGTGCACTAATACTTCTAGAGTAGAGAAAGAAATTTGATTAGTTGAATTATACAAGCCTCTAACATTTCTGCAATCATACGTTCAATTTCACTCTTTTGGACATAAGGATATCTGTAAGGCCTGATGTTTGGAGGAACAATTCCTAGAATCAAATGAATAGCATGGTCATGATCATGAATAGGTGGGAGTCCTTTGGGAGTTTCAAACACCTTGGAATGATTGTCCAAGAATTTTTGGAGATATTGAGAAATAGATGATTTTGATGTTGGAACTTCTAGTGAGCATAATTGTGCAATTACGCCTCATTTTTCTTTCTTTAGAAGTTTTTTCATGACATTATAGATTATTATCTTTCTTGGATTCCGTGCGATACCCCGTAATTTGAATTCCTTTCCTTCTGAAAATAAATTCAAGAAAATTTCTTGAAAATTAAAATATACCATCCCCAAAGATTTTAACCATTGTACTCATAGTACAACATCAACACCTCCCATTGGAATGGAAAGCATTGGACTATTAAGTACATATTCCCCCATGGTTAGCTTGATATTATGACATTTTCTAGAGAAATTTATAGTTCCTCCATTTGCAACCATCAATTGACATTCAGGTGTTGGGTATGGGAAACAATTCAATTCCTTGGCTACCTTACAATGAATGAAATTATGGGTACTACCTGAATCAATCAACACTATTACCTTTTTATTCTTGATATGTCCTTCTATCTTGAGAGTTTGAGGAGTGGTAATACCTGCCAATGCATTACATGATGTGGTCATACTCAATTATTATTCTTCTATGGTTGATTCCTGGTGTATATCCTCTTCTTTTGAAGTTTATTGTTCATTTTATTCCTCCTCTTTACATTCTATGCAAAATAATTTCTTCTTAGCAAACTTATGAACTTTAGTGTATTTTCTATCAGAACTGTAGCAAATCCCTTTTTCTCTTTTTTCTTCCAATTTTTGTGGTGTCAACCTTATAGGTTGTGGAAGTCTAGGAGTAGCAAAACTTCCATATTTATAAATGTAAGTGGTAGGCTTCCTTGTCACCATAATTTTACATTCAATTTTTATTTCCAATCGGAGTGCCTTCTCCAATGAATCAGGTTCCCAAACGTGAACTTTATGTTGGATGTTATCCTTTAAAGTCCCTATGAAGACATCAATCCTATGTTCCTCTAGAGTATCAGTTACCCTTATATTGAATTTTTGGAATTCCTCAATGTGTTGCACCACTGAACCCTTTTGTTTGAGATTTATCAATTGGCTAAAGAAGGTGTTGCTCTTTGTATCCTCATGATGTGCTATCATTTCCTCCATAAAAATTGACCAGGTGACACCTTTTTTACGGGATCAAAACCATCGATACCATACAAATGTATTTTTTTCTAAATGTAAAGTTAAAATGCATACCTTTTGTGTGTTTTGCACATTATTGAGATAAAATAAATTGCTCCATCTGTAGTATCCATGTTACGGGATCCTTGCCATCAAAATTCATTATATCCATCTTTAGAATATGGTGGTTCTTCCATCCAACATTGGAGTTTATAAAATCATGATGAACATTTATTTTGTTCTCATCGTGATTTTCCTCTACTATCTTTTCTCCATTAGGAAACATGTCTTATATCAACTTTGTCAAACTTTCCATGCCTGCATTTAGATCATTCTTCATGTTTTCCATGTTGTATTTCATTTTTTCTTCCATGTCATCCATCTTATCTTCCATTCCATCCATCTTAGATTCCATTTCTTTCTTCAACCATGCATCTTAGCTTCCACGCCTTGCTTCAAAACTTCCATTTAATTTTTTTTTTCTCTTTGCGAGAGCGAAATTTGGTGCACTTGCTCTTGTAATTTTGACATGTCATGCTGCAGTTCTTCATCTTCATGAGTCATTGTAGAACCTTCTAAAGGCGTAATGGGTGTTGAATTATTTTTATGGGGAGTTTTAGAACCCAATACTAATATCTATTCTACAATATTCCCTTGGAATAAATTCAAACTGATTTTTCACACAAGACTTATGCAATTCGAAAAAAAATACACACCTTTTTCTTGCTTTTAAGGAGATCGATAATGAAACTGAATTATCTCTTTAATTGCAGATCTTCAATATATGAAATTCAACCCTGTAGTATCCCTCGGAAACTTTTTTCAAATTCCACATTTCTAACCTGATTTGGATTCTTCAAGGCAAAGTTATGCCCAATCTCCCACAATGACCTAATTATGGACTAGCTCAGTAGAGCAAACTCGTACGACATGCCACACGTCACTATGACCTCCTTATTCTTTGAAATTGATAAATGGTAAACAAAATTCAGTGTACTTGTAGCCATATTCTACAAAATTTCAATCGGATGCTCAGAGAGAGAGTTATGATGATTTTCCGACGATCACCTTTTTGAGATGAAATTTGAAAGACTAAAAAACACCTATGTTCTATAGATCATAGCTCCGAAAATATTGGGAACCAAGATCTGAAATGTTTCCAAGACATTCCTTAGGATCTTATCTTTGCTCTACAAAAATTTCAACTTCTGACACTTAGTAGAAAAAATAGCAAAACTACCACGATGACCTATTTTAGGTGAAATTCGGGAGCCTAAAAAACCTTAAATTCCATAGATCACATCTCTGAAAATATTGTAAACAAAGATCTGAAATGTTTTGACAATGTTCATCAGGATTTCTTCTTCACTCTGTAAAAATTTCATCTTTTTAAACTTCGTAGAAAAAAATTTATATCGAAAATTCCACAATAACCTGTTTGGAGCAGCGAAACCATAGAATCCAAAGCTCTAATACCAAATGTTATGAAACCAGCTCCAAAAATAGAAGAAAAGAGATATTAATGCCTTAGAAATCAGCCACTTCATGGGGGAAACCTCCAATACATTACATAAATGAACAATTATTAGATGATACAAATGACAAAACCTCCTTCTATATATAGGAGTCCATGGGATCACAATATAATCCTAGCCGACCTAACAATAATAATGTAAGGGCACAATAATAAAAATATTGGGGTTACACGGGTACAAAAATAACAATAAGGGGGTTACACTAACAACAATAAGGGACTATACTGTTAATATAGGGACCTAACAAGAAATTATTCCTCCTCAAGAATTATCTTTGAAATTCATTTAATACAGTGGCATAGATACATAGATACATACATATATAATAATTAGCATAAAAAAATAATAATCTCGTTAGACAATGACATACATAAACACACACACATATATATATACATATAAGCGTTTAGCATTAAAAAACCATGATCCATGAGGACCTTGTCAGAGACAACATACATACATACATACATGTATACATATACAAACATCAACATAATCATGATCACAACACAATTGGTAGATATCATAAGTTCTACATTAATAGAACTTCCTTTATGCATGCACATCATGAAAAACATTTGAGAACAATAGTTCCCAACATAGGCAAGGCATCTAACACCTCAAATCCATTTACTTTACATTTCTTGTTCACTTTCTCATGACTATTCTACCACCACAAATTTACCTCAATGAACCTAACCAATCCAAATGGCTATCATATTGTTAGCTTCAACTACCCTTATACATGCACCGAGCTTCATTCAATTATTTCATTACCTGTTGGGTAACACAAATCTCTCCCTGTACTCCGTTAACTTTCCTCTTTCCCAACCAATTTAAAAGTCTCTCAAAACATAAAAGGTAGGAAGAAGAAGAAAACATGAATAAAAACATGACCAAAAATAGTAATACGACACCACAAAAAAGTGACATGGCCATGCACTAGACACAATCAAGACCACAAATCAAGAGCAACAAATCACAGGAGACCAAAACCAAAAAACTAGTGAAAAACACCATGACTCAGTCCCCATGGTTCTCAGCGCTTCCCTGGTAAAGATCAACCCTAGCCTTTTCAAATATTTCATGGAAGTCTCTTGCCATGAAATCCCCTGCATCATACCATAACCACATAACTATCAGCACATAAAAAAATATTACAATATATGAGTTATCTTACCTTGTTGTGCCAAGGACGTTGACATGTAACTCAAGAGACATGTTAGCCATATGTATCAACATTAATACAACATATATATTAGTTCAAAATCAAATTTTACCAAGACTAACAACCATGTCATAATCAACAATAAACTCACAGTCATCAATCATAATATATAACGCTACAACTATCACCTACTTACACTCAAGTATATACCATCTATTTTTGCACATATGTGTTAGCACAACCATATTAAAACAAGATCATTTCTTCATGCAATATTACACACACATTTACTTATATCATGTAATTAATCTAACATTCAAACAACTTGCAAACATACCATGTTGAAGAAATCAACTAGATGACGTAATAGAGACAAAATCACACAAACACCAAATATGCGAAATAGTCAAACATTCACACACCAAGTATATGACATAATAAAACTCATACCTTAATGTATATTAGGGGAGCATATATTATCTACATATTCAATATAGATTAGCATGGTATAACTTCACAACATATCAACTCAAACATGAATAAGTTCATTATATTCATCATTGTAACTAGCTAACATGTTCACATCATAAGCTTGCAAACAATTGTCATTCATACATAACAATCACATATGCACAAGTATCCTATATTAGTACAACATAATATCGCAACATATTAGATCATACCTAAATGGTGTAACCATAACCATCTACTTAGGCCAATCAAACTAGCATGGTGCATATAACATCAATTTCTTAAATGAAATAACACTAATCATCAAGTTAGCTACATACAACGACAAAAAATTAATCATATAACATAATCATCAACAACATATAACATAGTCATCAACTTAATACCATGCATGAATAACCAACTCATGTACACATGATCACACTATTTGACTAACATCTATCATGTATGTGACCATATCATCAATATAATGAAAGGCATACACATAACCATAATGCATATAACTAAACTAATCAAATACCATTTTTCATACAGGTAACCGCAACAACAATAAGATGGCAAACATGTATATAAAATTAATGCTTATAACAACCATTAACCAACATACTTGCATACCAAACATATAATACCTATATGAAGATCTTCTCTTACATTGAAGTCTAGTGCCACAACTTCACTTTGATGATCTACATCTCCTGCTCTGTCTCAGCCAACACATTAGCACCATAACATACCAAAAACATCATGATGACCTAATTTCATACAATGACCTCATGGAAAAAAACCATAACCATGAAAATTGATGTATAACAACATATATACACTAACACGCATAAAAAATTCATCACTGACATGCACTCATGATGATCACATCCAAAAACAAACACCATCAACTTGCACGTGGAGACACGTTTGCAAAAATGATGACCACCATGCATACACAAAAAGCATATAATCCACCAACATACAGAAGACATATGAAACTAACATATATTAATGACAAACAAATTGCAATGTGTAACCAATCATACACTCATCACGAAACACTTCAAAATAATAAAATCCTCTTTTACATGGCGACATCACTACAACCATGACTGACACCATGCATATGAAATAACTATACAAACCAAAAGGATTTTTAACACATGTGAACCTGACATGATTGGACGACCAAAGCATACCACTGAGCAATTCCAAGGGGTGAATCATGCTCTCATACCACTATGTAACACTCTCCTCCCACATCTACCCAAGTAATTGGCCAACCGGGGTAAACATGTGAGGAAGAGATACTATGATAAAATTCAACCACCTAAGTGACGTTAAGGAAGTGGAGTTGATGGAAACACATCAAACAAACCTTCCACATCAACAACAGAACTCCTAGGATCTGACCAAACCACTAAGGTATCCAATACATGGGTCCCATTGAGGTTTTATAACTTCAAACCCCCTAAAATCCCATACTATAGGCATAGTTGTGTCTGTGAGGCTCTGGACGTTGCCATGTCATATGAATGAGTGTGTCCAAGGAGTTTTTCTCACAGATCTGTGCCATCGTACCTGCGATTTGAGTCACTTTTTAAGGCGTAGAGCGTAGGTCACTTCCCATAACTCAATAAAAAGTTCAGAAATGAAATATAAAAATGAAACAATGGCGCACAAGAAAACAATCGAACAAGGAGTTGACTGGACCGCTAGTAGTGATGACAATGATTTTATCAAACATGTCACAAATATGAAATCTATAGGTGTAAATAGGATATCTGAGCATATGGGTCTCATACTTATCTGAGAATCGCTAGGAAGCATTGTTGCTTCACCTCATTAATTACATTATTGTCTATTTAGGCATATATACACTATTCATTTAATTACAAATCAAAACATGATGAGAGGCATACATCATCACCGGCATAAAACTCATCCATAACCAACTTATAAGAAACATAAATTAAAATCACATAATAGCCATATAAACGACATAATAGCAAGAATATTTACACATAAATAGAAGAGGAAAAGATTATTGCCATAAGAAAAATGCAATCAAGTCTTAGACTTATACGTTCCACCCGACCATAGATATGGCTATGCCAAATATCTCTTTAGCAAGTCACCCATGTGCCATATTCCATGTTGGTTATGTGTTATATTATTTCAATGATTAGTCACACATAGTGGGCATAGCAGAGGGGTTACATGGGGGCAACAGCCCCCCCTATTCGGGGTCAGGGGCAGCTTTCTGGGAAAAAAAATTGGAACCTATTTTTTAGTGGTCAAACCCACCCATGGTTTTGGGGCATGCTAGTTTACAACCCTTGGTATTTTTTAGATCCGATCAAGGGAATTATGGGTATGTTCTAATCCAGGGTTAATGGATTGGGGTTTATGAATGCTTCAACATGTATATATATGTGTTGTAACACTAAAAGGAATATAATGAAAAATCAAGCTAGTAGTCCCGATTAGGGATCTATGTGAAGATATTTGTGTACTTCTCTTTTATGTTTAATTCTCTTGCTATTGTGTATTTTATGTTTTTTAATATTTGTTTGCAGATAATTTCAGTACATTTTTAAAACCAAAATTTGGTATTAGAGCTGTTTCGGCTTCAAGGGGACGCCTTTGCTACTGGGGGATTTTTTTAATGGGCCTATGGTAAACCCTGTTCAGTGGGAGATCTACGAGATCGATTATTGCAGTGAAAGAAGACGATGAACAGTGGAAAGATAGACATCAAGAAATTTAATTGCCAAAGTTTGAAGTTGTGGAAGCTCGAGATGGAGGATCTGCCAGAGGATAAATATCAGTGGATCACGGTAGATCTAGGTACTAAACCAATGAGAATGTCAGATGAACACTGGAAGAAGTTGGATCGAAAAGTAAAAAGTGAAATAAGTTTATGTGTCTCAGATTCAGTATTGTTGAATGTATCTGGGGAAGCTATGACGAAGAATTTGTGGGACAAGCTAGGGACTTTATACAAATCTAACTCTTTGGTGAATAAATTGCTCGTGTGAGAAAAGCTGTATAACCTGAGGATGAGGGATGGAGACCCGGTGACAGAGCATTTAAATGCCTTCAATACTTTGGTAAGTCAGTTTTTATCTGTTGATATTAAAATATCAAATGAAGATAGGTTCCTCATCTTGTTGTGTTCTCTACCAGATTTGTGGGACAATCTCGTTATCACAATAGATATCAATACAACTACCTTAAATTTTGATGACATTGTATCATCCTTGGTATCGGAGGAAATAAGACAAAAAAATATGGAGAGACAGAATGGAGATTCCTTATCTATACGAGGAAGATCCCAGAACAGAAAAAAGAATAAGGTTTCGAGTGGGAGATCTAAATCTAGAGGGAGATCTAAATCGCCTTGAAAGTTTGTAAATGTGTGATGGAAATGTGGAAAGGAAGGGCACTACAAAAAGGACTGCAGATCTAAATCTCCTAAGAAAGGAAAGGGATCTGATGATGCTCCTTTTGCAGAGGAAAAAACCTCCTTAGATGAAGGTGGGGATGTGTATTTGGCTTCTTTTTCAAATGCACATGTAGATCATGAGGCGTGGTTGATTGACTCAGGTGCATCCTTTCACTTCACTCCCCATAGGGAGTTGTTCTACAAATATGAGAAGTATGATGGCAGAGATGTCTTCTTATAGGATGATAGGAATGCCAAAATCATCAAACGTTGAAAATTCAAGCTGAAGCTACAAGGTGGAAGGATTAGAAGACTTCCTGGAGTTCTGTATATTCTTGCATTAGCCAGAAATCTCATTTCTGTAAGCAAGATGGATGATGTAGGTGTAAGAACAGTGTTCGAGAAATATAACTACAAGATGGCTTAGGGTGCACTGGTATTAATACAGGGATTTCAGATTGGAACTCTGTACAAGCTTCAAGGCAACACTGTTATTTATGGGTGCAACAATTTCGTAGTTCCTGAAAGTGGATCAGAAAGCCTAGAGGTCTCTGGAGAAAATACCATGCTATGGCATCAAAGGCTTGGAAATATTGTAGAGAATGGCCTTCAGATACTGCGTGGAAATGGTATGGTAGAAGGAATCTTTGATTTATCTCTAGATTTCAATTTCTGTGAACATTGTGTATATGGGAAGCATAATCAGGTGAGTTTTCCTTCTGGTGCTAAGAGGGAAAACAAGATAGCTTGTGCACGATGATGTGCTTGGACCTGTGTCAGTTCCACCACTGGGAAAATATGTGTACTATGTCACATTCATAGATGACTTCTCCAGAAATACATGGATTTATCTCCTGGGAAATAAATCTAAAGTTTTTTACAGATCTAAATAATTTCAGGCTCTGGTGGAAAGCTAGACAGAGAAGAAGATAAAGGTACCGAGGACAGATAATGATGGACATTTTTGCAAGAAGGAATTTGAAGAATTTTGTAAGAGGTGTGGTATAGCACGACATACGACTAATCCATACACACCTCAGAAAAATGGAGTTGCAGAGAGAATGAAAAGAATGTTGATGGAAAATGCAAGAAGCATGCTTAGTGGTATTGGGTTAGGACACAAATTCTGGGTAGAAGTAGTGGAGAATGTACGTTCCCTGATTAACATATCACCTTAATCGAAATTGGAGGATAAGACTCCACATGAGGTATGGATTGGTAAGAAACCCTCTCTTTCACGTCTGAGGGTATTTTGATGTGATACATATGTACATGTTCCAAAGGAAAAAAGGACGAAGTTGGATAATAAATATGAAAGGTGCATATTTATTGGGTATAAGGATGGTTTAAAAGGTTACAAGCTTTGGAACTCAAAAAAAAGGAAGGTTGTGTACAAATGGCATGTGGTGTTTAGAGAGGTGAAATATGTTGTTAGACATGAAGTCCTATGAAACAACCTGAGAAGATAGAGTTTGAGCTAAAGGAGGATGAATCAGACTCTACAACAGAAGAATAATCAGAAGAGGAAGAGCCACAAACTCTAGTTGTGAGAAGATTAGTTCGGGAAAAAAGGCAGCAAGAAAGGTATAGTGAATCTACTTTCTGTTCAAAATTTTATTTAACTATAACTGATGATGATCCGAGAACTGTTATGGAGTAAGTGGATTCATAGGATGGAAAACTCTCAAAGGAGGCCATGGTTGATAAAATTGCATCCTTGTACAAAAATGAGGCATGGGATCTGGTGGAGTTTCCTGCTGGAAGGAATCCCATCGGGAGAAAATGGGTGTTTAAGAAGAGTATGAATGTAGAAGGTAAGGTGGAGAAAGAAAAAGCCCGATTGGTAGCAAAAGGTTATTCCCAAGTGCCGAGAATTTATTTTGGTGATATTTTTTCTCTAGATTATAAGGTTACTTCTATTAGATTACTTTTATATATTGTTGCGGCCTTTGATTATGAGGTAGAACATATGGATGTGAAGACAACATTTCTTCATGGGGATCTAGAAGAGGAGATATGCATGAAGCAAATTGAAGTCTTTATGGTGAAGGGTAAGAAAGAACTAGTATGAAGGTTAAAAAAGTCTCTGTATGGGTTAAAATAGAGACCAAGGATGTGGTATCAAAAATTTGATACCTATATACGGGGACTTGGATCCACCAAAAGAAAAGAGGATCAATGTGTATATTTTAAATTAATTGGTGACTATGTTATTTATCTTGTCTTGTATGTGGATGATATGTTGCTAATTGGAAATGACAAAGAAATTATCCAGGATTTTAAGATCCAATTTTTCTCTAAATTCGACATGAAGGATCTTGGTGCTGCAAACTATATTTTGGGAATAAAAATTAAGAGAGCTCGGGAAAAGAGGAATATCTGGTTAAACTAGAGGAATTATGTCGAGACAATATTGTAGAGGTTTAATATGCAGGATAGTAAACTTGTGAAGGTTCCTATTCTTGTTGGTGTAAAGCTATCTGTTGAATAGTTTCCCAAGACATAACAAGAAGAGGAGGATATGTCCCGTGTTCCATATCCAAGTGCAGTGGGTAGCCTGATGTATGCAATGGCATGTACTAGACCAGACATTACTCATGCAAGAGGAGTATTGAGCAGGTTTATGTCAAAACTAGGGAAGGAGCATTGTACAACAATGAAGTAGGTTTTTATATATTTGCGTGGCACTAGTGATTATGGTTTTTCCTACAAGGGAAGACTAGGATTGGATAGAGTTTTGGACATCCATGGTTTTGTTGATGCAGAATGGGTGGAAGATCTGGACCAAAGAAGATCTACAAGTGGGTATGTTTTTAGTCTGTTTGGAGGTGTAGTCAGTTGGATGAGTAAAATACAGTATGTAGTGGCTCTTTTAACTACAGAGGAAAAATACATGGTAGCCACTCATGCAAGCAAGGAAGCAGTTTGGTTGTAGAGATTGTGTTCAAGTATGGGCTTGGTATAGCGAGCTATAAGGATCAACAATGATAGCCAGAGTGAAATTTTCTTGGCTAAGAATCCTACTTTTCATTTGAAGACAAAGCACATTGATGTTCAATATCACTTTTTGAGAGATATGGTTGAGGATAAAATGGTTTTGATGGTAAAGGTGGACACTTTGAAGAATGTTGCAGATGCATTGACAAATTATATGAGGACTCAAAAATTCTCTTGGTGTAGAGAAACAATGGGTGCTGCAGAGCTGGACTAATTACTAAGCACTCTTATTCCCCCCTGCGGAAAGAAAAGAAAAAGTGTAAGAATTTTGGGTATGTGTTATAATCTCTCCAGGATTAGTAGCACACGTCGGGCGTAGTAGGGGGGTCATAGGGTGGCCGACAACCCCCCTTGTTCTGGGTGTGGGCAGTGCCCCAGGAAAAAAATTTTGGAACCTATTTTTCGGTGGGCAGACCCGCCCATGGTTTTGTGCATGGGTTTGCGCATGGTTTAGGGGCAGCATGGTTTTCGACCCTTGGTATTTTGTAGATCTGGTCAAGGGAAATATGGTTATGTTCTAATCTAGGGTTAACGGATTCGGGTTTATGAATGCTTCGGGATTTATATATATGTGTTGTAACAATAAAATGAATATAATGGAAAATCAAGCTAGTTGTCTCAACTTGGGATCCAGGGGAAAATATCTATGTATTTATATTTTATGTTTAACTCTCTTGCTATAGTGTATTTCATTTTTTTTAAGATTTTCTTGCAGATAATTTCTGTACGGGGTTAAAACCTACATTCGAAACATGAATGTGGGATCTCATAAACCAAATACATGAAAACAAACCATGAATTCGAGAGGCCAAACCACCTCAATCATTAACCATTGATTTCGCCTCACAGGTATACATTACAACCATCACGATATTGGTCTCTACCCGAACTTGTCCAAGGCTCTAGAGCGTTTTCTCCAATGAAGGCTCCAGGACTAGTAACTCAACCCTGGTTATTTTTGAGCTCAAGAGTGTTTGTCCAACCAAGGCTCCAAGACTAGTAACTCAATGCACTTAGGGCTCTACAACATTTTTACAACCAAGGTTGCAGGACAAGTAACTTAACTCGCAACTGTCCACCAGGCTCCAGAGTGTTTTTCTAACCAAGGATCTAGGAATGAGTAACTCAACCCAGAACTAAATAAAGATGAGAAGAAACTAGAAAATAAACAATGATATTGGACCCACAAAACTGTTGGCTCGAGGGGTCCTGACCTAGGTTCAGATGTTCAATGTTTGCCAACAAACCCCTATACTACTGGCCCTTTCGGCAATGACCTGCTTGCATAGGCGAAAATCTCACCCGAAGTAGTATGGTGGGTGCTGGAACTAGGTTTCTACACCTTGGGAGAGGGTAGGTAAGTCAAGCAGAGCTAGGTTCACCCCGATCGTGACCTGATCTGGTATCATAAAGCCTAGATTCCTTTTGCATCCACATGCACAATAGCAATATTACTCACAGAAATCAACAGACCGAGAATTCATATAACAATACACAACTATTTCAGATATTCTTGTATGAAGTAAGTAGAACAAACCGAGATCGCAACATAAATAAGTACACAAGTATGTTCGCAACTTAAACCAATAACACAATAGCATATACTAAGTAATCAAGATGTCACAAATTCATATCACAGTAATTCTAGTGGAATCAGATAGGAAAAAATAATTCCACATTCATTAATCTTTCAGATCTACTTACAAAACCCCAAAACCCCAAACTGCGCACATAGCAGCAGGGTCCAAAGACACCAAGACAGAGGCCCTCCGCGCACATAGAAGTAGGTGTCCTTACTGAAAAACCTTGACCAGATTTATCGATTTTCAGTTAGCAACAATATCTTATCATTCTTAGCTTGTCCTACAACTCAAAAAGGTTCAACTACCTATACTATTTTAGCCTATGTATCCAATGGTCTACCCTTGACCCATTTACAATGTTGTAGGAGCTTTTACCCACCCTAAAATCCTTGCACTATACTTAATATAATAAAAAATATACAAAATGGACTAGTTTTCGCAGCTTTGTAGGAGACCCTATTCCAACATTCCCCCAACACAATCTTGTGACTCATCCAGAGTCACGGTGATGGTAGGTTCTCCACCTGTATGCATAGTGCAATGATGACGGTAATTAGTGTAGGAAACACCTCTTGACTATGGGCTGTGGCACTCTACATGAGTTCCACCAACTTTTGGGATGTTGGCCCTTTGGTGGCCGTAGTGATGTTTTTTTAGTGTCCGGGTGAGTTGTGTGACCGTGCCATCAGCATCTCGTGAGAGCTGGAGGGCTGTGGTAGCCCATGGCTTTAATCATTCCTCAAGGATGTGCTTCTGGTACTGGATTTTCTCAATTGTGTCCAGGAGAGTGTTTCTACTCTGAAACTCTGCTAACCCTTGTGTAGGCACCAAGGTGGGCAAGGTAGCCTTGACCTATGTGAAATATTCTTCCTGTTGTTGTAAGTCCCAATTGACCTTTCAGAGGACCGAGTTGAACTGGACCATGGTCCATAGCTGCATGGCTGATTCAAGCAACTGGGCACCCTGAGCGATTTTCTCTAAGATGGTTTTCGTAGCTTCGGCCACCAGCGCAGCGCACTGGGCTCGAACCTTCGGTGGCATGGAGGGCTACAATGTAGCCTGTAAGTAGGATACTTGCTTCTCCAATTGTGCCTTGATGGTTTGCATTTCCATCCGAGATGCTTTTATTGCTGCAACCATACTTTCTACCTTGGCTCGAGGTGTAGCTGTGACCAAGACTCCATTCAGAACCTCTGTGCGAAGCTGGTTGATCACCATTTCAAGGTCCACTTGATGTGATATACCAAGAGATTTTTCTGCGTCTTTCTATTTGAGGGCCTGCTTGGCCATACCAAGCTGTTGATGTACCTCCAAGTCTCGCCAGTGGGTCTCCCAGATCATAGAGGCGTGGATACCTTGTAATGCCTCAGTGGTAAACTTAGCCAGGTCCAAGTGGACTCCTGTATTGACTTGGAGTTGGGTTCTTATAAGGGTAGTGCTAGGTAAGGAGCAGAGGTGGCTTCCTCTCGGTGCGAGCATGGTACTACTAATTGCCAAGGGAGTCTGTTTTTGAGTTACACTGGTCTGCAACATATTTGCCTTCCCCCGGAGGGCGTAGAGCTCATTTTGGAAGGAATCAATTGCAACCTTCTATTGTTTTTCTATGGCTTCCCATCTTTCCTCTATGGCCAGTGTCATTGTGTCCGTGATTTGTTCGAGGTCACCGTCAGTCAGTGTGATTGTCGCATCATATTCCCGGCACTAGGCACGTTTATTTTTTCAAGGCCCGATACCAGGCTCACCTGGCCTCTTTATATTCTAGAGAGAGGTGGTAGCTCAGTTATTTTTCCCTATCATACTTAGTGCCAGCTACGAATCGGCCTGACATACTTATTGGCGACCTATAGTAGCTATGTGTTCCCTTCCGCGGCTACGCCCGCACCCCTCACGCTTGGTTTTGGGATTTTCTTGGGGTCAATAGTGGAGGGTACTGCTATGGCACAAGTCCCTTTGATGCTATTTTCACCAAGACTAAGGCCAATCCAACACTCAGGGAGCCAGAGTGCAATTATCCTATCGATTTCTTTGTCCCCTAACCCAATAATGACTGCCTCTTGTTCAAGCTCTATAGGTATTGTTGAGCCCCAAAGATGTCCTTCTTTTCCACCACATTTCACTTCATTTCCTTTGTTCCTCATCAATTACAGGCTTAAATGATCAATAGGATTGATTATGATTACTTCAAGAATGTATATAATGACTAAATTGCTATGTTTTCATGATTTTGTTGTCGTAGTAATTTTTGACTGGACTCGGCTACAGAACGCATGCATTCTGTAGCCAGTCATCTATTCTGTAGCTATCTTCATGTTTATGTAGGTTCCAGGTGTCACTGCAAGGAAAAACACATATGTTCATATTCCACATCACTCCCCCATCATTCCTTGCTCCCTACAATGTCTGAGCAGAATTCTACAGGTGGTTATGCACATGGGAAACCAAAACTGGGAGATAGACTTCTAATAGGACAAGGACTGTACAGATGTCCTTAATCATAGTACGAGACCACCATCAGAGATCTAGTTTTATTTTAGTTGGAAAAGACATTTATTCCTGTTTTATCTCAAAGACAGTTATGTAATTTTGTTATAAGTATGACTCGGGAGACCGATAAACAACTAGCTAGATTTATGTTTTGTTTCTAGATCTCAGAAGACCGTAATACTCTGTTTTGAAGAATTTCTCCTTTAATGAAAGAAGCATCACTTTATTACAAGAGCTGAGTCAATATTGAGTAGATTTGTGTGCTGATCCAGTGGTAGAGGGCCCCTGCTACTTGAGAAGCTTTGTTCATAAGGTTTAGATAGGTAACTTAGCCTTGTTTCATTCTTAGTTTAATCAATTTTCTGAACATTGTGTTTTTATACTTACTTGCAGTGGATGCCACAGTCAGTCCTATCCTTACAAGCTATTCTAAAATACCACTAACATTGGGTGGGATATAACTGTAGTATTTTAGGAGTTAGTTGCATTTCCTTGAACTTTATGTTTTTGTGCTCAATGACATCAGTTGTAACAGCTAGTCTTGTTCTTATTAATATCTTCCAAAATATCACTAACTTTGGATGAGACATAGCTGTGGTGTTTTAGAGCTTTGTTGTGTTTCGTTGAATTTTATGCTTTTATGCTCATTTACATAATATGTTGCAGCCAATCCTGTTCTATAAATTATTCTAAAAAACCACTAATTCTGAATGAGACAGAGATGAAACATTTCATAGAATTAGTTGCATTTTAGTTAGTTGTAGTACTCCAGAGGTAGATGTTACTCTAGTTTAATTATGTCACTATATTTCAAGTTTGATAATGGCACTCTCGCTCAACTCTGTTCATCATATTTCAAGTTAGATTAGTGGCATTCTAGCTCAGTTCCAGTTCACTGTATTTCAAGTTAGGTCACTGTGTTTCAAGTTTGATCAATTGCATTCTAGTTCAGTGTTATCCATTGAGTTGTATCAACTGTCAAAATTAGAATTCATGGCCTTCATTGTTTATAAACTACTCTTGTTCTGACTTTCTATTAATGCATCATTATATGGACAGGAATTAGTGATATTAGTTTAAGGCCTTGCTTGTTCTGCAATATTTTGCAATTTCACAAATAAGCCTCTTCCCAAAAACTATTCTAAAAAATATTTAACTTTTGAATAAGGCTTAGTAATGATAAGTTGAGCTGCATAATGGATTAGTCTTAGCATTACAAGTAAATTCAAAGTAGAAATCTTATTTTGCTACAAATAGTCTTTTCCAATTGTGTTCCAATAAACTTCTAGCCATGGATGAGATTCTTTGTAATATTGTAAGATGATTGTTTACTTAGGAGAACCTCATTTGCACTAAAATTGTTCTTTTCTCAAGCTATTCCAACATACTTCTATTGAATGAATTGGATGAGTTCATGTTATGAGTTATTGAGTTCATGTTGTGATTTGTTTCCTTGCTATGAGTCATTATCAAGCTTTGCATTTTCTTTTCTTTAGTGCCATACACAGTTTAGAATCGGTTTTGCTCTGTTTTAACAACTTCTCTTTATCAAAACTTAGCTTTTTTCCCTTTCCAACATAAAACCATAAAACCAACAACATCAGAAAAACACTAAACAAAGTGTAGTGAGAAACAGATACCTAGGCACATATAGTGCACCTCACTTCAGAAGTTTACTAACCCTCGTTGACAATTTATGACCTCAATTTAGGAACACTAAGTTGAGCACTATAGGTACCGAAGCTTTTGCGGGCCTAGGAGTTATTATCTTAGTGGAGACAAGGACTCTTGGTTCTAGGGGCCTATCAGTAGTGAGAGTGGGTTGCTTTGCCATGAGCAGGACACCACAGGCCCAAAAAATCGCGCAACATAAAAAAATACATACAAGTTACGGGCATAATACGAAACTATTGTCTGAGCTAGCTGTCATACTTTATAGTGCCTATGGTCATCCAATGGTAGGGTAAGTGTCATTTGGAGCTTACCATAAAGTAAACGGTAAAAAATCTCAAGGAATCACTTCAATAATTACCAACCACCCACTCCGCTTAATGGTAAATTCTCCTCTTTACCTAATTTTATTCTTCCCCCTATCACTTTTCGCTCCCTATGTCCACTTTGCATACCTTTTGAGATTGGACTAAGCATATGTGCCTCTTACGCATCCCCCCCGCAACACAATCTTGTTCCTAAGATACTCTACAACCAAAGACATGTTTTCCCCAGAGGTGTCCTCCCAACTGCACCGGATCCCTTGCGGGAACGAGTCTTTCAGAGGCGTTATAAGTAGTGTGTATTCCCAAACAAACTTTCTATAATACCCCACATGGCCGAGGAGTGACCGCAGTTGTTTCCTTGTTGTACGAGTCACCATAGATATGATAATTGTGCCTTCCGTGTTCCTATTCAACGTAATATACATCCTATTGCATCTCTCTCGTAGCCTAAGCGGCTCAGTAGTCGTGCACACCCCTTCCAATTCTGCGTTAAACGCAACTCGTAGACCATCCTTACTATCTATTGGGCCTGGGCTATGGTAGTTGATCATGCTTGGTATTTGTGTTTCCCATGTGGTTAATTTTGGTGCGAGGAACAGGTGCAATTTGTCCCACTCGCTAGTGTTAATGTCTCGCAGGGCTGCATCAAGTGCCATGGTCCAGCATACTAACCCAAATGTTCCCAGGAAATCTTCTTTTAATGTCCCCCAGTGGCAGGTGCACTGATGGAGCTTCGCATCTAAGTACCATGCACATGGAATCAGCCCTAGGTCATGAATCAGTAGGTGAACCCATTCCTTAGTCATCTTTTCACACCATTGTTCTTCCCATACCAACAAATATTCACGTGGATGTTCCGATCCAAGGAATTTCTTGACCCATAGGCCGGTCGGGGCTTCAAATAGAAGGATCATCATATCCTAAGATGCCTCCCAATACTGGAATGCCTCCTCATGTGTCTCCCACCAGCGTGCAAGTATTCCATGCAGGGCTAGCTTAAGGCCCATGGCCTACGTCCCTTGGGAACCTCTGCTTCAAATACTCACAAAAATTCCTTAATGCTACTAGAAGCATCAAAGTATGGTAGGCCTCTTACCTCCAAGGAAATGTAGTGGAAGTCCCTGGTGACTCGAAGACATCGCAGCGCTTAGACATCATGCAACCATTTTTTCCAATTCTCCATCTCCCCATTAGAATTAGATAAGAATTCATTGCCCTTTTCCCAACAGAGTACTCCTTCCACCGTGGGGTTGATCCAATATTACTCCCACGCATTCAATTTGTAAATGTGATCTACCTTCTCTTCATCGCACACCAGCTCTGTATATCGTTCACCTTCTACAGGATCTAATGGTACTATCACCCTTGTGTCGTTATTCTCAAACAAGATGCTTCTCTTTTTGAGGTTAATGATACCACCCATATCTATGGCCCAGTCCAATCCTAAGAGCGCAGGGTAGGGGTCCACATATTCTACAATTTCTATTACTTAAAAATCATCTCGAGCCTTTACTCCTACGATATCCACCGTAATTTTAGACAGCTTTCCTAGTGGGATGATTTTTTGCTGATTTTCCATGTGCAGCTGAATACTGGACCATTCGAACTTATTCTCTCCCATTCGTTGGCAAGTCTGCTTAGGTAACATGTTCGCATCCGAACCTAGGTCCAAAATAACCTAGCTCATTTCATAGTCATTGATCTGTGCAGAAAACCACATTTCTCTTCTGGTGTGTTTCTTATATCTATATAGCTTGTGCACATCCTTGAATTTCGGAGTTATATTGGGTCATTCTGTGCAGATATCTAGTAATTCCCAAAGGTTCTCCATAGCCTTTGGGTTGTGCAGCAGTTTCATACATGCCTGTAAAAAGGGCTCAACCTCCTCATCTGCCTTGAAGTTCGCAGTTGGTTGAGCAGTAGTTTCCTCTGTCTCAACAAAGTGCTTGTGAAGTGTGATAAATGTTTCTTTCCCCCTTTTTAGGTCCAACCCCTGTTATTTTATATTGGCTTGACAGATCAGAGGTTCCATCGCAACCTCCTCCTCAGGACCCTTGGTGGCCATCCTGTTGTGTGTCACCACATTCACACTCGGATCTTTGTTTCGCAGCTCAACCTTAACTCTCTGCACATTCTGTGTAGGTGTCAACTACTTTTCCTGTATTTTCTTTATCAAGATTAGGCAATATTCAATCACATGGTCCAACTATCTGCAATATTAGCAGGATTTCCTAGTGCAGTTCAGGCAGTCCCTTGTAAAGTGTCCTACTTCTCCATAGTTATAGAATATTATTTGACCTCATCCCCGTCCTACACTTCCACTGCATCCTCCTCCCCTGCCTCTTGATGGGGAGCCACCTATACCTACTGGGGTCCTTGGTAACACAGTATCTGATTATACTCTGTATAATTTTCCTCGATCAATCATCAAATCATATGTCCGACAGTTCTGTCTGTCATGTCCCACTGATCTGCAGAACCTACCCCATTGTTGTTTTACCTATGTAATGTATGCAACAAGGTGGGGATAGTGGTTAGCATCGTGCAACCCTACAACATGATAATCATCGCACCAAAGCACTGGCCCACTAGGTCCCACAGCTTCCCTAGGGCACAATGGGCTAGGTTCCTTGGTATGGCCATTCATCCAGCATCGTATGCACCATATTTTGGGCTAGCCTCTACCCCTCATTCCTTTCATAGGTTCTGGATCACTACATGCATTTCTGCCAGCTATCCCTAGATTTGTTGGATGCCCAACTGAGTCTCATCCTGAGGTGCAACTTCTAACTTCATGGCACCTTCCAAGGCCTTCTCTTGCGATTCGAAAGTTTGGTGCCCCATAGGTACCCGCAAGTGAGGCAACAACATAGCAATAAACCATTCCATGTGTTTTCTGTCATCATATTGGAATCCCCCTTCTTTGATCACCTTCTTTAGTCACTGATCAACCTCCTGCACAGATTCAAAAGGTTCTTGCTTGAAGTCCTTTAGGTCAACCACGATTTGGGAGTAGGACTTAGGTTTTTTGAACTACTGTTTCAGGGCGTTCTTAATCTCTTCAATGGTTTTATTTGCGTTTTGGCCAATGTATCCCATGTACCAATCCAAAGCTCTTCCTTCGAAAGCAAGGGATAGCTATGCCCTTTTCACCACATCACTAGCCATGTTCTGCGCAGTCCATACCAATCTTGCGACAAACTAGAACTGATCCATGTCTTCATCCCCCACACGCTTAAAGGTAGACAATTTCATGTGCGCAACCATGTCATCTTCCGATGGCGGAGGAGTCGGTGAATTCTTACCTCTAGGCTGATTTGAAAGCGGTGTGGCTGGATGGCTCTGCAAAGCTTCTTCCCTTACTGTACTTTAGACCAATGGATCTCCTTCTAGGTTGGCCCTATAGTACTTTCCACTATATATTGTGCTCCCATCTAGATCAGAGGTCATTCACTCGGTATGGCTACACAGAATACTCTTTTCACATAAGAATAACTTGACCAGCAATGGAAACATCTTCAGAAACTTACCTCAGAACCCTGTGAAGAATATTCACTCTACTTCAGAGTAGGAGACAAAATGATCAATGGTAAATTCTATCACAAATCCCCTTAACACGATGTGTAACGAATGGTCCACTATGCAAGTGATGGTGTTATCAGTCTTTTCTAGCTGCTGGATTACTTCGGGGGTCGACTCTATGATCCGCTCGTCCTTCCAACACTTTTGGAACTCTACCAGTCTTGCGAGCCACTCCTGGAGATCGATCGCAATCGTTACAAATAAGATCTCATAGATATTTGTGAAAATTTACTTATTCTTCCATTCTTCGGTGGTCAAACTCTTACTGTGGTTTTCTTTTATGGAAAATTCCTGAACTTGCTGTTCAAACCATTCATCAATTTCCTTTCTCTCCGGCTTCCAGTATAGCCTTGGTATTACCCTATCCCTCTCTCAAAATGCTCTAGGTCCCAACAAAAAAACCATTTGTTGGCTCGAGAGGTCCTGACCCAGGTTTAGATGTTTAAGGTTTGCCAACAAACCCCTATATACTACTGGCCCTTTCGGTAGTGACCTTCTTGTGCATGCCAAAGTCTCACCCGAGGTAGAATGGGTGGGTGCTGGAACCAGGTTTTTGCACCCTAGGAGAGGGTAGGTAAATCAAGAAGAGCTTCACTCACCCTGATCGTGACCTAATCTGGTATCACAAAGCCTAGATTCCCTTTGCATCCAAGTGCGCAACATCAATATTTCTCACAGAAATAAACAGATCGAGAATTCATATAGCAATAAACAACTATTTCATATATTATTGTATGAAGCAAGTAGAACAAACCCATATCGCAGCATAAATAAGTACACAAGTATGTTCACAACTTAAACCAATAACACAAAAAACATATACTAAGTAATCAAGACTTCACAGATTCATATCACAGTAATTCTAGTGGATTTAGATAGGCAACAATAATTATGCATTCATTAATCTTTCAAATCCACTTACAAAACCCCAAAAACCTAACCTACACACACAAAAACAGGGTACACACACAATAGTATAGAGGCCCTCTGCGCATACAGCAGCAGGAGCCCTTACCCAAAAACCCTGACCAGATCTATCGATTTGCACTTAGCAGCAATCTCTTATCATTCTTAGGCTGTCCTACAACTCAAAAAGGTTCAGCTACTTATACTATTTTAGCGTATGCATCCAATGGTCTGCAAACCATGGTTTGCAAACCCTTTCTCTATCCTTGACCCATTTACAATGCTTTAGGGGCTTTTACCCACCCCAAAACCACTGCACTATGCTAAATATAATAAAAAATATACAAAATGTACTAGTTTTCACAGCTTTGTAGGAGACCCTGTTCCAATAAATATCATGGCTATCTAGGAAATTGAAAGGTTATGAAAATACACTCTCAATCTAAGAAATCCTCCATGTCAATGATAGATCATGAACAAAAAACCACATCCATATACCATGCATGCCAAAATAGTGAGGAAAAAATATGTGCAACTTGGTATATGCAATCACAACCTATTGTAGCTATTGATCATGGTGTCCTCTTGTGCTTTCATTCTCTAAATTTTCCTTCTTGATCAAAATATCCAAGTATACCACACCATCGAAGAGTGCTCCAACAAAAATCTAAGTATCCAAGAGTATGAGAGAGAGATATAATAATGAGAGCTCCAAAACTACACTGAACAAGAAACCATGAAGTGGTCCTCAAAATAATTTTAATTAATGAGGCCTTTATTTTCTTCATTTTCCATTATTTTCCTTCATTTTACTCCTCACATGAAACCTGTGACCTTTCACCTCCATTTTCTCCTATATTACATTATTTCCAAAAATAAATGCCATAAAATACCACTTCTCCTTTCAAAAGCCTTAGCCATTTCCTTTTCCAATTTCCATATTCATAATAAACCATGTGAATGCCTACACTAGGATTTTTTTCCCAACATTCAGCTTGGAATATATGTCCCATGATGTTGGTCTTATACTTTTTACATGTATTTTTAACCGGGGTTGTTACAATGAAATTCATATCTTCTTCTTTTTGTTGATTAGTCTCTTCAACACATAGAGGATCTAATGGTGAACATGATGGAACATTCTTAATATTTGATTCTAAGGTTTTCTCTCTATCAAGTGAAACCCATGATTCTTTGGTATCCTCATTTGAATGTTTTCCTTCAATGACATCAAGAGAATCTATTTTTGTAATATTTTCCTTGAGCTAAGATGAATACCATTTAGATCAAGAGGATTTGTTTGGAAGTATTGAAACTCAACATTGTAAGTCGCCCGCACTCATTCCTTGTTTTGGTTTGGAAATGGTGGTACAGGTAGTTGAGTGGGAATGGATGTTTGAGATATATGTGTTTGAGGTTGTCCTTTTCGTGTAGGTGGATGGTAGGAATAGCATGGAGTTGGGTGTGGAGGATATTGAGGAGACTATTAAGGATATCCTGGATTTCTCCCATAATGTAATTTCCAACCTTATCACCAAAATTAGTTTTAGGGTTGAGATGGCAAAGGATTCCAAGGAATGTGTGTGTTCCAATTACTTTGAAACTGATGTGCATAACCTTGAAATTGTGAATTAGGTTTTTGCATCATAATAGGTTGATCGGGCTTCCATGGTCTTATTGGAGCTACATCACATAGTTGCTTTCATGACTCACTTGCTCCATTGTCATGTTAGTAAACTTCTTTGAACTTCGGTAATGATGGAAAATATTTAGTAGCATGTGATTCTGCATGGATAACAAAAATATCAACATCTTATTTTTGTTTATTTTTCATTACTATAATTTCTACTTTTTCACTTATTTTGCTAAGAATTTAAGCTGTAAAGTTATCAAGGAAATTTTTCAAGTTCAGCTTGACATTCCAATCTTGATGCTAATTTACTTACCCTATCCCTTCCTCTTGAAATGTGCTTTCATGTTTCACAAATTTTTTCAAATCAGAATTGGTATACATCAGCTTTACTCATGAGATCAAGGAGATCAATCCACTAATTTGTAATTGTTCTAAGTAAGAGTTTTTTTAGTGTTTCAAATCCGAAATGATGTAATTTTTCCCTCTTAACTCTATATGTCACGTATGTCTATAACTTTTTTTTCATATATAAATAGGTATACTTTCAATTTACCATTTAATTTTGATTACATTCGTTGATGATAATAATTCTATTTATTTGCAATTTAATGCTTGAAGTATGGGATCTAACTTCATCGATATATACATATACTTATTTAGCTTAACCTAACCACCCCCTTTATATGCAGACCTTGGATAAAAATAGTTGGTAATATATGAATATATGATTTAATTCATGAGATGGTCTTACCACCTGCACAATATATTCATAACAACATTGGGAAAATTGGGCCACATAATTTGTAACCCCTATTAACACAATAGAAATGTTTGGCGAATGTATCATTCCATCCCATGCTTATGCTTACAGATTTTTATACAATAATCATATTGTTATGACTTACTCATCACCCCTACCTTCATTTATTGTTAATTTAAATTATTAATATTTAAACATCAAAATTCCACTCCCCACCTATTTACAATAGATAAGGCATACACCAGGGTTGTCGTGTATCAGATCTGTCTCCTGTACATTATCCTTTTCACATATGAGTCACATGGAGGGAGGATGGGTGTCATTATTAGGATTTTTTCAACGCTCAGGATCATTTAAGGAAATCCAAAGGTTTTTAGTAGTTTTTCAAACCCTAAACATTTAGGTCTTCACTTTACCTTGGTTAGTTATCCATCGTAGCATGCTTTTCGATGTGCATAGTTATGTGAAAGGGTTCGAACCGTGGATGCTCAGGGTGAGGGATGGTGCTATTCCTCAGTGAAATGTGTCATCTATGGATGAAAAACATAGTTTTATATAAATTTTTCATGCTTATCAGTGAAATTTAATGGTATGGTGGAATGAAGGTGAAGTTTGGGTGTCGCCTGACACCTTCCTTCTGCGCCCCTATGACCCTTTTCTTCAACACTCACTTACTCATCCTCCTCTCTGGTAATATTCCTTACAAACAATTTATATGATTTTTTTATGTTTTTCCATCGTCACTGTAGTTATCTTATCTATAGTTAAGCTTTTACTCCTTTGGGCATAGGTATTCTTGGTGACCCCAAGCAGAGAACTCTTGGTTACGCTATTTTCAGTGAATGTATTTTGGTAAATTTTAAGTATACTCTACTCTCTGGGGTGACGGTAGGCGGTTCCATATAGTTAATAACTCCCTTATGTCCTTTATTTCATTATTGTAGGAGAGTTCCTAGCTACCAAAATTTCCCCTTGTTTCTAGGTCACCCATGAGCCCTCGGCAAGGGTAGAGGTTCGTCATTCCAGGTATATTTATAGTTTTTATATTTTTTCCTTCTTCTTTTACTTGATGAGTGATATTATTTATCCATTTAGCCACTTGGTTTACAATGTCCCAATGTCTCATTTAGGTAATGAAACAAGAATACATGTGACCATTTCCAACCTAGGTAATTCAATGTAAGATTATTTTTGTTTTATCATTTTTCTTCACATGGGTACTAGGAGAATATGATTTACTATATATGTATATATATATATATATATATATATATATATATATATATATATATTTAGTTTACTTCTAATTTGTTTGAAGATATGAAGAAATTGTTAGTATTTATTTCATCCACCTCTTCCAACCCTGTTCCCAAGGTCCAACATTTAACCACGCTATACGCCACTATAGGTCGGTTCCCTACTCCAGCCATAACGAAGGGATTTTTTGAATGTATATATTATTGGAATTATCCTTTAATATCTAAATTACACTAAGGATGGTTATCATTAAGAGCTACTATTTTAGCTACGAAGTATTATTTTTCAAAGGAAGGAACCTCTAAAGTTTGTAATTCAAGGTTTGTACCCATAATAACACATGTGTTAATTTTTATATTTTAGCTTACAGTTAGTGTTAAATTGAATATTTTATTTTTTGTGTTTAAAAATGTGTTATTATCATATCTCCCTTTCTGGAGTTTGTAATTCGAATGCTTCTCCAACTACAATCATGGTTACACTTTTATCACTGGTTTGGTTGTTTAAATTTAAACATAAGTCCATTTTTATCAGTTATGTTTCTTTTTCTAGTATTCCTTAAATCACCTTATATTTACAATGCACAAATTGGATCCTTTTGGCATGTCATGGTTTAGAAGTGCACACTTAGATTTATAAGTCTATGCCAACTATTTTTTTCTCACTTGTATTCGACATAATAGCTCGGAAATATAAAATTTAATGAGCAACACAATTTTCATGTTATAAATTTATTTCTAGTTACTCATACCCTTTTATTTATGGGTAAGTATTCAACAATTCTTCTTGAATGTAAATTTCTCTATAGTAAATTTATTTCCGAGATTAGGATTTGAGGCATTTTGTACTTGTTATCTATAGTACATCGAAGAACGTAGGAGTAGAATATCACATTAAGCTTCATAATCACGACCAGATTTATGCGGTAGAAATTAATAAATAATTACATATGATCTAGTTATAATTATGATTTATATCAGTTATCTTTATTTTCTTTCTCGGGTGAATTTGATTAGGATGCGGCAAGGTCTCCTAAAAATATATTTATGGTTAACATGTGGCTCTCTAAATTTAAATCTCAGCATTCGTGTTGAGTGAACGTCTTCCGACTTTATAATTTGTTTCTTTAACTCAGAGGTTATCTGCAACCAATTCTAATATTGTATATAATTTTCTATCACAGCTATGTTGGATTCATCTGACCAACAAACCAATTTGGTACTAAGGGATTTACTGCACCTTTAAATTTTGATCTATAATCCCTATTTAATCATATTAAATAAGCACTTGAATCGAGCCTTGATGACCACTACTATTTTCAATGCATGCAAGACATCACTTAAGTTTCAGCCACTTGATAGTTGGTAATAATTTGACAAACATGTCGAAATGAATTAACATTAGCATGTACAATAATCAATAAATAATGAAGCAGTATTGCATTAAGTTAATAATTTTTGTATTTTAAGCTCCTAAACAATTCTAACGAATCAAAGCGTAGGATCTTGACATCCTACCTATCCATATCTTCCGTACTATGTCTCTCCATCCCGGCAGAGACATAATTCCTATAATAAAAATTTATACACTTTGTTTACAATAAATTGGTATAAACATATTTCATGCAATATGTAGCTAAAATATACAAAACTAACCAGTTCGGACAATTTACATCTATAAATTAATAAGAAAAAAGTTCAATCACAATAAAACCATGCTTCATTAATAGCAAAATATACAATTATAACTAAGAAAAAAAAATTCACATTAGTTAACGTAACAACAAGATTTAAAAATATAATTGCACATCAGCCAAAACTCTGACCGTAATCAACTGGATCAACTTGGAACAACCACTTGCCACCCAACCATGAACCATCACATACAATTCTCTGTTGCGTTGAGTTCTATTATTTTTCTACAATCAAAAACATCTTGTGATTCTTCGTCAAGGTATTTTATGCCTTGCTTCCCTAGCATACTTTCCTTAGTGACGTCCCACTTTCTAGAGTCTACCAACCCCATAACTTAGGAGTTTTATTTTCAGTTTTTGAAGAAGTACCTTCCTTTTTAATTAAAGCCCTCCTTTTTCTCCCACGATGCTTTACTCACCATTACTCGGTGTTTTTTGAACACTGAAAGGTTTAATATTGTTAAACACCATGTTAAAACACACATGGTGTATGAGGAAAATGAACAAACACACACAAGAGACTCAACACACAATGAAGGATAAGCTTGAGCCTCTCTTATTTTTCCATTATACATGATGTACATTTATAATACAGTGGTGTGACTCTTGGTTTCACATTCCAAGGTCACTTGGACTCCATTGTGACTTTTCGCATTCCACACCTACCCATGTAGGATTAGGTGTTCCAACCTCCCCCCTTAATCCGAAGGGGTATGTGTGAGTCCAAGAAAAGAGTTGTAATACAAATATGCAAAGTATACATGGCAGCACTTGGGCTGAATCAACTCTCTGAAATGTTGGAAAAAGAGGTGGTTTTAGGATGACCACAAACACTAGAACGCAAAACTTGTTGCAGTTCCCGGAACTCTTCCAAAACTGGCAAGAAGCTGAAAGCTTCTGCTAGAGGAATTGTCCCTCATAAAAAAGGGAGACCTTCAACCTAAAAGAAGGGAGGTCTACTACCTGTGATGGTTTTAGGATTACCAACAACTCTGGAATGCTTGTAGCATTTCCTGGAACTCAACCAAAGCTGGGAAGAAGCTGAAGGCTTCTGCTAGAGGAAGTGTTCCTCATATATGAAAGGGAGACCTTCGACCTAAAAGAAGGGAGGTCTACTACCTGTGGTGGTTTTAGGTTGTCCACCAACCAAAGATGATGGTTTAAGGTTGTCCACCAACCGAAGGCATGCTCATGGGCATCCATGTCTTTGGCTACATCTCTGAATCTGGAATGACGAATTGTGGCTCAGGCTTGCTTGAACTGTTGGCTACAACCCTGAACATGGAATGAGAGATTGTGGCTCAGGCTCGCTTGATCTGTCATCGAAGCTTGTACATGACCACCATTTTCCCCCTTGTCAGGGGCAAGGTGAGATGATGGCGAAAACTCAACTGCAAGTTTGCTCAATATCCGTGAACAAGTTTTGACATGCGACTTAAACATCTTCTTGGCTGCTGATGCCCATTGCCAAGAAGTGATCCATTCAAGATGAATCTTGGTTCTTCTAGGAGGCTTGTGTCTGAATCATCTGTCTGAAGAATGGGTGTGTCTACCACAGTGCTTGCACGGATGAAGATCAAAATAGTGATCTTTCATATGGCCAACTCGATCACAGTGTTGGAATTTCTCAATCTGATGTTGTTGTTGTGGAACAAGATCTGGAATAGCTACAGTTGAACTGTCATATAGGAATCTGACACTCTGAAATATGATGGGCTTGGTGTAGTCTGGAATATGAAAGGACACATCCTTGTCATATCCAAGACCAGTTTGGTGCTTGTTGTGGACAAGCTCTTCCCAAGGTCTGATGATGGGCTTAGGAAGTGCAGGCTGAGCTGCTGCATCAGCATGAAAATCTGCTCTAGTGCAAGGAACTGAATGTGAATCAACTAGAAATTTATCTTCTTTCTTCTGATGAGAGTCCTTCTCAATCTTCTGAACAGAAACAGGTTCAGAATGGTGACTCTTTTGCTGAAGTTCATCTTGTTGGAGCTGAGATTCCAACTGCAAAAACTCAATCTTTTCTTGTGAATCTTGTAAACAACTGTGAATGTTACAAAGAGCATCCTTGCTCATTTTTATCATGTCATCAACATTTGAATGAATGAGGTTATTTAAGAACTCTAATGCCTCATTGATTTTGGCCATTTCAACAACTTAGGCTCAAAAAATGAAGGGTGTCAGCTTCAACCGAAAATTCACCCGTTTACAATGTGTTTCAACAAATACAAATGACTGTAAAGAATTTCCAACTATGGAAATCTCAAGTACAAAGTGTTCTCCTCAAAGGATGGAGGGCAATAAACAATCCAACAACTCAAATTCACTGATTCCAACTATGAAATGAAGAGGCAATATAATGTCAGTTCAATACAATATCACTGCAAAATATTTGTATGAATGTGCAGTAAAAACAACTGTGCAAAAGTTCCTTGGGGCAGTTGATTTCTCTTCTTCAAATAGCTGTTTGAAAATGATGGAAAACTTGTCTTCTCATGTAAAATTCTTCAAAAAATCACTCTTATGTCAATGCCACAAATCATACAATGTCCAATCTGCAAATTTCAGACCATGTGCTCCTCATATGCCATTTTCCATTTTCAGCTGTTCATAACTCTCTTTTTCCTCTCTCTCTCTGCTGTTTTTTTTTTTTAATTAATTAAAAATAAATTAATTAAAAATGGAAATGATGGGGAATTAATTAAAAAAGAAGAGGAGGAGTGACTTTTAATTAGGGAATGTGAAATATTAAATAATAAGGGGAATTTAAAAAGGGTGGGGATTTTAAAAAAATGGGAGGGAGTTTATTAAAAAAGAGGGAAGTCGAAATTTTCGAGGGGGGAATAATTAAAGGAGAGGGAAAATTTTAAAAATTAAGAGTGACATTAAAAAATTTAGGGGCGGTATTAAGTATATGAGGGGGGGAGAGTAATTGTAGATGGGCGGTATTAATTTTTTTTTTAAATCGAAATATGGGAAGTGTAAAAGCCTGTGGGTAGAGCTGTGTGAGAGGAGAGCACTCTTGAGCGACGGGGGAGGCGACGTGTTGCAGAGGTGAGGAGCGATGTGTGAGCGCATGAGCGTAGGCAGGAGTGAGGGGCCGCTGTCAAGGGTAGTGAGGGTAAGTGAGTGGGGGGAGGGTAGAGCGTAGGATCATTCAATGCAGAGGGTGCCGCAATTAGTGGTGTAATGGGTGCGTTACAGGGCCATGAGGATGGGTCGCTGTGCCTAGAGACGGTAGAGCATAGGATCATTCGATGCAGAGCGTTCCGCAATGAGTGGTGTAAGGGGTGCGTAGGGAGATGAGAAAGGTGTGAGAGCACTGGATAGAGCAGTGGGTGCAGCGTTGAATGGGGTTAAGTCTGTAGGAAAGGGGTCGCGGGTAGTGGAGTAATAAGGTAGATGTCGTGGGAATGTGAGGGAGGTAAGGAGCTGTAGGTTGAGTGTAGGGAAACCGTGAGGTGTTAATTTCAATATAGGCCGAGAGGGATGCGTGTGAGTTGTGTATAGGGGAGGACGAGAGTTTGTAGGCATAGTAAGGGAGGCGACGTCGAATGGAAGTGAGGTATGTTATGTAAAAAAAATGCAGGGGGAGGAGGGCCGAAAGGCCTGGAATTTGAATATTTTATTTTTATTTTTTTTATTTTTATTTTTATTTTTTATTTTTTGAACTAAAACAGAAGAGAATAGAGAGTAGAGGATTTTTCCTTCCAGCAGTAGGATATATTTTCTAGTAGTAAAAGACTGAGAATTGCAGAAACTTTCAATGGAAAAACTCAGAAATTTTACTTGAAAACCAAAAACTTTTCTTCAAAACCTCACTTTGAATAGTATTCTAGCAGCTCTTTCAAAGCAGAAGTAAAGGCATAAAATGCAGAGAAAAGATCAAAATTTAGAAAACCTTCAGATGCGCTTCCTCAACACCACTGCTGCTCTTGTCAAAGTCAATTTCTGAATGCTGCCACGGATTTTGAATGCTGCTCCTTCTCAAAACCAATGCTGGAATGCGGCAAAATGTCTACTGAAGAAAATCTGAGTGCTGCAAAAAATTTCAAGAATTTTGTAGATATGCATAGGCCATAAACAAAAATGGCTCACTCAAATTGAAGCAGGGCCAGCAATTGCCCGCTCTGATACCATGTTAAACACCATGTTAAAACACACATGGTGTATGAGGAAAATGAACACACACACACAAGAGACTTAACACACAATGAAGGATAAGCTTGAGGATCTCTTATTTTTCCATTATACATGATGTACATTTATAATACAATGGTGTGAATCTTGGTTTCACATTCCAAGGTCATTTGGACTCCATTGTGACTTTTCGCATTCCACACCTACCCATGTAGGATTAGGTGTTCCAACAAATATATTTTTCTATTCCAATCATACTAAATATTAACCAACAAACCCTAGTTATTTTTAGAGCTAGATTGAGGGAATTTTGTTCCATTTTATCCATCCACATTATTTTCCTAATCTGGATAATGATCATGTTAACTCAAGTGGTATTTTCCAAGTAAAACTTAAAGTTCCTTTTTATGATCAAAATATATTTATTACATCATCATATTTATCTCAAATTAATTTCATTATGGATTTCAAGTTATTACTAAATATAGTTCACTCTAAACAAAGAATATTCACATGAGTACAAAGGTGTATTACATATTCCCCCTCTAACAAACTAATGCCTTCCTCATTGATTATTCATTTTCTGTATCATTCTGGAATAATGATGGGTAATATTCTTTCATAATCTCCTCATGTTCCCAAGTATCTTATTCAAGTGTAAAGTGGCTCCACAACACTTTAACCCAAGCGATGACATGATTCCAAAGCATGGTCTCTTTCTGATCTAGGATATAGAGTGGCTTTGACAGATAGTTTCCTCTGGGTTCCACCTCTATCAAATTCCAATAAGTTACATTAGAAGTATCATGGGTATAATTTTTAATAAGGATACATGAAATGCATTATGAACTCTAATATGGCTGGGTAGAGCCAATTGATATGCCACTGGACCAACTCTATCCAAAATTTCAAAAGGCTCGCAGAACCATGGTGCCAACTTCAAACAAATTCCCATTTTGAGAGTAGTTTTTCTGGGTTTTACTTGTAAGTATACATGATCTCCAAAATTAAATTATTTATGAACCCTATTCCTTTCCACGTAACTCTTCTTACTGTCTTGTGATATTTTAATATTTTGTCTAATTTTTCTCACTATTCGTTCCATCTCTTGTAAAGTTCCAGTTATAATATTAATTTGTCTTCTGGTTGACCCCAATTGAGTGGTGTATGACACTCTCGGCCATATAAATCTTCAAAAGGAATCATTTTTATGGAATCTTGATAACTATTTTTATAGTAAAAGTATGATAAGTGAAGAAAATCCTCCCACTTCATAGACCTGTTCAGGGTATACATCAGATTTGTTCTTTTTTTCTATCCTTTTGTTTGGGGATGATAAGTAGTGTTGAAATTTAATTGAGTCCTCATGCCCCCAAACAAAGCTTTCCAAAAATTAGAGGTAAATTTAGCATTCTTGTCTAACACTATCATTTTTGGTATACCATGTAGTCGGAAATTTTCCTTCGTGAAAATGTTAGCAATTTGTGTGGTTCCAAAAGTGGTATGCACTGGTATAAAATTTGTTGATTTATCCAAAGTTTCTACCACTACCATGATGGAATCATGTTGGTATTTTGATATGGGTAAACCTCTAATAAAATACATTAAAATTACCTCCCACTTCCATTAAAGAATGGGTAATGGATTTAGTAATCTTGTAGGATGTTGGTGTTCCACTTTTATTGGCTGACACTCTAGGAATTTTTCCAATTATTCTCCCACATCATTTTTCATAATAGGCCAATTTTTTTTTTCCTTAATGTTGTTATAATTTTCTATTATCTTGGCTGACCAACATATGGGATCTTATAGAGTTTGTCCAATATCATTTATTTTAAGATATCCACATTAGGAATATACAATCTATTTTGGTAGGTTAATAATTTTTCAGAATTTATAGCATACCCCATAACTTATTTTTGTTGTATTTTTGTTTGCATTTCCTGATATTGAGGATATTTATTACTTTTTGCTTGATTTTATCATTAAAATTAGTGCTAGTGCTTCTCACGGAACTTCCTATCAAAGCATGCTCATGCCAAATTAGTGCATTTGGGATTTTATTCTCCTTTCCTTTTATGTGTTTTATATCAAATTCAAACTCACTAAGGAAAGCTAACCACCTGGATTTCCTATAATTCAAGTTGGGTTGACTATAGAAGTAAGCAAAGCAAATATGATATGTCACAAAAATGAAATTCTTCCCAATAAATAATGAATCCACCTTTTTTGAGAGTGTATTATAACTCCCAATTCTAGATCATAAGCATTATAGTTTTGTTCATGTTTTTTTAGCTTTCTGGATTCATATGCTATTACTACATTATCCTACGTCAACACACCCCCAAGTAATTCCAAAAATGCATCAGTAAAAACAATAAATTCCTTATTTGATCTGAAAATTTTATTATAACATTTGTTGTTAACATTTGTTTCAATTTGTCAAAAATTTCTTGTCATTTTGTTGTCCATTCAACTTATTTATTCTCTTTTTCTGCAAGGAGGTAATGGGGTAATCCAGTTTTGAAAATCCTTCTACAAATCTTCGATAATATCTAACAATCCCTGTAAATGTGAGAACTGTTGATACATCTTTTGGTGTGGGCTAATTAATGATAGCTTTCAATTTTTTAGGGTCCACAACTAATCCTTCCTTAGAGATAATGTAGCCTAAATACTGAATTCGTTTTTGTATAACTCACTTTGGATGTGTTTTGCATAAATATGATGTTCTCTTAATGTCTGCAATACTAAAATCATATGTTCTTCATGTTCGTCCTCATTTTTAGAGTAAACTAGGATGTAATTTATGAATACTCACACAAATCTATCAAGATATTTGTGAAGTACACTATTCATTAGACACATGAAGGTTTCTAGTGTTTTAGTGTGACCAGAAGGTAACACTATGAAATCCTAATGTCCATATTGAGTTTTGAATGTTATCCTATGGATATCTTAATCTTTTATTGATAGTTGATGGTAACCAGTCCTTGGATCAGTCTTTGAAAAAACAAATGCTCCCCTTATCCTATCAAATAGGTCATCAATTTGAGGTAATGGATATTTTTTTTTATAGTTGACTTGTTGAATTTCCTATAACTGATGCACATTCTAAATGTGTCATATTTATTTTTGAAAAATGGCACAGGGCCCCCCTATGGTGATACACTTTGTCTGATATAACCCTTATCTAGTAGCTCATGTAGCTACATTTTTAACTCTAGTAACTCTAGTATACTCATTCTATAAGGCATTCTAGACATAGGAGTATCACCTAGCAGCAAATCGATAGAGAAATATATATCTCTACGAGGGAGTAACCCAAAAATTTACTCCATAAAAACATCTTGAAGCTCTCTTATGACAAGTAGCGTCTCTAATTTCTATCTTTTTGTTTGTTGTTCATCCTTTCCACATGCACCATGTAAAGTTGACATCCGTTTGTTGCAATTTTTTTTAACTGTAAAGTTGAGATCTGCGTGATTGATACTAGTTTCAATTTTCCTTTTATCAATTTGGGTTGCCCGTTTTGATCTATACAACTTACTATTTTATCCAAGAAATTTATAGAAACCCTCTATTTTTATACCCAATTCATGTCAATTAGTTTATCAGATGGTCCTAAAGGGAGAATGTTTAAATTTACTTCTGTGGAATAACCATTCAGTCCCAAATGGAACTTTTTAATTTGATAAGTTACTTTTTGTTTGGTACTGGTTGCTAACTATAAAAAACATGCATTCTGAAATTTTTTTGATTGAAATTTACAATTTTCCACAATTTTGGGGCTAATATAAGTTAAACTGGCCTTAGGATCAATTAAAACAAAAACATGTTAGTTTTGGATAGTACCTTCGATCCAATCATATTTGATTGATGCTCAACCTACCTATCTTCAAATTCCACATCAATTCTGGGAATTTTTTTGGCCACGTCATTTACAGTAGTTGCTTCCTGTACCATGTCAATATTTTTAATTGATCTTGGATTATACACATAATATCTTAACATATGTGGCTCACCACAACCCAAATGCTTCAGTGGTTTCCTTTATTTACATCCAATGTCATTTTTTATATTCAGTTTTGAGGTCTTTGACCCCAACTGATATTGAGCTCACTGATTTATGCTTCCTTTGTTAAAATTCTTCCTTTAGTGATCCTTCACAAAAAATTGCAGATAGGGTTATTTCTATCTTTTTATATTCATAGAAGCTTTGTTTTTACCCTTATTTTTGAATTATTTTTAACAAAGTCTAGCTTTCCTTACCACTTCGTCGATGGTATTAGGATTGTATAATTCAATCCTCTCTTTGTAAGGTGTTGGTAAACAGTTCAGAAATATCTACACTTTTTCATTCTCCTCTTTAATATAGGGCACATGCTATAGTAAATTTGTAACTTTTGTTACAAACTCATCCATGGTAAGTTGTCCTAACCTTAATTCATGAAATTCCTTAGCATGTTCCTCATAATATCATTAAATCATATACTTATATTTAAACTACTTTTGAAATTGCTCACATGAAACTATATTTTCTTCCAATAGATGTATACTTTTAAGCTCTTCCCACCACAAGGTGGCTTTACCTTGTAACTTGTAAACATATAGTTGTGCCTTCAACTTACTTTCATACTCATACATTTGAAGTATTTGATCATGTTAAGAAGCAACACTTCAACATATTCCTCCATTTCCCTATCAAAGGTAGGAGCTTTGATTTTCCGAAATTCTCTCTGAAACTCGATTTTCTTCTTCTTCGGTGCTTTTGAATACATTTTCTCAAATTCTTCAGCACATTCAGACTTTTTTGTATCTTTATATATCTCTTTCTATTCAACCCTTCTAGTTCCACACTTTTATGGCTGGAATTTTCTTTCAACTTCCTTATCACATGTTCTTGCTCCTCACCACCTCTTAACAACAATTCATTATTGTTTATAATTTGAGCCAATTCTTGTTGTCAATTTCTTTTAACTTCCAGAATCTTAGAGTTGGGTGTATTGCCTTCTCCACCCAGTTCAAAATACAAGACTTCCCCTCTTGTTATGGCTAGAGTGGATTCCTCTTCCATCCTGTAAAATTCTGCGCACTTATGTACCTTATAAAAAATAAAAAAAGTTCTACTAGAATTTTAACATTTATAATTCATTAATACAAATTTTTTTTCTTCGATATCCCATTTGAGGCCCAGTGTTAAACAAGACGCTTTGATACCAGTTGCCACATATTTATATACATAATTTTATATATATATATATATATATATATATATATATATATATATATATGTATGTATGTATGTATGTATGTATGTATGTGTACTTCAAATTTTCCATTTCTGTTTGGTTATATGCTATAATGATAATCATTCCATTTATTTATAGTTTAATGTTTGAAGTATGGGATCTAACTCCATCGGTGTATACATATATTTATTTAGCTTAACCTAACAACCTCTTCTATGGATACCTTGGATAAAAATCGTTGATAATATATGAATTTATGATTGAAGTCATGATATGGTCTTACCACCTGCACGACTTACTCATAACAAAATTTGGAAAAAGGGTCACATACTTTCTAACCCCTAACACCCATTAATACAAAACTATGGCTCATGTATTGTTCCAACCCATAGTTACCCTTACATATTTTTAAATAGTACTCATCATCTTATGCATTACCCGTAACCCATACCTTCATTTATTTCTAATTTAAATTATTAACATTTAATCACCACCATTCCATTCCCCACCTGTTTACAATAGATAAGGGGTACACCTAGGTTGTCATGTATCTAATCTATCATTGCCATGTTATTCGTTTCACATGTCACTCACATCGACGAAGGATGGGTGTCAGTATTAGGTTTTGTTCATCACTCAGGATAATTTGAGGAAATCCAATGGTTGTTATTGGTTTTTCAAACCCTAAACATTTAGCTCTTCATCCTACCTAGGTTAGTTGTGCATCGTAGTTCATTTTTTTGATGTTCAGATTTATGTGAAAGGGTTCGAACCATGGTTCCTCAAAGTGAGGGAAGGTTCACTTCCTTAGTGAAATCTATGATATATAGACTCCAAACATAGTTTTCTATCAATGTGTCAGGATTTTTGGTGGTAGTTAATGTTATGGTGTCATGAAGGTGCATGTTGGGTGTCACCTAAGGCTTTCCTTCTGTGCCCCTATGACCCTTCTCTTCAACACACACTTACTCAACCTCCTCTCGAGTAATATTCTTTCCCAAAAATTTATGTAGTTTGTTTTATGTTTTTCCATAGCATATATAACTGTCTTATCCATATTTAGGTTTTAATCTTTTGGGTGCATGTATTCTTGGTGACCCCGAGTGGAGCACTCTCGCTTACTCTATCTTAAGTGAATATATTCTGGTAAATTTTAAGTATCCTCTGCTACATAAATTTATTTTCTATATTTTCTAAGTGGATTGTGTTTAGGATTATTTAAGATAATGTAATAATATGGAATGAATGTAGAGGTAACTAGAACCATTGCTCAAAATACACTAATGTTCGAGTATTTGAAGTTTAGAGGTACTCCAAGGTAAATTATGAATTATTTCCACCCATAATCATTTTGATACCGTCATGATGTCTTGGTAGGTGGTTGAAACTGTTTAATAACTCCAATATATCCTTGTTTTAGTTGTTGTAGGAGAGTTCCTAGATATTAATTTTTTCCCTTGTATTCAGGTCACCCCTTAACGCTCGACAAGGATAGAGGTTATTCTCTCTAGGTGTATTTATAATTGTGATATTTTTTTCCTTCATGTTTTACTCAATTAATGGTATTATTTATATAGTTAGCCACTTGTTTTATGATATCCCAGTGTCTGAGTCAAGTAATGCAAGAGGAAGACATGATAACATTTCCAACCTAGGCAATTCACTATATCAATATTTTTGTTTTATGTTTTTTTTTTCTTCATATGAGTCCTAGGAGAATATGATATAAAAATTATTATTTTTATGTTTAGTTCCATTTTGTTCCCAGGTGTGCTAAAATTATTTTTATTTAGGTAATATGCCTCTTTCAACCCTATTTATGAGATCCAACAGTTAATCATGTTGTACACTACTATAGCTGAGTTCCCTGCTCTTGCCACAATCAAGGGATGTTTCGAATGTATATGTTATTGGAATTATCCTTTAGCATCTAAATTATAGTTAGGATGTATATCATTAAGAGAAACCAATTTAGTTAGGAAGTATTATTGTTTCATGGAAGGAACCTGTAAAGTTTGTAATTCAGGGTTTGTACCCATAATAAAACTTGGGTTAATTTTACTACTATCACTCACGGTTATTATTAAATTATATAGTTTATTTCATGTGTTTAAAACTGTGTTATTATCATCTGTCCCTTTCTAGAGCTTTTAATTGAAATTCTTCTCCAACTACTATCATGGTTATGCTTTTATCATTGGTTTGGTTGTTTAAATTTAAACAAAAATTCATTTGCATCATTTGTGCTTTTTTTTCTAGTATTTTGGACATGACCTTCTATTCACAACGTACACATTTGATCATGTGATAATAGTATAATTTTTGCATGTCATGGTTTAGAAGTATAAATTTAGATTTATAATTTTATGCCAAATAATTGGTTTCTTACTTGTATTCATAATAATATGTAGGAAACATAACATTTAATGAGAAACATAATTTTCCTATTACAAATTTATTTCTAGTTACTTGCACCCTTTTATCTATGGGTAAGTAATCACCAATTCTTCATCAATGTAAGTTTTTCTACAGTAAATTTATTTCAAATATTATATTTTGATGCATTTTATACTTGTTATGTATAATACAGTTGCAGACGTAGGAGTATAATATCACACTAAGCTTCATAATAACGTCCTGAGCTATGTGACAGAACTTAATAAATCATTACAAGTGATCCAATTATAATTATGATTTATATTGGTTTTCCTTATTTTCTTTGTCAATTGAGTGTGATTATGATGGGGCAATGTCTCCTAAAATGATATTTATAGTTATCACAGAACTCTCCAAATTTCAATCTGAGTGTTCCTATTGGGCGAAAAATTTCGCAAATTATAATTTTTTTATTTAACTTATATTTCTTATATAACCAATTCTAACGATCTATATAGATTTCTATTATGCCTATGTTGGATTTTTCTGACCTACAAACCCATTTGGAATTAAGGGATCTACTTCACCTTTAGCCTTCCACGTTTGGGTTTTGATCTTTTGATCTATAATCCCTATTAAATACTATTAAATAAGCACTTTATTCGTGCCTTGATCACCACTATTATTTTTTCGCATTCAAGACATCCCTTAATTTTCAGCCACTTGGTAGTTGTTAACAATTTCACAAATATGTGGCAGTGACATAACATAATCATGTACAATAATCTGTAGATAACGAAGCACTATGTCACTAAAGTAAAAAAAATTATGTTTTAAGATCCTAAAGAGCTCTAAGAAATTAGAGCATATGATCCTTACATCTTACCTATCTATATCTTCCTTACTTTGTCTCTCCAGCTCGGTGGAGCCCTAATTCATATAATCAAAATTTCTATACCTTGTTTACATTAACTTGGTATAAAAAAAATTCCTGCAATTCCTATCTAAACCATACGAAACGAACTAGTTCAAATAATTGGTATCTACAAGTTAATAAGAACATAGTTCAATCAAAACACAACCATGACTGAGTAATAAAAAAATTCAGAATTATAACCAAGAATAAAAACGTTCACATAAGTTAACGTAACAATATTTTAAAATATAATTTCACATCAACCAGAACTCTAACTGTAACAAACTAGATCAGCTTGGAAGGACCACTTGCCACCCAACCTTAAAATTTCACCTCTGGTTCTCCCCTGAGCCGAGATCTGTTATTTTTCCTTTCTTTTTCGAAAAAATATCTTCCTTTCCTGTTAAAGCTTAAATTTTTATCCCAAGGTGCTTTAATCACCCTTACATAGTGGTTTTTCCACACTTATTAGTTTAATAGATTTTTCTCATCCAATCATATTAAATCTTAATCAACAACCCCTACGCATTTTTAGGAGTATATTTAGGGTAGTTGGTTAAATTTTATCCATCCACATTGCTTTCTAGATCTGGATAATGATCTCGTTAACTCAAGTGGTATTTTCCAAGGAATACTTCCAGTTCCCTTTTATTATCAAAATCTATTTATTAAATCATCATAGTTATCTCAAATTAAGTTCACTATGGCTTTCTAGCCATTACTAAAAAAAATTCACTCTAAATAAAAAACATGTACATGAGCACAAAGGGGTAATAAATTATACATGAATCTTTCTTTTACATCCTCATGGCTTTCATCTTCTTTTTGAGTCATTCTAAAGATTTATTCTTTAAGATCACGACCTTCAATTTTTTCTAGACATATCTTTTGCATATGATTCCATGATCTTATTGAATTAGTCACTAAACTCATGAACCATTTCAAAGCTCTATCCTTCAATGGTGTGGGAAGAAATCTCAATTTTTTAGAGTTTAATAAGTAACCATAATATCTACAAAGAATTTTAAATTCAAAGAGAAAGGTTTCTGAGTACTATGACCTCATACCATGGAATTTGGGAAGGAAATATTAAGGGATGATCCTTATATGAATACTAATATAACTATCTTGAATTTAAAATCCAAGAGGATCTTCCTCATTTTTATCATTGGCATCCATTTCTTCTACCATTTCTACCACCTCTTCTTCTTCTACCTGCAAAAGTGGATGGTAATGTGGCTCTTACTGCACCATGTGATAAAGTGGGGGGATTGCGGTATTCAACTTTTTTAATGATTTTTTTAATGAAAATACTAATGCAATTCAATTTTATGAAATTAAAGATTCCTAACATTTTTTTTTGTTTTTGCATAAAGTAAGAGAAATGAATCTAGAGAAGAAAATAATGCATACTTTGACATCTTCCCAACAGCGACGACAAAAAGTGATGAGCCCTAGTATTGCAACAAGAATTTTGTAACTCATAACGATACTAACTTAAATTATCAACCCAGTGTTTCTACAAACTTAAGAGGTTTAAACACTATATGTGCAACATGAAATGCTTTCTTACTTTGTTGATGTGATGCAATGAAGTGAATTTCATAAAATCTAACCTAAACTAGTATCATAAATAAACAATGCTGCTCTAATTAAAATAAATCAAATCATTTATTCTACTTAAGTAATGGAAATAATTAATCTGATTGAAAATTTCTTGGAAAGAAGAAATTTAATCTACAACACATAACAAGAAAATTCAGAAACTAATTCTAATTCACTTGCATTGAAGAGTTTCAAATGTCAAAATTTCTTGCTAACTCTATTTGTTTTTTTTTGCTTATAGTGGATGAAGGAGGGGTCTAGAGTGGTCCTTGGGTCACCCTAGTTATGGTTTCAAATCCTAAAATTCATCATTAAATCTCAACATACAAAAAATAAATACCCTGAGGAAAATTTGGTTACGTTTGGGTAGTGCTGCAAGACTACTACAAGGTTCTACAAGAAACTCGATTTTGCTACAAGAGTACCCTTTTTTTCTACATTGGTGGGATCGAGAGGTCTCTTAGAGAAAAAAAGGTGTTATGAAGGTCGCAGAGGGTGGAGGAGTGTGAAAGAAGGATGTGTGAGGCCTTTTTCAAATCTTAACACCCCTCAAAGGCCTATATTGGACAAATGCTCATGCCCACGATGTCCTGTGTTGGCCCTAAAAGGATGATCTTTGTGGCAGAGCTTGAGAGCAGCATAAGATATCTAGGAGGAGGATGGAAATTTGTAAGTGGATGTGGATGAGTGTGAAAACCCATGCAAGTCATTTGGAAACCCTTGTAGACCAATAGTCCAAACATGCATCTTCTGATTGATATTGAAGCAAGATTAATCAATGTGGAAAATATGAGTTGAATTTTATTTCTTCAATATTTATTCTATCCTACCACATGCATCAAATCTATTTATCTAGTCATGAGATTAATTTACAAGGTGTAGAAATAAAAAATGCAAAATAAATTCAATATAAAGTCTATACATTTGCAAGCAACTGTAAGAATATATATATTTTTTTTGTGGACTCTTCATCCACACTTCCCACATGAGAGGTGGTGTTCCAACACACAACTACAAATTTTTCAATCTAATTCCTACTTAAACAAAGACAGAAACACCCTTAGTTCTTAAAATGTGTTGTAGTGGAAAAAAGGGAATACATAAGTGGTATTTGGTCTTCCTCAATCATGTATTTAGATCCTAGGGGTTATTATTCAGGCCTGAGAGACAAAAACTAGGTTCTTGGAGCAAATTTAGTCGAGTTTACACATGCTATAGAACTACTACTCCTCAGTATAACTTGCTGAATTCCCAATAAAATCAAATGAAAATGAGTTGGGGAGTTTTTTATATATATTATGATGTCCTAGGACCTCATTCCAAGTGAAATCACTCAAAATTACCCCTGTTAACATGTGCTAAAAACTAGCAGAAAATTGTTACTCTGAAATCTAGAAATGGAAGAAATATTAAGCTAGTTAACCTACCAAATTCCTAACCTAATCAAGTGAAAATTATATTGGGAGATTTTTTTAGTTAAATTTAATGTTTTTGTGACCAAATCCAAGTGAAATAAACTCACATGAATCTCATTAACATGTTCTAAAAAATAGCAGAAGACTACTAGTATTTTCTATAAAGGACTTCGAGAAATTCTAGATTTATGAACTAGTAACCCAATGCAAGTAGTCCAATTCTGAATATGAATTTTTAAATTTATTCTAAGGATGCATCATGCTTGTGAATCTATAAATAACCTGCAAAAAAATTAGCTTTAGCCATTTAACTCATATAGCCTACAACAAAAGACCCATGAACACTAAATGCATAAATAAGAGACGGAAGTGAAAAAGGCATTCAAAGGAAATAAATAAATTGTAAAAGAGTTATCTAAGGCTCATTTTTTGGCCAAGAACAATTATAATCATATTCCTTTGAAGGAAAACAAGCTTTAGAAGCTAAAAATGGCACCAAAATTCATTATTTGAATCAATCCAAGTACATCCCTGCTATAAATGAAAGTGGATCTACTAAATAACAAGTTTTATCCATAAGAAGATTAATAAATGCATGCCACTAGAGAAACATTGAATTGGTATTTATATAAATAGATGGGGAAACATCCTCCTTGAAAGGAGGCAACTTTCCCCTCTAAAATTCATCAAAAAGTGGATCTAGTTCCCAACACTAAGAGTCTTCATTTAATGGGAGGGAAAACATTCCTATATTTTCTCAATTATTGGAGCTCTAGAATTCGTCAGTAATTTCATGATATTTTTTTCATCTATTATCCAATATTCTTCCATCCTGTAGTAGGGAGAACGTTCCTAGATTATCTCAGCCTCCAAATCTTTTTAATCTACCCAATATTCTCACAATATTCTACAAAAATGGATACTGTTGTGCACAAATACACAATTATCTCTAAGCCTTCATAATGAATGTATTAAAGCTAAAATTATGTCATCTAAGTAAAAGGAAAAGGATTAGTGAATTGAAGGATGGAAATATGTGCCTTAATTGATGTCTAGTTTTTAGGCCCATCACCATGGTTGACCATTGTTGTCGATCAAGAGTGGGAAGAGCAAGGATTGTTATAGTTTGACTATTGTTAACTAGATATGGCCATGGTTGAATATAAATAACTAATATTTTACATGGTTGAACATGGGTCACAATGAGTCACAATGTTGATAATGTTTGACTGTGTATGACCATGACTAAGTTATCTGATCATGTTTGACCATAGTTTATGTTGTCAAATATGATTAAATATAGTAATGACATTGTTGACTATGGTTTTACATGGTTGATAAAGGTTAAATATTGATATAGATTACTATGGTCAACCATGAATTACCATAATGCCATGGTTGAGTGTGGTTAACCATGTTCAAACATGTTTCCTATAACATCCCAAAATATAGCTTGTACAAAATACATAGAATTGCAAATTTTTATCAATTTTTATCAACACTTATGAGCAGCTTAACTTTTGATCAATTGATGTAATCACAATAATTAAGAGGAGTAAGCATAGAAATGGAACAATAAAATTGTGTAAAGGAATACTCCTTAGTGCAACTTGTTAACATAATCCATTCTGTTGAAACTTTGGATAAATAACATTGTTCACTGAATGTGAGCTTGTTCATAATTTCCAGCATAATGTAATTTAGTTGTTGAGAAATGCTACTAGTATCAGTCTCCATAATTGTACTTGATTCATGATGAAATGTAATTTTCAAAACGAAAGAAAATACATTTTACTATAAAAATAAAAATTGTTTATTAGCATGGGTTTCATTATTTATTATTATTATTTTTAGGTCAAAGCCTCCATTGAAGGAATTTAGGGTTAATTCATAATTCCATTTCCTTGTCATAATTATGGTCTAGAACCTTATTGGGAATTTTTTTATATAAAAATGAATTTATTTTGAAGTAATTCAGTCATTTATTCCTCCACCATAACTCGACCTCAAAAATTAGAATCAAACCAATACCTATATAAAATGACCTTGACCCGTTTTCCAAATATAACAACAATATTTGATCTAAAACTACACGTGAAGATGGAAGTGCAAGATACATAAAATAAGGGTCCATTTTTTTTCATTAGTAAAATAAACACAAGAAAAGGAATCTAGAAGTCTAGTGAACAAGTCTATAATGGATCAGTGAGATTACAAAAGGCACAATATGAGAATTACATAACCCAAGGTATAAGAGTTACACGACCGAAGTTACAGTATAAGCTTCAATAGGAGACATAAGGTTGAGACCTTGTTGATAATTTTTTGGGGAACAATTTTGTATCGACTTATGAAGAAATGATCTAGTTTTTTACTAATCAACTTGAGAAGCTAGATGGATAGTTGGAGGAATGTCCTTGTCTTGGATTAAAGGTCCTTGTTGTCTCATTTGATTTGGTTCTTAAAAAAGAAAATATATTTTTGGGTTTTCCCCTCAAGGAAGGATTTTTCCCTTGTTGAGAGCCTACATCTTGTGTCATTTATCTTCATGTATTATTTTGTTACTTGCTTGATGATAAGAAATTAAATAGGAACTATAATAAGATAACTAAAAGATCACAACTAATTTTCAAGTTAAGAAAATATTTCTTCCTTTATGATTTCCAACATGGAATCAGAGCTAAGGGGAAGATGTATAAAAAAGGGTGCATTTAGGATTAAATTCTCTCATCACAAGGAGAAGAAGAACATCATATTTTTAATTTTAAAATCAGCCAAAAGAACTAGCAAATATTTCAATGAAAGTTCAAAAATCCTAATGAAGGCCTAGTAGCTTGTGAAGTAGATTAAAATTATAAGAATAAATTTTAGGAGACCAAATGAAAATTGAAGTGTACTAATAAGTATTTATAACAACCAAGAAAATAAAATAATAAAGAAGATATTTCAGCATAAATAAAAATTTTTGAGCATGAAGTTAAAATTCTAAAGGTTCCTTGGAAATATAAAATTTTGAAGTTATGACTCAAATACATTCAACTCTACCCACAATGAAGGTACAATGGTACCATAGTAACGTGAATGATGGATTAAGAAGAATTGTAATCATATTTGTAGTACAAAATAAGAAGACAAAAGCTACATTAAGTAATCTACTTATCTCAAATTGCAAGTTTATAATCTGAACTAGTCATGAATTGAAATTGCGAGTGTGTGATCCGAAGTTGAAGGCCTAGTAGAAAAAATTATTGTGACCTAAATATGCAATTAATTCATCCAAAGTTGAAGGTATTCCATTCAAATTAGTAGTTAAAAAGTATAATGACCCAATGTGATATTATTTTGTATGGTGTGAAGTTGCGTTCTAGTGGTCTTGCAGAATAATTGTAGTGATAGTTCAAACTCTTGAATATTGGAGTAAGAATGTGGCATCTCTATTGACTATGGTGTGGAAATAAAATTCTAAGTACATCAAATGATTTGATAGAACTATTTCCTATATGGTTTATAAAATTTTGAATAATTACAACAAAACACCTTAAACAAAAGAGTAAAAATTTAGTCTATCCTGAAGGGAGAACTAAAGAAGGCACAACTTTATCCTTGAAATAAATTCAATTAAAAGATAGGATAAGGTAAGAGGGATATAACATATGTATAATTGTTTTTACAAGTTCTAATTAAGGTTTTTTATATCTCATTTTTAGATTTAGGTTTTGTAACATTTATGAAATTATTGGCATCTAAGCTCTTGTCAACCATAATGAAGAAACCCTAATCATATTCTAATTTTTCTCTAGCTTACTATTCTCTAGAGTTTTTAGATAATTTACAGAGAAGTTGGAAACCATTGTAAATTATAATATTAAATTCAAAACCCTAGATTTAACATATTAAAAGATAACTTAGGGTTTGAAGTTTGTTTTCACACTATTGTACTTGTATACTTTTGGTACTTTTCAAATAATGTTGTAGGTAAGAGGTATATGTAAGTAATTTAATGGAATTAAATATTGTTATATGAAATTTTTTCCATGAGAAGTTAGAAATGATGTTCCTAAAGAAATGAAAATTAAAAGGTCAAAATTCTCTGATGATACAAAGAAAAGAGCATGTAATAATAAAATTGTTGATGGAAATGTCCCATAGTAAAGAAGGAATTTGCATAAAGAAAAATTCTATGACTCCCTAGATAGAAAGAGATTGAAGAGAAGTGAATGTCATCCATAGTTGATGACCTGATGAAAATAACATGGGGTTGTTTCAGATTAGAGAATATGTGAAGAACTACTGATGGTTATTCATGATTGACAAACTTGACTTGAATTTTTTTAGAAGAAGTGTCGAGTTTGATTTCGGTGTTGCTCTTGTTTTTGGATTATGTGATATACTAAGAAGCATTAGAATAGTTGAAGACCCTAGAGTTTTTTTCTAGCATAAAAGATCATATACATTGGAAGTTTAATATTGCTTGGGGTTATAAAGGTAGTAGATGTTCTAATGGTTGAACATGTAGCTAATGTGTGGATATTTCCTTGAGAAGCTTTGAATATTTAACAAACATGATTGGATTGGTAGGGAGAAATGAAGTACTAATAAGAATGTAAGAATGTTTAATAGTACCTTTGGTTTTTAATATCAATCCCTTGGGTTTATTTATCTAAGGGTACATGGTCCAACGTCACATTGTCACAAATATTATGTCAATATGAAAATCAGCCATCGTCAACCATTGTCTACCTTGTAAAACCATAGTCCACTATTAGATTGTGACAAATCTTGAATCAATATAAAAATCAAGCATGGTAAATAAACATGGTTACATTGTGATAAATAATGTCTCATTGTCAATAATGATGGTCACATTGTGACAAAGATTGTCTCATGGTCCAACATCACATTGTGATGACCATGGCGAATGATCATCCAATGTTGCATTGTGACAAAGATTGTCTCAATATGAAAATCAACCATGGTCAACCATGGTCCAACATCACATTGTGACAAAGATTCTATGAATATGAAAATAAACCATGTTCAACCATGATTTTTTTAGAGTTTATAATATTTATCTTAGGTTTTATATACCTTGGGTTTAAAATATTAATCCCTTGGATTTAATATTATCCTCACAAGTGTTTAGTATTACATCCTTAGGTTTATTAGTGCCTTAGATTTATAATATCGATCCCTTTGGTTTAAAAATTTAAGGGTTCTCGTTCCTAGGGTATAATATTATTGATAGGGTTTATAATATTAATCATAGGGTTTAATGTAAATCCCTTGGGTTTATATTCCATTGAGTTTATATTATAATTTTTTTGTGTTTATTAATTAAATTGTGACAAAGACTATCTTGATATGAAATTAAATCATGGTCAACAATGTTAAACCATGGTCAAACAACACATAATGATGAGGATTGTCTCTATACAAAAATAACCCATGCTCAATCATGGTCAAACATGTTTATTTTATGGGTTATAGAATTTTTTCAGTGTTTATATACCTCGTGTTTATATACCTCGTGTTTATAATATTATTAACTGTGGTCGAGCGTCGCTTTTTGAAAAATATTGTCTCAAAAATATTATAATATTTAGGGTTTAATAATATTAGGGTTTATAATATTTAGCTTAGGGTTTATATACCTCGAGTTTACAATATTATTCCCTTGGGTTTAATATTATTCCTTTGTGTTTTTAGTATTAATCCCTTAGGTTTATAATATCAATCCCTTGGTTTTATCAATATAAGGGTTCATACTATTAGGGTATATTATTATTGATAGGGTTTATAATATTAATACTAGGGTTTAATATAAATATTTTAGTTTTATAATATAAATTCCTTGGTTTATTAATCCCTCATGTTTATAATAATAATCCCTTGGTTTTTTTTTCAACCATGGTTCATGGTCACTAAGTAACCGCTACATCCACGGGTAATAATCTAGACATATCCACATGAAGGGATCTAGATGCATGCTTACAGGGTCAGCCTAACCCCAAGGGCATAGAGGATATTCGACCCCGTGGCCTCTTGATGGCAAGGTACTTAGCAATGGGAACTCAACCAACTATGTTTTCCCTTGGGGTTAATAATCCCTTGGCTTTATAATATTAATAATTTTTGTTTAATATTATTTCATGGGATTTATAATGTCTTGGGTTTATAATATTAGTAATTCCTTTAGGTAATAATATCAAAACTTATAAAACTGTTCCAGAAAATCACATTGTCATTTAAAGGGCTAATGCATTTCGAACTACACAGTGTAGTTAAGCATCAAGAAAATGTTGATTGTGTTGATCCTAATAACTCAATATATATACTACTTAGATGGGATGGTCAATATTTATTATATTATAGATAACATCAATAATATTATCATATTATTATAATATTAAAATAATTATTATAAATTTCCCTTGTACTTATTATAACTATTATCATATTTATAATATAACGATAATAATATTTTATAATATAAATATTATTATCATATTATTCATATATTTGTATATTTATTAATATCAATATTAATATTAATATTAAATCTATATCCATTGGCCCCTATCAACTTATATCAACCACATTTAATAATATTGTTGATATTATAGAATCAATCCATTATAGTATCCCTTGGGTTTATACTATTAATCCATTTGGTTGGTAATATTTATCTCTTTTACAAATAATAATTATTTATTAATTAGTAATTATTAATTACTAATAATTTATAATTATTATAACTATTAAATAATAATTATTAGTTATTGATTTTATATTATATTTATTTATTGGTTAGTTAATAGTACAATAATAATAGTAATAATAATAATAATGACGATAATATGTAATTTTTAAATAATAGTAAAATTATTAATATTAATATTTATAAATATAAATAAACAATAATTAATAAATACAATTATTAATAAGTATTAATAAATTGATTATTATTAAGCTGTGCATGGTCTATAATATCAATTTATTTGGTTTATTATGGATCAAATACATTTAATTTGAAACACGCAGCTCTATGACTTCTTATGTGATTTACCAAAAGATTTATTATTAATAATAATTATCTCCTTATAAAAAGTCATTATTAGTCATTATTATTTATTAATAATTATTATCAAATATAATTACAATTACAATTACAATTACAAAAATAATAATAATTAACCGTTATTAATTTAATTGTTAACAAATATTAACAATCATTATTAATTATTAGTAATTAATAATTAGTAATTATTATTATAAATAATAATAAATGTGATTGATGTATGATCACATTTATTAATGTGGTTTTGTTAGTTAATCCTCGAACATATTGGAATCGAAATGTTTAGGTGATCGAACACAATTATGAGTGGTAGAGAATTGGAGTAGAGCGAAGAGGGAAAAATACACACTTTGAATAGGTGGATGGAAATGAACCATTGGCACAAGAATATGAAATGAAATGAAATTTTTACATTCACGAGACTAAAATAGTCTATGAGACTATGAGTTACGCGTTTTTCACCTTTCGCATTTTCGTCCTTTTCTTATTCAAATTGATGATGATCTGGCCCAAACTTCCAACAATATCATCGCTGAAAAGACAATGCAAAGAAACTGATGCTAACATTTTCACATAACTTTCTCTTATGTATTTTAACTCATAACATTCCAAAATGATTTTTTTTTTCGATTCCACTACAAAATGTACACACTCATTCTTCCCAAGATTCTTTAGGCCTTTTCCACTTTCTTGTTTCACACCAAAGAAGATGTGATTTGGTTCTTAATTGAGAAATAAGAACCTTTTCCCTCCACGGAATGTTATATCAAATTTACTCTTTTTGTTAGAGATCATACGTAGGGTTGAGTTATTCAATGTAGTACTTCTTCTTTCTACCAAACTCTTTTCCCCATACCTATTTACAAAACTTCTCCATGAAAAAATTCTTTAGCTCCTTGATATTTGTGGGATAAGTAATGAGGTAGATATTCCATTCTTGCATCCATGTGTATTTTTGTCTCATCCATGTTTTTTTTCTTTCAGTCATGCCTTCCTTGAAGATAACATTAGGCCATATACCTACTCCCATTTTCTCAATTATTTTTAGATATCTTATGAGCTGCACCATAGAAATTTATTTGATGGGAGTTGCCCCTATTTCACTCAACATTATCTCATAAGGTACCGAACTTTTCATTTTAAACTTGTTGATGATCAATAATTTTTTGATTTTCTCAATTTTCTTCCATTTTTAGACACGGGTGTTGGTAGCCCACAATTCACGCCGATATAGAATTAGCGGGGAGACTAGGAGTCAAAAAGCACTGTAATTGATTTACAATCTCATAGATCTACCACTCTACATCTATTTTTAAGAGCATATAATTCTTTCCACCCTCCTACGATTTTGTTCTTTGTGTGTTCCTCCCAATTAAGCTTGTTGTTGAAATTAATCCCGAGGTATTTCTATTGCACCGAGAGGTGCATTCTATAGTCCAGTATCACCCTCATGTGTAAGTATGTCATAAGCCAAAATAAAAAACTATACAAAATTAAAAAAACAAAATATAAATAATTTCGTCTTAAACAATGAATTAAATAATCATATAAATAGAGAATTAAAATTTCATTAGAAATAAATTTAAACAATATAAATTTAAAATATGAAGAAGTTTACAAATGCTAAAAAATGAGATATGGTTTATATATGAAAATATAAATAAACAAGATGCACGGTAAATAAATAAAACCTCTTTTTATTCTTACTCACGAAGTATGGTAAATAAATAAAACTATAAATAAACTAGAGGTATGGTAAGTAATAAAAACTACTTTTATATTACTCCATAAACCTCTTTATGTTTTCAAAAACTAAAAGAAGAGGTTTTATTTAGGTGAAGCCTATGCGCCAAATAAAATGGGAAAAAGTATTCTTAATACTATAGGCCAAATACCATCGACCTAATAGTTATTAATACCATGAAAAAAAAACGTTATTAACCCTAACATTAATATTAAAATATTAATATTATTATTGTTATTAATACATTGGATTAATACAATATTAAATTTATTATATTATAACATATATTAATATATCCTGGTATGTATATTAAATATAGATATATATGGGAGGGAATAAGAAAGACATATGATAAATAAGGGGAGTGACAAGGGATATATGGAGATAAACTTAAGGATAGGAAAGAGGAATGAATAGAGAGAGAGAAGGAAAGGAGTGAGAAAGTTAGAGAAGGGTAAGAGAGGGAGATGGAGGCATAAAGATGGAGGTGGGAGAGAGGGAAGGGTAGTGGGAGGGATAAGGAGAGAGGATTGGATGGTAATGAGAGAGAGAGAGAGAGAGAGAGAGAGAGAGAGAGAGAGAGAGAGAGAGAGAGAAGGGGGAAGCGAGAGGTAGGTAGGAGAGAAAGGGAGAGAGAGGAAGGATGAGAGGAGGAGGAGAGTGGGAGGGATAGAGAGAGGGAATTGGAGGGGGAGAGAGGGAGGTAATAAGAAATACATAGAGAGTGAGAAGTTGAGAGAGAGGGAATGACAAGGGAGAGATGGAGAGGAATTTATTATGTTTAGGGGTGAGATAAGAAGACATAGAAGAAGTGACGGAGATAAGGGGGTAGAGTAGGAGAAAGGGAAGGATATAGTAACATAGTTGGATAGAGATATAGAGTGATGGGGTAAGAGATAGGACTGGAGGGCAGAGAGAGAAAGAGAGGATTGAATGGAAGAGAGAGAGAGAGAGAGAGAGAGAGAGAGAGAGAGAGAGAGAGAGGTGGTAGTGATAGATAAATAATTTTTTAGAAATATAGTGTATGTTTTGGGGTTGATATAGAGAGATACACAGAGATAGAGATATAGATGGAGACAAGGAGGGAGGGAAAAATAGATTGATAGATATGGAGTGAGAGAGTGTGTGTGTTTGTAGGGGTGAGATAAAGGGACAGAGAAGGAGATATGGAGGGAGATATAGATATATATGGAGGGGGGAGAGAGGGAAGAATATTTCTTCCACTAGATGCATTTATTTAAATGTAAATGGTGATTTCTAATCCTATTTGAGTTCTTGCACTAGGTGAAATGATTTTAGTGTAGATGTTGATTTCTAATGATATTTGATTACTTTGACTAGATGCATTTATTTAAATGTAGATGATTTCTAATCCTATTTCATTTCTTGCACTAAATGCAAGAGATGGAGAAGTAGATGAACGAGAAATGTAGAGAAGGGTAAGGGAGGGAGAGGGAGACATAAAGATGGAGGCGGGAGAGATAGAAGGAAAGAGGATTGGAAGGTAGCAAGAGAGAGACAGGGAGAAGGGGGAAGGGAGAGGGATCTAGGAGATAAAGGGAGAGAGAGGGAGGTAGGAGAGAAAAGGAGAGAGATGAAGGATGAGAGGAGGAAATAGGGAGGGATAGAGAGAAAGATTTGGAGAGGGAGAGATGGAGGGAAGAATAAAGACATAGACATTTTGAAGTGGAGAGAGAGGGAGTGACAAAGAAGGTATAGAAAGAATGTGTGTATTTATAGTAGTGAGATAAAGAGACATAGAAGAAGTGATGGATACAAGGGGGAAGAGAAGGAGAGAGAAGGAGAAAGGGAGGGATATAGTAACATAGTTGGGGAGAGAGATAGGGTGATGGGGAAAGAGAGAGCATTAGAGGGCAGGGAGAGAGATAGAGAGGATTGAATTGAAAAGAAAGAGAGAGAGAGAGTGGGGGGGGGAGGGGGAGATAGAGGGCAGCAGGAGAGAAAGGGAGAGAGAGGAAGGACGACATAGAGGACTTGAGAGAGAGGACAAGAGTGATGGGGGAAGAGAGAGGATTCTAGGGGGGGCAGAGAGAGAGATAGTGAGTGAGTTATGGGGCGAGAGAGGGATGTTGGTGTCTAAATGTGAACAATATTCAAACCCTTTTTCCACATAAATTGTCAACCTGAGGGCGTTAATTATTTCAATACTAACAACACAGTATATGAAGGAGAAATCACATGACATGTTGTAGATCACAGGCTTAAATCCATAAACATGCAGGCTACTGTAACAACAATTAAAATATATTGCAAAATTAAAAATACATTCACGCAATTGAAAGATTACATTAGAACAATAGTAACAGAATCAAACCAAAACATGAAATCAATGGAAAGAAAGGTAACACAACACCTGATCAGAAGAGTGGGCCCAACTCTCTGATCAGGGCTGTGGTGAACTCACAAATTAAAGGTGAAATAATAGATTGTTGTTCATTCAATTAATTGCAGAATATATTGTTACAAAATTTGTATTTGCTGGGCTTAACCCCGATTCACAGCCCGCAGGCCCTCTTTATACACCTGTTTAGGAAATCACAGATTTCCTCCAACAACTACATATCTATAGTTATACAATTCATTGCAACAACAACCTAATTTCCAAGAAGGAAACCATGAAAAGGCCTGACATGTCACTGGGGTGAAATAGAGTCTGTTGCATTGTAGCAGCTAGTGAAGGAAACACTGGGAATTAGGAGCCACTCCATGACTCACAACTGTAACCTTCCTGCTTTTGTTGAATCTGTAAAAATATCGGAGTTAACATTTGCAAAAAGCTAAAACCTCCTATAATATTACTTCATTAATCAAATATCCCATGTAAAGTAAGAGAAAGGAGTTTACCTCGTGTGTTTAAGAATAATAATTAGACAAAGAGATATAAAGGTGGGCGAAAATGGGAGAGAAAAATATACAAATATGGTACCCAACATCTCCCCCCAACTAGTCTATCTACATGTCCTCATGCAGCTCATCGTCTCCTCAGATCTGGGTTGGACTGAGTGTGACTGGCAAGAAGCTGTGTGAGATCATATTCTTTAGCCATTTCCATCCCAAGGGGTTTATAACGTTCCATCAAAGCAACATCCTTCCACCAATCTGGATCAACGCTGTATGTAGGAGTATATTTCTTGGATGGAAACCAAATAAGGGGAAACTAAAACCTCAGCCCCATCGATCTGACCCCACAGGTCTGAATGGATGCTAAAAAATGTGGCATCCTCTCTAGAGCCCATGCAAAGTTGGGTGCTCCAAATGGCTCTCGTCCTCTGATAGCTGAGGATGAAAACATCCAACTTCTTTGACAAATGCCCAATGCTTCCTTACGAAACATTGTAATATATCTGAAACATAGGTCAACACACCATTTATGGGTTGCCAACATGTGTTCTCTATGCCATTCAATCTGTAGAAATGTGTATTGCTTGTTATAAATGTTTGATGACTGGCCATGCTCCTTCATCATCATTAGAGGTGTTCCAACTTGGTTCTCTTCAAACATATCATAGGCCTTTCTCCACTTAATCTAATTGATGGTATAGGAAGTAAAATATCTAAAATGAATGGCCCCCATGAATGGAATAGGGTTAAAATACTGATCATGGCTCAAGAAATACCCATGCATGTAGAGATCGGACATTAAGTGTTGTCCTCTTATATCATGAGTTTTTAAGATACAGAGAAATTGAATGGGATCTTCGATCTTGTAGCAAATATCCTTATATATAATTTCAAGACAAAAGAAAAGAAATTTTTCATGAATGAATAAGGCATAGATATCTACAGGAGGTCTGTAGGCCATTAACTATTGTGCCAGGGAGAACATTTTCTCCTTATCTGATTGCAACAGCTAGACTTGTTCTTCCAATTATTCTATTTTGGCCTTCTATTGAGCTTTCTTCAACCGTGCCTTATCTAAATAGTCTATGTATCCTGTGATGATCCCGACAGCCTATTCTTGAACCTACATTATTTCTTTCTTATGGTCACTCACAACAGACTACCACTTTTGGATTTCAACAAACAAGAAAATTTCTCGGCCTTCAAACAACTCTTCAAGCGGGCCAATCTGTGTATCTGTGGAGGAGACCTCAATTTTTTGCTTTACTACCCTCCATTTGTAGATTTTTACCTTCTTTTTCAGCCGGGAAAATTTCCTTTTCAACTCCTAAACCTCCCTTTTCATTCTCATGTTTCACTGAACTATATCTGATGCCTCTTCTTAAGAGGTAATCTTCTTTTATCACAGTATTCAATTCATTCGTATTTGATAATAAATTAAGTTTCTGGGCCTATGATAGGCTCAGGAGGCAACGAAATACTATTGGTATTATCAACTAATTATTTTGTTAATCCTTTCTGGGTAGGCTCCCTCTCTCCAGGGGCTTCCTCCTCTATATTCACTTCAGGGACTCCTGCCGTCTGGTCAGCATTCCCATCGACCACTTTGTGTTTCAGTGTTTCCACAGGAACCCTATCTTCATTGCGAGCCTCTCAGTGCTCCAACAAAGATTCAACAATGATTGGGCCAATATTGGCCATGTCTTCTCCTAAGTCAATGAATTTAAGCACTGGTGGAACAACTATTTCCTTCATTAATTGTTGGGGTGAGAGGAATCCCCTCGCCCCTCTCGACATCATGGATTGGAATGGAGAGTAGGGAGCGACTTCATCATCCATGTTTCCATCTTGAGCCAGCTTTTCATGTGTTTCAGTTGGGGTCGATGCTGGTTCTTGTGGCACATCGTCAGTTTCAAGGGTTGTTTCCCTTCTGTCCTCCTGCCCTATGTGAATTACTTCTTCTTCTAGGGCCAATACTGGTTCTTATGGAATGGTATCGACCTCACGGTTTATTCCTTTTATATTTTCCTACTCATGAATTTCTTCTATGTTTCCCTATTCTATCTAAATCAGAGGTGGTTCTTATGTAACACCCCCAATTGTTTCAATATCCATATCTACTGAGGCAGGTGATGTTGTTTCTTGCAAAACATCATAACTTACCATCCCTTTGTCTACCATTTCAATTCCATTTTCTTCATTGAAAAAATTTGACGACTGTATGATAGTCTCGAATTCACACAATATATCCATAATTCCTTCATCTGTGAGCTTCTTAGGAGAGGCTAGCTCTTGTGTGACAGCCTCGACTGTGTCACCAATTATCTCCTCTATTCTCATATCTTAATGCTCTTCATGATCAATCTCCATCTCCACCTCTTTGAGTTCCTCTTGATCAACCTCCATTTCCATTTCTTCGAGTTCCTCTTGATCAATTCCCTCCGAATGTTGTTCGTCTACTAAACTAGACGTAGAGACTGGTTCCTCTTCTCTGACAGAAATAACAACTTCTATCTCCTCTTCTGAGGATCCACAGAGTTCCGTCCAGGAGACTCGGAATCTATTTATTGCATGCATGACCAGTAAATGCACCAATCCATGGTTGGAGAGTGTTGCTTGCATCTGGCATGAATGCTGAGCAAACTCTGCCATGTGCTGCAACTGTTTCATTAGGGAGAAGGGAATTTTTAAGGCATGCACATGAGCCTATGGAAATTGAAGGTGCGTTAGCATTTTAAAATGATATTTAAATAGAGTTGTGGCCCGGCCTTTGCAAGTTATGTATTTCATAACAAAACTTGAAATTTTTTTCCAAGAATATGGCACAGTCTTGCGCTCATATCCTCCACCCATTTGAACGACACTTTCCCCTGCCTGCAAGAATAATTCAGGAAACTCCGGGAGAGAAACTCTCCGATCAAACCATTGTTGCCCTTGTTCTCTTTGCCCGCTAATTTCTGCAATTACCTCTTCTGTGACAAGAACTTCCAGTCCTCTAACCCGCAAATGATTCTCATCCAAATTAAGTGCAAACTTCATTGTGATTCCCCTACCATAACCCTACAATCAGTCGAAGTACGTATCCCACCCTGCATTGACAAATATTTTCCATAGCTATGGATCACTATGGACTGAAGTTGTATTTTCAGTCTCATGCCGCACAGCCAGTCTACCCATATTGTGGGGACTCGTAACAACACTTCTTGGAACAACAAACCGTTCGATGAAATGGTGGATACCAAATTCAGAAAAACAACATGGTGAAAATGAAATGTGGTAACAGTAAATATGAATGATAATTCTCGGAAACCGAGGAAAATCATAAAAAGGTATGGTTCATGTGATGAATAAAATAGAAATTATTTCATATGGAGTTGAAAGGATGTGTTATGGGTCCCAATACACTTTTAATGATTATACATAGTATTTATTAGGATCGTAGGGTGTATCACACACATATTTATAATAATGGCTTACGAAATCATCATTATGCCCTCATTAAATTATGACAGCACTCCCCAACTTAAATTTTTCCATCTGCGGTATTAAATTCTTCACATGGGATATTTAATTAAATCAAGAAAAGTGACATGGAGGCGTACCTGGAAGCCTACATGGACAAAGTGACAATTGGTAGGATGATGGTGTAGTAATGATGCGGTTGGAATAACAACAATATGAGTATCAAAATCTATAGTAACATCATCTGGAGTAGCAGCAATATGAGTAGCAGCATCCAGAGTAATAGTAGTGTGAGTAACAAAATCTGGTGTAACAGCATCTGGACTAACAACAGTGTGAGTAACAACATCCGGAGTAACAATGGTGGGAATAACAACATCGGGTGTAACAACATCTATAGTAGTAGCAGCATCTGGAGTAACAATAGTGTGAGTAATAAAATCTGGTGTAACATCATCTGGAGTAATAGTAGTGCGAGTAACAACATCGAGTAGTAGCACCCGAATAACAGCACCATGAGTAGCAGCAACCGAGTAACAACTTCATGAGTAGCAACAACCATGTAATAGCATCATGAGTAGCAGCAATCGAGTAACATCACAATGAATAGGAGTAAATGAGTAACAACATCATGAGTAGCAACAACCAAGTAACAACACCATGAGTAGCAACAACTAAGTAATAGCATCATGAGTAGTAGCAACCAAGTAACAACACCATGAATAGCATCAACCGAGTGACAGCATCATGAGTAGCAAAAACCAAGTAACAACATCATGAGTAGCAACATCCAGTAACAACATCATGAGTAGCAACAACCAATATCAACATCATGAGTAGCAGCAATCGATTCTTGGAAAATTTTGCTTGATTTTTACTCCTTAGTAGTAACTCCTGCAAAAAGACAACAAGATAAATAGTAACAATATAGTTATTTATTATTTTATTATTATTATTAATTATATATGTATTTTTTTTAAGGAAAGGATGCAAAGGAAGAGTTCTCTGCGCTAATAACCTTCAAACCGGATTTCTCAGAGAGGTGTTTGATGAAAGCATCCATAGAGGCTGGGCGATGGTAAAATCTGAGGTGATGTCCATTGGCTATGAATGAAGCACGTGTATCATCAAGTGTGAATAGCCTGATTATTCCATTCCCAAATACAACGTCCACCTCATAAGGTCCCACCCAACGGGTGAAAAGCTTTCCCTTAAAATCCTTAAAGAGGGAGTCATAGAGTAGTGCCCAATCTCCCCTCTAAAACACCTTATTCTTAATAAACTTATCGTGCCATTTCATTCTCTGCTACTGAATAACAATAGTTCTCTAGATAGCCATTGAATGGATTTCATCTATTTCATTGAGCTGAGCCAGTTTTCTGGACATTTGACAGATCCAAACCAACTTCAAGAGCTATTCTAAGCATACTGATTTCAAATTATATTGGAAACAATGGGGATTTTCCATAAACCAACTCGAATGGTGAAAACCTAGTTGTATTTCGCCATGTTGTTATGTATGCCTAGAGAGCTTCAGGCAGCTTTTGAGCCCAATTCCAACGATGGTATGCCATGGTTTTGGTCAAGATATTTTCCAATGTCTTGTTTCTTCTTTCCACTTGTCTATTCACCTGGGGGTGGTATGGAGATGTCACCTTGTGCTTGACCCCATATTGGTGAATAAGATTTTTATCATGTGTGACATGAATTGTGCTCCTCCATTTCAAACAATCTCTCTTAGAGTATTGTAACAAGAAAAAAAATATTCAAATAGAAAATATGAGACCACATTCTCTGTTTCTTTTGCAACAGCTTTGGCTTCTACCCACTTAGTCACGTAATCATTACAGACTAATATGTGGAACTTTTATTTGGAGGGTGGGTTAAAGGTTCCAACGAATTCAATATCTTATTTCTCAAAAGGTTTGAGGACTACCTATGGCTGCAAAGGAATTTCATCAGCTCGACTGGACTACCCCATATGTTGGCAACTATCACACCTCTTGACATAATTCCGTTCATCCTGAAATATAGAAGGCTAGTAATATCACATTTGTAGCACCTTATGGCTTGTTCTTTTGTTTGCGAAATTCCCTCCACAGGGGCTATCATGGGAAGCCTTCAATACTTCATAAATATCATCCTCAGATACATAGTGCCGAATCTACTTATCACCTCCTGTATGAGAAAGGTACCCTACCATTCAAGAATATCGGGCACTATGATGAATAATTTTTAGTTGTTCTCTATATGGAAAATGAGGAGGCACTTTCCCTATAGAAAGATAGTTAGTAATATCTGCATACCAAGAGGGTTTAGTAGAAACTACAAAAATATGTTAATCGAGAAAACTATCTTCTATAGGTGTTCATTCGCCATTTTTATATGTTCTGGATAGGAAATCAGCAACTATGTTATCTTTTCCTAGCTTATCTACTATTGTGATATAAAATTCTTGAAGAAATAGAAAATTTATTATAACATGGCCAGCATTAATAGGTTTATTCATCAAATACCTTATTGCTTCATTATCAGTATGTAACAAAGTAGGATACCTAGTGATGTAGTGCCGTAATTTATTGACAACATAAATGATAGCCAGGAATTCTTTTTCCATCACTGTTTAATTCAGTTCAGCAGGAATTAAATTCCTATTGACATAATAAATTTCATACGGTGTTTTGTATACCTTCTGTCCTAAAACAGCTCCTACTGTTATCTAAGAAGCATTAACATGTATGTGAAATGGTAATGCCCAATGAGGTCCTCAGAGGATTGGAGCCTTACAAACCAACCCCTTAATTTTCGTGAAAGCTGTCTCACAGTCTTCAGTCCACAAGAATTCTATATCTTTTGTTAGCAATTGAAAAAGTTGATGTGTTATTTTATCAAAATATTCTATAAAATGTCTGTAATAACCAGCACAACCAATAAAGATATGTACCTGTGTGGGTGTTTTGGGTACCACGAAGTGTAATATTACCTCTACTTTAGCTGGATCAACTGAAATTATAGCAGTTGAGATAAAATGTCCCAGTACTATTCCTTCTTCTCCCATCATATGTCATTTGACTGTATTGAGAGATACACAGGTCTACTTACATATTTTGAGTACTTTCTCTAGATTTTTCAATCCTTCCTCAAATGAGTTTCCATAAAGAGTAAAGTCATCCATATAGATTTCAATGCTATCATCGACCAAATTAGAAAATATTCCCAGAATTACCCTCTGGAAGGTGGCAAGAGCATTACATAGGCCAAATGGGAGGACCCTGTATGGAAAGGTTCCCCAAGGGCATGCGAAAGTTGTTTTATCCTGGTCTTTCGGAGCTATCTGGATCTGGTTATATCCATTAAATTTGTCTAGGAAAGAAAATAATTTCTTCCTAGCTAAGGTATCTAGGACTTGGTTAATGAATGGCAAAGGGAAATGGTCTTTTTGAGTTTCCTTATTTAGCTCCCTGTAATCTACACAGATCCTCCATTTACCATTCTTTTTTGGAACAATCACTAGAGGAGATACCCACTAGATATCTAAGATGGGGTAAATGAATCCTACATCCAATAAATTTTGTAATTCTTCTTTGACAATGTTCTTAAGAGAAGGGTTAATTCTTCGTTTGGGTTGTCTTATAGGGCAGCAATCTTCCTTAATATAAATATGATGAGTACATAAGTTAGCAGGGATCCCCTTCATGTAGGTATAATCCTAGACAAAATCTTCTTGATGATCTTGAAGGACTTTCAAAAGTTATTTTATCTGGGATTTAGACAAGTTTGGGTTGATATTAAGTGTTTTCCCTGGTTCTATCTCAATTGAAATACCATCATGGGATGAGGTTACAGGAATGTATTAAATTTCATCTTCTGGTTCAATGTTTTCCTGTGTTTCACAACTCATAGAAGATTCTAAAATTTGACGAGTTAAATTGGAAACATAACTGTAATCATTAATAAAAGTGTTAATGGCATCGTCCTCGGATTATGTTTTAAATTGAAGGGCCTACCCAATAGTAAGGATTGGTATAACTTATTCATTTTTATGTTCATGCTCTTCTATTGGTAGAGGTTTTTGACTGGTTAATAATTTTTCAGATAGGCTAGGTTCCATGAGAGGGTAAAGAGTAAGATTCTTTGTAACTGTCCCATTTAAGATATGGGTCCCCAGATCGGATCCGTATGTAGGCATCAAAATTTGCAAGCCAAGGTCTTCCCAGGATCAATGGATGAACACCAACTAAAGGTTGAGTCTATAATACAAGGAGTTCCACAGGATAATGCCATGAATCTACTGAAATAATCACATCTTCCAATTTTCCTACCAATTTAATTGTAAATCTATCTGCTAGTTCCAGAATAGTAGGGGTTGGTTTAATGTCTCCAAGACCTAATGTGTTCATTTTTTTAGAGGTGATAATGTTGATGCCAGCTCCCAAGTCTACCAGTACATTTCGAATTTGAACCCCATTGATCTGTACTATGAGAATCGGGTTTCCTGGGTCTCCATATTTCACAAGCATTATCTTTCCTAACATGATGTTAGATAATCTGCCCATCACATGAATGGTTAATGGATCCCTAGGTTTCTTCCCTGGTTTCTTAGAGAAGTACTCTTTGAGAGTATTTTCATATATAGGTACATCCCTTATAGCCTGTAGCAGGGGTATTTTAACAAAAAGATTTTTCAATTCCCCTAGGAAATCAAAATCTGCTTCAGGGTTCGGTTTATTCAAGGTCAGTGTTTCAGGATGTGGAGGAGAAGTTGAATGACCTTGATTAGGAACAGATTGGGGAGGTGTTTGGTTCATTCTGTTTTAGTCCAATTTATCGCCAACTATCATTTGCTCTGGTTCTGTATCTTCACTGTCAATTTGTTCTATAATAATAGGTGAAGTGGGAGAATTTACTACTCACCCAATTCGTAGGTTTATCTCATTAAGTCCCACAACAGAAATGCTATAAGATGGAAGGTTAAGAGTATCTGTTTGTTGGACCCCATTATTATTAGGATTTAGATTGGGCTTGATAGGAAGCTAGGCTCTAAGGGTTGGGTTTCGTGGAGGTACATTGGAGGGAAACTGAAATTGTTGTTGAGGCATAGATTGAGGAAACTAATGAGTAGGAGAGTGTCCACGCCAGTTTTGATTCCATGAAGGATTCAAACTGGCCTGGGGAACCCATTGTTTCGATGGGGGATACTAATATTGAGACCACATAGCTGAAAAATGTGCAGATTAGGAACCCATATTAAAATTATTAAAATACTAATATGGGTCCTAAAACATAACTGGATTCATAGCTGGTGGTCGAGATTGCCATGGCTTTTTCTGCCCCATAAAGTACACCTAGTCTACCACATTTTCTTCACTTTCCCCTTGATAAAATACCTTTGGTTAGTGCAAGGAAGGACACAAGCTAGTCACATGAGTCTATTCACAGATTTCATAGGCTTCCACTATGTTTAATGGGCTTTCCTTCAAAGGATGCTTCTTTCTGCATTGTGGGAAAAATATAGCCACAGTATTTTCCAAGTCCATTTTCTTTAGTTTTCTTGCAAAGTGTTCATCTAGGTAGATAATGTGCTCAAGATATCATTCCTAAGGTTATCCAATAGGTTACCAATTTTTTCCTTTGTAACCCCTCTACCAAAAGTCTTTGATGACCGAATTCCTTGTCCACTCCTTGCACCCCCTTGGGAACACTTAATGCAATAGTCACAGATAGTGTCAAAGTCTTATTTTAAAATTTCACCCCTTCCTACTATGTTCAAAAGTTGTAGGGCAACCTCCATAAGTGCCCAGAGAATAATAATCTTCAGAATGTCCTTATCCAGGTCAATATGGCCTGATCTCTGAAATATGTATTTGAATCGTTCCACACAGTCGTCCATGTTTTTGTCCTCTTTCTATGAAAACTTAGAGACTTCCTCCTTAATATCACATGATTTATAGAAATCTGGGTATTTCTCCAAGAAGGATTCTTTCATCCCCTCCCATGACATAATCGTGCTCCCTCCTAAACCCATGAACCATCTCAGGGCTGTCCCTTTTAAGGTAGCAATATTTTTTTTTAAATTTTTTTAGCATTGCCAATATAGTCATATCCTCGATAATCAATGTAAAATTCAAAGAGGAACATATCATGGTCTTTAGAAGAAAGCCCATGGAAACTAGGTATAGTTGTTAAAGGGACGGGTCTCATCGGTGCATCACCTGCAACGTTTCCAATTGGAAAATCAATAGAAGAACTTACAGGTGCCATAAATACCCTCCAATACTCACTTGCGATTTCAACTGGTTCTACAACTAGTATTTGGAGTGATTCAACTGTAGGAGGTTTCACCGCACTCTGCTGGTCCTTTGGTGACGCAAAATCCTTCAGGAATTCTCTCTCCAAATTGGAATTTCTTAATTCAATTGTAAGATGTTTTACAACACTCCCTTGGTCTCATGGTGATGAAAACCATTTTGGAGGTTCTTCTTCCCAATTAGAAGTGCTCAGTTCTTCTGATCCTCTACTTGCTATTTCTTCCCCTTCTACTGAAGCCGATGATTTCTCCTCCACTACTGCCCTATTTTTTATTTCTTCCATCATCGAAATAATTCCCTCTGGTATCGTGGATGCCACTGGTTTCTCCACAGACTACCCTTCGGACTTCGTCTGAACTCTTACCCTGACAACAGTATGAGATGATGCCTCAGATTTAGATTTTTCAATGATCTCCTGAATATATGTCTTCCTTCCCAGATCCTTTCCTTTATTTGGGGTACTTCCTCTTCCCCTCTTATTCATATCCTTGTTCATACAATTTGTGAAGAGGGTTCATTAAAGTAGAAAAAGCGCTCCATAACTGGAGTAGGATAGATAGCTTCCTCCCCAGGACGAGAGAATAGGTTCAAACATACAATAAAATAAAAGAAGAAAATCAAAGCTCGAGACCTGAGGTAGAGCAATCAAATACCCTACTCAGGATGAGAAGTTGGCCCTTTAGAAAAGAATCAAAAAGAAGAAAGCTAAAATCTATGCCCAGGACTTAGGGCAGGGTAGCAAAATACACTCCCCAAGATGAGGGATCAATTCTAAATAAAAAAAAAAAAAATAGGAAAATAAAAGAAAGAGCACTATGCTCAGGACTCGAAGTAAGGCAATAAATTCCCCCTCCAAGGCGAGAGATCGACCCTTAGATCAATTGCAGATCCTATTCTTGCACCTGTTAGCCTTCCCCGGCAACGGCGCCAAAATGTTGGTGTTCGAATGTGAACAATATTCAAACCCTTTTTCCACATAAATTTTCAACTCGAGGGAATTATTTATTTCAAGAATAACGACACAATATATGCAGGAGAAATCACATGACATGTTATAGATCACAGGATTAAATCCATAAACACACAGGCTACTGTAACAACAATTAAAATAGATTGCAGAATTAAAATGACATTCACGGAAATTGAAATATTACACTACAACAATAGTAACAGAATTAAACCAAAACATGGAATCAATTGAAAGAAAGGTAACACAACACCTAATCAGAAGAGTGGGCCCAACTCTCTGATCAAGGCTGCGGCGAACTCACAAATTACAGGTGAAACAGAAGAATGTTGTGCATTTAATTAATTGCAGAATATATTGTTACAAACTCTGTATGTGCTGGGCTTAACCCTGATTCACAGCCCGTAGGTCCTCTTTATACACTTGTTCAGGAAATCACAAATTTCCTTCAACAACTACATATCTTCAATTATACGATTCGTTGCAACAACAACCTAATTTCCAAGAAGGAAACCATGAAAAATCCTAACATGTCGTTGGGGTGAAACGAAGTCTATTGCACTATAGCAGAAAGTGAAGGCAACATTGGGAATTAGAAGCTGGTCCATGACTCATAGATGTAACCTTCCTACTTTTATTGAATCTGTAAAAATATTTGAGTTAACATTTGCAAAAAGGTAAAACCTCATGAACTATTACTTCATTAATCAAATATCCCATGTAAAGTAGGAGAAAGGGGTTTACCTCATGTGTCTAAGAATAATAATGACACAAAGAGATAGAAAGGTGGGTGAAAATGGGAGAGAAAGGTATACAAATCTGGTACCCAACAAGGGCGGTAGGAGAGAAAGTGAGAGAGAGGATGGAAAAGAGAGGAGACTTGAAAGAGAGGAGAAGAGTTGGAGGGGGAGATAGGGAGGGATATATATATATATATATATATATATATATATATATATATATATGGAGTTGGATGGGGAGAGAGGGAGGGAAGAAGAAAGACATAGAGAGTGACTATTGGAGAGAGAGAGAGAGTGACAAGGTAGAGATAGAGATAGAGCTCATATGTTTGGGGGTGGGATAGGAGACAAATAAGTATATATGGAGAGAAGGGGGGAGAGAAGGAGAGAGATAGGAATATAGTAACAAAGTTGGAAGGTGAAGATAGAGAGAGAGAGAGAGAGAGGTGGGAGAGAATGGAAGAGAGAGTGTGAAGATAGGTAGGGAAAGAGAGATGAAGATGGAGGGGGATAGAGGGAGATAAGAATAAAGACATAGAGAGCGAAAGGTGGAGAGAGAGAGGATTGATAAGGAAGATGGAGAGAGAGGGAGGTAAGAATAAAGACACGGAGTGAAAGGTGGAGAGAGAGAGGGAGGGAGTGATAATGAAGATGGATAGAGAGGGAGCGAGCATATCAAGAGAGAAGAGAGATAGAAGCAGGGGAGAGGGAGGGAAGGGGAAGAGATAAATAAGGGGAGAAGAGGAGGGAGTGATAGATAGATAGATTGGAGAAAGAGAGTTTATGTTTTGGGGTTGATATAGAGAGACAAAGGGAGATAGAGATATAGATGGAAGGGGAAGAGAAAGAAGAAATTGATGGAGAGAAGGAGGGAGGGACAAATAAATTAATATATATGGAGTGAGAGAGCGTGTGTGTTTGGTGGGGTGAGATAAAGAGACAAAGAAGGAAATATGTAGGGAGATATAGATATAGATGGAGGGGGGAGAGAGGGAAGAATAATTCTTGCACTAGATGCATTGGTTTCAGTGTAAATGATGATTTATAATCCTATTTGATTGCTTGCACTAGATGCGTTGAATTTAGTGTATATGTTGATTTATAATGATATTTGGCTACTTGGACTAGATGCATCGATTTCAATGTAGATGATTTCTAATCCTATTTGATTCCTTACACTAAATTCATTGATTTCAGTGTAGATGGTGACTCCTAATCCTATTTGGTTTCTTGCACTAGATGCATTAATTTCAATGTAGATGTTGATTTCTAATTATATTTGATTGCTTGCACTATATGCATTGATTTTAATCTAGTTGATTTCTAATCCTATTTGATTTCTTGCACTAAATGCGTTTATTTTAGTGTAGATGGTGATTTCTAATCCTATTTGATTGCTTGCACTAGATGCATTTATTTCAATGTAGATGTTGGTACCTAATCCTCTTTCCTTACTTGCACTATATGCATTGATTTGAGTGTAGATGTTGATTTCTAATCCTATTTGATTATTTGAATTAGATGCATTGATTTCAGTGTAGATGTTTTTTTCTAATCTTATTTAATTTCTTGCATTAGATGCATTGATTTCAGTGTATATGTTTATTTATGATTTGATGTAATTGGATGAATGATGGTGCATTAATTTTAAACTCATTGGATTAATAGTGTACATTGATTTGAGTGGAAGCACAAAATATTGTTGACAATGTACATTGATTTTTTTGTTATAATAATTAAACCTATTAATATTGGAGAGCAATAGAGCCAAGGTATGATGCTTACTACAACAGCTCAAGCTAAATATTTAAATGGTTTATGATTCCAAATGTCATTTTCATATAGTAGATATGAAAATATGACAAAACTAAAGGGTGAGAATAAGAAAAATAGAAAAAATAGTTTGAGATTGATCCCAATGAAGCCTATTTTTAATTGAGTGCATTCTTATTATTTACATTTTCTATCATTCAATATTATTACATTGTCATTTTGCATTCAAAACAAAACTTTCATCATTTTTCATCATTAAAGTTATTTTACAATATTTATCATCTCAAAAAACTAAGGTAATTAAACAAATTTAAAATTAAAATGACTCCATAAATCTAACACATATTTAGCATATTTAAAATGGTTATATTAATATTAGATGTATTTACATATTATTGATAAAATGAATCATATGTTGGTCATATTATTGATAGAATTTACTTGGTCGCACACAACTAAAACCAACCTAGATCCATCTTAACAATGGATCTATCAAGCTTCGAGAAGGATCAAATCTCTCGAGGTGCAAAGCTTTTCCCAAGTTTTGCACTAAAAAGAGAGGTTTGCACCTCGAGAAATTTGACCCCTCTCGATGCTTGATAAATTGTTATTAAGATGGATCTAAGCTGATTTATTTACTTCTTCAAAAATGTTACGTTCAAAGAAAAACATATGCTTTGAAACCAACAATCTCCATCATACACATTTCAAAAAGACCTACAATACACAACACACAAAATTATTTCACTTAAAATTGATTTTTTTGTTAGAGCGATTATTGGGGCTCCCTTAACGCCTCAACCATTCATCATCCTCTGAGAGGAAGGATATGCCTACCATATTTCTTATCCATTAAAATAAAAAGTAAAATTCAACACACCTTCCTCCACGTAAATTGAAATATATACGTCTATCAATTTTTTTTCTAATATTTACACAAATAATTTATATTTATTAATTTTAAGGGTTATTTCAATGGGTAGAATATTGTTCCTAAACAAAATTCTTTTACTTCTCTCAACGTTCTCCAAACCAAGCTCATTTGTTAAGCGAATAAAAAACTAAACCACATAGAAAACAATTATATTCATTAGCACAATTTTAAAAAATATATATAATTATAATTATCATAGAAAACTAAACCACATAGAAAAACAATTATATTAATTAACACAATTTTTAAAAATATATATAATTATAATTATCATAAGCCTAACCTTAAAATTTACTGTTCTGGACTATTACTATAAGTAATTATAGTCGAAGGCGTTTTAGTATGAGGTTTGATGTAGGGACACTGTTCCTAGATTCGTCGTCCGCCCCTTGTAAAATTTATTATTTTAATCGTATTTCTTTATTCTATGCATAATTACAGAGATGCCGGGAGAGGCCAGGTTGACCCCGGCTGGAAGAACGCTGGGAAAGAGAATTTATTGAGTTTGAAATAGCCTCGTTGTTAGAAAAGACATAAGCGATTGACGGGATCACTTTCTGTTTCAAGTTTAGGCAGGCCGATGGGGAAAATAGTCCACGTAGTTCAGGTTGTGGGAAACAAATTAGGACGGTAAGGCCCCGAACATTATCCAGAGTTGTGGATCATTCTCATGCTTTATAATTCGGTTAAGGATGAAACGGCAATAGCTCCTACATTTCGCGAATATAAATGCTATAAGGATCGGACTAGCATAGCTTTTGAAATAAAATGAAAACCGTTTGCTAATCAGGGTTGGGATTTGATGACGAAATGAGAAGCAAAATGAGACATATACTGGAATTCCAGTACTTGGGTAAGTGACTAAGTTATTCCATGTATCTTTATGTAGCAAAATATTTACATTAGAGTTGTCTGGAAAAATTTCACATTTGTGAGGGAGGATCAACCCTAGCTTTATCAAACTATGCGAGGATAAAAACCTCAAGGATAATTCCATTGTTCTAATGAACTATGTTGATGGTATCATAGACTTAAATATTTTCCGAGTATATTGTGCATGTTCGTTGATAAAAGAGATGTTCCAGACCAGCGTTGACCTCATTTTCATTTGTAAAGGGAAATACTTCACGGGAAAATTAACCATAAATTTAGGTTTCCACGCTTTAACGACAAATTTAGTTTACGTTTCCACCATGTATCTAATTTTTAAGCCAGTGGATAAATTTATGCAATTTTCAGTGAGATTTTCTATATATATGTGTTGAGAATTATTAAAATATTTTGCTACATAACATTAAATTTTTTGGATTAAGAAAAATAGTAATTTTTTTATTATTCAGTTAAATAAATTAATTATGTGTAAAAAGTGTAAATATATATTAAAATTTTGATTTGCTATTAAGTTAAAAATAACAATGAAAACTTATATAATATTGAAATGGCATTGTCTTTTTTATAATTGAAGTTCACAACTTGTTGAATGTTGGTATCACACTATTCGAACCGCTCTTTCTATATATTTTTATAAATAGAAATCACGCTATCTTTAGCCTTTTGTTATGAAACTCAAGCTCTTTTAAAGCCAAATTATGCCCATGTTTGGTTCCTTTCTTCTCCTATTCTAGAGTTGTAATCAAATTTTTATGATAGAGCCAAAATACATTCATTTTATCCGTTATTGCTTCAATTTTTTTGGGATTGGTTTTCCATTTTTTTTTTTTTTTCTCTCTCAAGAGACAATTCAATACAATAAAAAATACAATGGATTGGATTGCAAATAGTAAAAATTATATTGTTTTCATTTTAAGAAGAAAAAAATATGGTTTAAAAAATAATAATAAATAATATATCATTATTTCAAGTTTGTGCCATTTATGTTTTTTCTTCCAAATTGAAATTGAGTTTTTAATTTTGATGAGAAAACTCTTAAGATCTCTAACTCGAAGGATGGACTAGTTTTGCGTTTGATATCTAAGATCTAAGTGGTTTATGGTGTTAATGTTTCTAAATGCTTAGTTGGAGATGGTACATTTGGGACAAACTCTCAATGACAAATATTCAAGTCCAATTAGATTCCAAAAATATTCGTGTCCAATTAAATTCCGAAAGAAACTTGGAAGTATCTGCAAACTAGAAGCATTTATAAAATCTATTTCTTGTAGGTTTGGTAGATTTCTTAGTGAATCATGAAGCGAGATTGAATTTCTTAACAATTTCTCCACACTAACTATTTCAAGGAGTGTAAATTTTGAATTGCACATTGCTTATATCAATATGTATTAAGTGCTTCATCTACATTATGGACATGGGAAAGGCTAAAAGGGGAGGTTGTCACAACTTTGAGCTTCAACTATTAGGAAATAGTTTCTGATGATTTTGTATGATAAAATGAAGTTTAACAACAAGGAAAAGAAAAATAAATATACTTCATATACAAAACATTACCCTTGAGTTGTTTGGAAACTATATGAAGTGTCTATTAGATATTTCCAATTTTTGTGGCATTTTGAATTTCCAAGTTGTTCTAATGTCCATTTTTGTGTCATTTTGAGTTTGCAATTTATGGCGGCTGAAGGTGATTATTTAACGATATTAAGAAGGGTAATTTTTTAATTAAATATTTATTTGTGAAGGGCTAATTTACTATCAAAAAATCATTTTCGAAGCGCAATTTTTTAAGCAAAATGTTTCTTGACGGGAAGTATAAAGACCCAAAATGTCAAAAAATTTGTTTGGTGGGTGAAGAGGAGTCCAAATTCCAACCCTAGGCTCGCTACAATTAACTAAAGAGTGGCATTCCCTTTTTAGCAAACCAAAAACTCGAATAAGATGCACTCATCACATTCCTTGCACGAGCACACATTTTGTTGAGGCATTTGACTGAAAACTTTGTGAGCATGGATGTAACAGTTGATAAGTGCATTACTTAAAATCGTGTAGGCTATGAAAGAATAAGCTTACCCTTAGTACAATATTTGAAGATTAAATTATATGTAGAAGAGTGCACATGATTTTCTATAATTTAAATATTTGCAAATCCTCCTTTAAGAAACCACGTCTTCGTGCAAAGGTTTTGTAGAAAATTAGCGAACGCAATTAGTTTCAATTTAATTTAAATTTTCTCTCTCAACGACGAGTTTCAATATTCATAACCATTTTTGAAATTGATTTTTTTTTATTAGTCACACCTTTAATTACTCCTAAGGCATTCTATTATGAGTTTTTACCTAAGGAAATTGTTCCTAGATTCATCGTCCTCCACCTATAATATTCATTATTTTAATAATCCATCGTTGTACCATCACTGAGCCATCTGTATCTGAGGGACCTAGCCACCATTTCAGGGATGACTTGTGATAGTTTCTCGATCTCTATTAATATTTAAAACTTGTATGTTTTTCGGGTGGAACACCAAGTGACTTGGATTATTATGCACGTGAAGCGTTGAGACTTGTTGTCTTACTTGGCCCTTAGAGCTAAAATTTATGTGGGACCATGAAGTGTGGTAAAGGCATGAAGGCATAGTCATAGGTGGGAGGTGTCTCTTGTTTTGATGATTTTTGGTGGAATTTTCCTATATTTAATGGTGTGGTAGACTATTTTGGACAATATCTGCATGTTAGTTTTTTTTGTGACATTCTTTTTCGTCGCGTCAAAACCGAAGGGACATATGATATTTTTTTTTTATGTTGGAGAGAAGAATTTGTGTGTGGTGATGTTTGGTCCTATGAGCACTGGTGAAAAGCGTGAATAACTCAGTTGGGAGCGCACCAGAAGTGTGGTGTGGCAATTAGATTCTTGATCATTTTCATGTGCATGAACCATGTTCATGTGCTGAGCTACACACTTTTTATGTGTTGTAATCTCTGTTCACCAGAGTCGTGGAGTGTTGTTGCTCGGCCTGGTGATGGAGGAAAGTCTATCTTCTTTAAAAAAGTGGTGAATAAGCATTATTGACTTTTTACATTTGTTGCATTGAACATTGTGCAAAGGTGTTATTGAACTTGTTGCATTGTGGGAGAACAATATTTGTTGGAGTACTAGGAGGTTGATGCCCGCATTGTGTTTTCCAATTGGATTGTAGATGTGTGTTGTTATGTGGATCGTCGAGGAACCATTACAGGGTAATGATATATTATTATGTTTTGAGATTTCTCTCAAGGTGTAAGATCCATCGCCGAGCAAGGATTTTTTTTGAATTTGCACTACGGACCGCTTTCTTCCAAATTCATTCATTGCTAGCTCTAGAAAGTAGAATAATGTTGTTTGGACATTGAGAAATTTTGAAAAGCATGTCTTTCATTATTTGTGGCCGATAAAATCTCATTAATATTTAGAAACATGGAAACATGTCTTTGGGCACTTAAAAAATGATTAAAGGTAGTGTTTTTCATCATGAGTGGCTTTGAACATTTCATTATTCTTCAAAAAATGCACAAAATTATTTGGGCATTTGAGAAAATATAAAGCGGAAATGTTTAATGTTTCTATAGGCTTAAAGTTTATATTGTGTTGAAAACATTAATTATTTTGAAGTTGTTTCTTTACTTTCTATGTGAAAACCTTCCATGTAGAACTTTTGAAATAGTTTTGGCACTGCTTTTGGCCTTACAATTCCATACAATTCCATGGATTTTGCAAAACACTTGGTTACCTTCCATGGAGAATTTTTGAAATAGTTTTGGTGTTGATTTTCACTTTGCACTGCGATACAATTCCATGGATTATCCAAAGCACTTGGTTTCTTCTCTTATGCTCTAGATTGACATGGTATGGTATGCTATCTGAGAAAATGGACACCCCAAACTCTAAGAACTTTTTAGGATGTTTGTGAGTCCCTTGTATCACATTAAGAGGAATATAACGTTAAGCTTTGAGTTGGGTATTTTATGGTTTGGTTGTATTCTTGAATTTTGCTACTGATGAGATACTAATATTTAAATGGCTTCAAGCCCTCAGAAGATATGGTTTCTCATATGATACAAAGAATATTGTTTAGGGCAGACCCTTTTCCTTGAAGATTTCCACCAAAAAAAGATGTTATGGACTATCTTAATATGAAACTATTCTCTATATAGGAACTACTTATGGGTCAAATCTTTGAATTTATTATATGCAAAGCTTTGAACTTTACCAAATGTTGTGTTGAAAGTGCCCAAATCTAATAATATTTCAGCTATACATAGTTTTTAGGTCATTTTTAGGCAAGAGGATGACATACTTTTCATACTTAAAAGCTATCAAGCTTTGGTGGATGAATATTGTTTGATCGAGGTCCAAAGAATGGAGTTAGGCCTGTAGTGGTCACTTGCAGTCATGGTCATTCTTTCATAAAGATATTTGAAGTTCTTACCACAATCATGGATTTCAAGCATATGTAGAATTTTAAAAGACATGGATACAAATTTTAAGCAAGTAGTTGACATTTTTTAAATGCTAAGGTTAGAAATGAAAATTAAATTTATCTCATAAAATTTTACTTAAATATTGTTCTACTTAGTTTCATATTCCCACACTTCCTTTCGGCTTTCCTTTGCATCTCTCGGTGCAAATGCTAGTTATATTTATTAATGCAATTGCGAAACATTTTAACTTTTAGTAAGTAACATTCTTTATGAAAACTCAAATATAATTTGGATCTTTCATGGGTTATACGAATTCAGTGACTGTGAGGTTATATCCCACAAGTGTATAGATTGAGTCATTCGCTAATATTACTCTAAGTTAATTGTAATTATTAATGCAATTGAAAAACGTTTTTACTTTTTAGCGAATAACATTCTCTATGAAAAGTCAAATATAGTTTGGGTCTTTAATGGGTTATACGAATTCAACGAATGTGATGCTAGTTATATTTATTAATGCAATTGCGAAACATTTTAACTTTTAGTGAGTAACATTCTTTATGAAAACTCAAATATAATTTGGATCTTTCATGGGTTATACGAATTCAGTGAATGTGAGGTTATATCCCACAAGTGTATAGATTGAGTCATTCGCTAATATTACTCTAAGTTAATTGTAATTATTAATGCAATTGAAAAACGTTTTTACTTTTTAGCGAATAACATTCTCTATGAAAAGTCAAATATAGTTTGGGTCTTTAATGGGTTATACGAATTCAACGAATGTGATGTTATATCGCACAAGTATATAGATTGAGTCATTTGCTATAATATTTTTATTTATATGTTGCCATTAATTAAAGTTATCTTTAAGTTCAAAGAAAAAGCTTCAAAGATAACAAAAGCCTCTCAACTAGAATTGGGTTTTCTTTCCCACTATAGTTAATACAAAGAATTGGGTTTTCTTTCCACAAGAAAAAATTCATTTTAATCGTTCTCATATTTCTCATTAGTTTGAACTTGTAAATTATAGGTTTAATAATTTTTATATTTTCTCATTAGTATGTAAATTATAGGTTTAATTATTTTTATATTTTCTCATTAGTTTGAACGGGTAACTTATATGTTTGAATATTGTTGTGTGCAACATCATAAACGAAGTTAATTCATTATGATGGGTCTTTCTCAACAAATTTTAATAATAAGTTCACAAAGGTTTATTTTATTTGTTTCGCTACAATTTTATTATTTTCATATTTTAAAGAAATTATTTAGCGAGAGGAATTTCATCACTAACATCGTTGTACATATTTTAAATTATAAGTTTAATAATTTTTATACTTTATTATTAGTTTGTAAATTATAAGTTTAATTATTTTGATATTTTCTCATTAGTTTGAAGTGGTAGCTTATAGGTTTGATTATTGGTGTGTGCAACATCATAAAGAAAGTTAATCCATTATGATTGGTCTTCTTCCACAAATGCTAATGAGTTCACAAAGCTTTATTTTATTTATTTCTCTACAATTTTATTATTTTCATATTTTAAGGAAAATATTTAGCAAGAGAAATTTCGATCACTAACATCATTGTACATATTTTAATTTTGTTTACATTATGGCATTTAATATATTAGTTCATACTTTTTTTTGGGTGTATTTGAGCACCAAATAATTCCAATACAATGTCACTTTCTAATTCCAATACAATGCCACTTTCTAGGATCCAATTAAGGAAATTTTATATACATAAAGCTTAAATAGCTCCAATAAAATGTCAGTTTTTAAGAATATATTCAGGTAAATTTTAAATCGATTTATACACAGGGAGAGAGAATCATATATATATATATATATATATATAACAAATTAATGAAAATTAAGAAGAATTAAATAGATTACTCCAAAGGTGACCAAAAATTGGTGTGAGAAATATTTATTAATGATAAAAAGCCACATAAAAAAGGTTTATTATAGATAGAAACAAGCTCCAAACCCCATTTTCCTAGTTATTGGAAAATATATGATGAACATTTCTAGATAAAAACACAAAATGTAAAATAGAAATTAAATATGAGTTTGATAAAAACATATTTAGAGGATATGGAAATGAATCATAGTTTTGTAAGATCATGGTTATCACAAGCTTTAAGAGCTATCCCAATATTGTATGAGACTTTATGGGATAAGTACCTTAACATCTATTATATAATGGTTTTTTTCCTTGGTATGTAATTTTCTCCACTATAAATGTATTTTGTGAATTATGATGGGTTGTTTATGGTTTCTTCTATTTATTATAAATATGTTAATGTTGACCTTTCCCATGCACTAGTGTTAGATTGGATTAAGCATGTTGAATGAAATCTTTTTCATATCGACGTAAAAATAACTTGATTATGATAGGTAAAACTCCAATCACTATGTGATCAGATTTGGGTCATGGACCTACGTGATAGCTCAAAATTCAAAGTCCTAGGAAGTGTGTTGAACCTGAGAGACTAGATAGATCACATCTTCTTTATTTGAGCACCATGAATGGTTCAAAAATATGACACCGTATGAAGAAGTTATCGCGATTTGAAAAGTTTAGTAAACTGCAATTTTTGGCTTTTGGCCAAGTTTGACTGGGCATTTCGAAATTAAAAAAAAAGGAATATTCAGGGAATATTCCTAGAATATCCTTTAGAATATTCTCTGGAATATTCCTTCCGATCTAGTCAATGGAGGACACGTGGCAGGATGTAATTTGTTGGTGGACTATACGTTAATTGGTGGACCAATTATAGGGAGACATGTGGCCAACCCTGAGGCCACCACATGTCCTTTGAGTGGTGGTGTAAATTTTGGTTTGGGTCCATGGGATCGAACCCAAGACCTCTCACTTGCATGCCCACGTCTTAAACCATCTCTGATAATGCAATTTCTTGACCATATGATGGACAAGTTTATTATGCGGTTTTTTGAAATTCACGTTGGGGGAGTGGAGGGGCCAACCCCTCCCCATAGGCCCTTAAATCGTGTTCAAGAGCTATTCACCAATGCATACCTCTTCGACCTAACCACCAGTAGTCTGTGCATTGTGTTCGCAAGTGGATGCTAAAAAAAATGTTAATGTCGCGCGGTTTGTGTAATCAACAACGTTAAATCCATGTTATGCGTTCACATTGCCGTGTTTAAAATTAAATATGGTGGTTTCAACCTACTGAAGTCTCCGCCAACTTTTATGTTAGGTCTATCACATGCAACGGCTAAAATTAGTGTTGTAGTTTAAATAGTAGGTAGTTTTGGAGCATGCCCCAAATTTAGGGCGAGTTCCTATTCTGACTGGAGTTAAAGTTAAGTTCTCCACAATTAGTGGAGATTTTTTCGGTGTCATTGGACAAAAACTGTTTAGGCTCTATCTCGAGCTATATACATCCATTCTGAAAGTGTGAATAATCAATTTTGAATATATCAGATATTCCAGAATCATTGGTGAGGGTTGCAAGGCCATCAACATAATTTTGAGCAATTGTTTACATCATATAAGTTCTAGGGGCCACGAGGGCTGCCAAGGGCCAACAACAGTTTGAGGCCTTGCCAGGGCAGCTAAAGGCCTTATTAAATAGTCTAGTACTCAATTTTGGATGTGTCAGAAATTATGGAACTAATGGTGTGGTTTGAAGAACCAATAGAGGAATTTTGAAGGCTGAGATGCTTCAGAGAAGTTCCAAGGGTCACTAGGGCCATCTAGTGCTAGCAGGAGAATGAGGCCTATCGAGAGTAGCTAGTATCCATTCTCAACAAACCAATAGTCATTTATGACTGTAATGAGTCTTTTGAATCCAATTAAGGGATTTTTAGAATCTTTTGAGGACTTCTAAAAGTAAATATGATTCAGAGAATATTTCTATGACCCGAGAGCCAAGGGGTGCCACTAGGTGTTGGAGGCGAAATCGGAGCAGCCGGAGGCCAATTTCTGCAAGTGAATAGTCTATTTTGACTATTTTGGACATTTTGAATCCAATTAAATGAATCTCAGAGAAATTTTAATTATTTTTAAGGTCTAAGAGCCACAAGGAATTTTTGGGCAGCCTAGGGCCATCACTGGATGGAGGCTTAGATTGGGGAACCAGTGCTCATTTTGAGAAAATGATCAGTCTATTTTGGGTTTCTAATATGTAGCGGAGATAGTAGAAAATTTTTCAATGACAGAAAAGGGATTCTAAGGGAGTTAGTTCCAAAGAGAAGCTCAAGGAAGCTTGAGGGCACCGACTCAAATAATCAAGTCTAAGGGAGCCGAGGTCGATCTTCAGCAATATTACAGCCATTCTAGAGGTATGATGGTATTATAAACCCAATGGTATGGTAAAAATAACCGTTGGATTTAAGTATTTAATAGTAAAATAATTTATACATCATAATCCCAAATAGCCAAGACAATTTGATAAGAGCTCAAGGAGACGTATCCCGCGATGTTCAAGTGAAATCCTTTATTAAATTTGTTGTTATGTGTTGATGCTTATTTGATGCATTATATGGTTGTTACACATTAATAATATCAGAAGAAAAAAAAAATATTATTAGAGCATTTAAACAGTTAAAAAACATACACCTGTTTCAAGTATAAAGTACCGCACAAGTCAAGAATAAGCTAGATCTTGATTTTTTTAACTGAGTGGGAAGTTCTTGAAAAATATAACAAGTTATCCAACCCATTTTTAGATCAGTTTGGTATCAGAGCAAAGTTTTCTTGCTTGATAGAGCACTAGGTTTCTTGTTTGACTTGAAAGGTGTTGAACAGTGCAAAGAATTTGATTGTTTGCAAATTCACTATTTCCTAGAAGTTTGAGTTTGCTAGACATGAAGGGAGAACTATTCATAGCTAAGTCCAGAAGAGGAGAAGAAGGAATAATTTTGAAATAATTCTCCTTACCCAAATGACCTCAAGGCAACCCTTGAAGCACAACAGGGTTTGTTGCCAAAAGGTTGCTTGAAGAAGAGCATGACTCTACAACCATTTTGTTCAAAAGCTTTGTCAATCATTGATCAAATATTTGTGAATTTTTGATTGAAGTTCTTTTGTTAATTTCAATAATATGACAACTTCTTCAAGATTATAGCCCTTCCAAGGGTGTGATGGTATTCTAAACCCAATCTTACAGTCCAAATAACTATTTTATTTAAGTATTTACTTGTAAAATAATTTATACATCATAATCCCAAAGAGCTAAGACAATTTAACAAGAGCTGAAGGAGACGTAGCCCACGATATTCAGGTGAACTCCTTTATTAAATTTTCTATTATGTTTTGATGCTTATTTGTTGCATTATATGGTTGTTAAACATACTTAATATCAGCAAAATAAATATTATTAAAGCAGTTAAACAGTTAAAAAAATACATGTGTTTCAAGTATAAAATTCCGCACAAGTCAAGAATAAGCTAGATCTTAATTTGTTTAACTGAGTGGGAGGTTCTTGAAAAGCATAACAAGTTATCCAACCTGTTTTCAAATCAATATGAAATATTTATAAGTTTCAATAAAACTATCATTTAAATAAACCAATTGGTTGAGTCAAGCTCATTTGTGGTCTTCTGTAGGAAAAAAACATTATAATTCAGACATAAATGGATATTATAATCAAAGATAGGCTTAAGACTATTAGTTTTTTTTTAATGTATATATCATTCTGTTAGTCAAGCATGGCCATAAAATAGACAACCCTAAGACGATACACTAATATTCCAGTGCATAGCTCGCAAGTACCGAGAAAAAATATAATATTTCAACCACTAAAGTCTTATAGACCAACTCAAATAAGAAAAGGCACAGTAAACCAAACATACATAACTCAAAATAAACCATCACTAGTCCCCACTTAAGAGCTCCAATAATAATCTTTAATTATTTTTAATAGACACCCCCATTACATGATACAAAAACGTCAATTCCAAAAAGACATAAATATGAAATTTTCCAATGGCCATAGAAAACTATGGCCAAGATTTAGGCCCAAAAATACCAATAATGTTTTTTAGATATGCCATCATCTCCATGTAAATATTGAGAAGTTTTAGGAAACCAAATAAACTCCAACATAATAGTTAAAATGTTGCAAAAATTATTGATGAAGTACAATACATGCAGAACAAATGACATGAAGACAACTTCATAACACTCAAAAACCAACCCAAGGTGTTGTTTATAAGCATCTAAGACATATAAACACCATTGTATGACATTCCAAAATCTCCAAAATATAAATTCATTACCATATTGAAAACCAAGAGTACCTATCAACACTAGCCATCAAATGATATCAACGATGGGGATTCCACACTATTTTTCTAAGGATCAGAGAGATCTCCAAAGCTAGAATCACTAACAAAAAAATTATCCACCCTCACCAAATGAGCATCAACCTTATCTATAAATAAACCCCAATTTCTGTAAAATAATTTTGACATCCTCCAAAGATTTGTATGCTTCTAACTCCTTATCCTTAAAAAGGAAACATACAAAGGTAGTGGTTTGTTGGTTTAAATCTAAGGAACCCATAAATTGTAGTCTTCACTTGCGAAATCTGTCCAAATTAGGAAGCCATTTACCATATTTTCACATCAATTTAGAATCAAAATAATGATGGAATATTACCTCCATACTTTAGAGGTGCAGGAGCTCTTAGTGCACATCCATAAGAAAAAAATGAAAATTTGTGGCCACTAGATCATAAGATAAAAGGAAAACCATTTTCTCCCCCAACAATTCCACTACCTTGTCTATTACTCATTGTTTGTCTTAGGACCATGAGAATAGATACAGATAAACACCATATGAGGAGGAACTTGAGAAAAATACCAATAGACAATGATGTCACCATCATAAAACTATTTTAGATTAGAGAGGCCCCACACTTAGCAAATTATTAAGCTCCCCAAACTGCAAGGTCATTACCAAGTCTTTATCTCCAAGACAAGACACCAAGATGACCAAACCCTAAATCTTTAACAAAAACTTGAATAATTGAAGAGATACAAATAAAAAAGATAAAACAAGATAAAATGTGAGCCACAAGACACTGAAGAATTGAAAATTTAAATGCTTGAGAAAAAACTTCCAACACCACCCCCAACAAAGACTAATAACTATTAACCCAAACAAATTGAATTAATCACCCTACTGAAACATAGAAAAAAAAAACTAAAAAACTAAAAACTAAGAAATGGACTAAAGTCCCAATGAAAGACAGAAGGAAATACAAACAAATTACAACAGAAGTATACCACAACTAGAAGCATGACCCAATTCGAACATTATAATCCCAAGACTAGAGAGATAGAGACCCAAGATAACATAACTAAATTTCAAAGCATAAAAATAATAAAAAAATAGGAAAAATAAAAGAAAAGATAAATGGAGGTCGAGAAAAGAACGTTTCGTCCTCATACAACAAGTATTATGTGTCTTCAATTACTCTGAGAAAAAATATAATATACCAAAGGACACACAACAATTATTTCAATATTAAAACCATCATGCCACCTCCTTCTTAGCGTAATACAAGTGCTATGGAGGTGCTTTGTTCGAGACCTTCGTAACCTCCATTTGCACACTCCATGAGATAGGTTTAAAACTATTACGACAATTATTCATTGTCTTAAAAAGGGAAAGAATACCACATCTAACCATGATATCATATTTTTTTGGTGCATTTCAATAGAAATTTTAGGGACAAATCCCTTAGAAATAGGATTTTTTTTCACAAGAACGTAAAGCTAAACCATGCGAGAGGATTAAAATATATATATGATGAATACTAACAAGACTCAAAATGAAGCAGCTCTTTTTTTAATAAAGCAAGAGAATCCAATACAAAATAAATACTATATTTTATATTATCCCAGGTGTGATGTCATTATATAATAGATTTACAAATAACAATGATCTTTTTGTTCCCTAAAATTAATTTGTGATAAAATTAATTTGATGGCTATGAATATCACATTGGATGAAAATTGGAGAACCATGATTTATAGACAACATTGTGTATTTTGTTTTATTAGAGGGGAATTTTCCTTTTTTTTAAAAAGAAGTGGTATATATTTTATTAAGGATTAGAAGTTGTATCTAAATCTATGAAGTCCATATTTAAATTCAGAATTGGAATTTTTCTTGTTTGGGTTGATTTTCCATATTTTCTTTTTAATTTTTCAAACACTTTTAACAACATAATAAATGTTGTAGGCCCCCATATGGATTAGGTAGAACCATGAGAATGTATACAATCTTCTGCTAGGATTTGTTAAGAAGTGGATGACTCTCCATGGCAATAGATCTCCAATTACACAATTGGGCTCATTATCATGAAGTGGATTATGTTCAACTACCATTTAAATGCAAAAGTTATGATGAATATAGTAATTTTTCCTAAAGATTCCAAAAAACATAAGAAAATGAAAAAATGAGAACAGTGGGAGAAACCAAAAAGAAGGGTTCCCCCAACAACATGTAGCCACAAGGACATGGAAAAGAAATAGATTGATACCTAAACGCACTCCCTTTCCAAATAAATGATCTCTCAAAGGTGAAGAATTCTCCTCTTGTAAGAACAAAGGTTTCGTAGTGAACAAATTTTATGTCCTCAATTAGGTACAAAAAGAAGGGGAAATCCTAGATCCACTACACCTTCACATATAGTTTGTCAACCTGCAATGCATGAGTTTTGAGGGTCAAAATTACATGTATCCCCTTAAGTTTTTCAAACTAAAGAAAACTTTGTCATGAAACAGGTAGAATAAAATAATAGTAGGTATTTTATTCCCCTATAAACACCATGAACCATCAAGTATCCTTAGTTTTTGGCTATGTGGAGGAAAATTAGTAGGGTGAAAAGGTTATCCATAAAAATTTGGATAAGAAAGTAGTGCAAGGATGTTAGAAGTTTACATACAAAGAAAGATAAAGATCTAAGCTCTCAAAGTTCATTTGAGGTGGCCTTTCCAACAAACTTAACACATGGACTATGGGGCATGAAAAATACCACACGCAAAAAATAAGAAAAAGAAGAAAGGTGATATTGCACCTACAAAAAGATGTTGAACTTGATAATTTGTCCTCCTCTCCATCTTTTTCAGTTAAACAAACAACTTAAGTCCCTCCTTTCGTTTGACAATAAAGAAACATACTCCAACTCATAGATATCTCCAAGATTCTTAGATTTACTGAGTGTCTTGATGGTGCTTTTCCTTCAAATTGTGGCCTAGAGATGTAACCCCACATACTACCATCTAGTTTGTGCTTTAAATTTTGTCAAATTTAGCAAGTCATTTGGTCTATCTACTCATATAGAGATATAATGGTTTAGATATAAAGATTTTTTTATGCATTTGACATTCAAGGATTCTAAAGCAGAACGTAATAATTGAAAAAACTTCTTTTTGTTGTAATTGCCACTTCATTTTGTTATAATTGCTGCAATCATAACTAGATTTTTTATAAATATGATATTTTAGTTCTCATTAAAAAATATACATATTTGGAAATTTCAATATCCTGTAAGCTAATGAAGATTCAAAGTTTTCAAGGAAAAAAATGAAATTGCCCACATGTGTGTTGATAAAATCCTGTAAAAATTTTGAGAAATTTATATTATAATTAATAACTTCGAAGATTTTAGATTCTTTTGAGATTTTTAATAATAATAAATCCATTTCTACCATTAAAAAAACAACATTCTAACACTCCTTTTAATATTATTTATAAAAGAAAATCAAAATTTACTACAACACTTTCAATTCATTATAAAAAAACACCTTTAAACTTCATGTCAAAATCAACATAAACTGAAGCTGTGAAACCCTGACGGAGAGGCAAGGAAATGTATTTAAACCCATGAAATATGATATGGAATGCGGAATACACCTTGCATTAAAATTTGAAAAATGGAAGCCCTAATGAATGCTAATCCTCACGAAGAGACGTACTTGCCCCCACAGTGCATGGAATTTCTTTTGCGATTACCTGCCCCGAGGTGACTTAAAGGAAGGTTTTATTTGCCTTTAAATAGCTTACGAGGTCTTTTATCAATTATAATGCTACCGTCCATGACGGAACACTATTTATCCTCAATTGTAGCTATTGAGTTTATTCCCCTTTCGGTTACAGTGAGACAGATCATATTCCATTTGGGGGTTCTGTTATCGCATAGGGACCTAGTGTTTGCTAACATATACTTTTGTTGATGTGAGGTTCTTGTGTTGTTGTGTGTAGAATTTTTTGAATTTTTTGGATTTATCGCATTTATTTTTATTAGAAGAGTTCAAACCAATCTTCCATAATTCATCATCAAGATAGATGAATGATTTGAGATTCTTGTTGTGTGTAGAATTTTTTGGATTTATCACATTTATTTTTATTAGAAGAGTTCAAACCAATCTTCCATGATTCATCATCAAGATAGATGAATGGATTATGTCAGATCTGATTTGACTGAAAAAAATAAATAGAAAGAAACTGGAAAGCCAACGTTAAATAATGGATGAAAGAGGACCTGACACCGACGTCTCTGCAGCGTTTAAAGAAGGTGAGATCTAACTTTTTCCTAGCAATGCAAGATCTGTAAATATAAACGAATGATCAGTTAATATTATATTTTAAAAAGAACTAATTGAATAGTAAATATGTTTAATATTTTAATTTTAAATTCAGTTAAATTTTAACGAATGACCAGAGATTTATATGATCCAACTCTTATGTATGGTCATAGATATATAAAAGAATTAATGTATGTTCTATACGTTACAACTTTGTTCATGAATTTTGGACATTCGGGAATGGCCAAATTTGGACCAGAATTAAAAAAATGTAATTTGATTAAATTAATTAGAGTGCTGCTCAAGCGTAAGAAAAAATTGACATCCCATTAAATTAATTAAGCTGCGAGCTTTGCCATATGATAAAACGTAAATAAAATGAGACGGTTAGTAAATAGGATTTCAAGTAGTTTTCATAAAATCATCGTTATTATTCAATAAAGTATTATATTGTAATAGTGTTATTTAGGACACTTGAGTAATAACAGTAATACTAATATTATGGTAATAATAATGTTATTAATTTTAATAATATTAACATTTGATTATGTTGAGAAATTTTGACCATGTTTATCATAGTTGGGTTGGTCAACATATTGATGAGTGTGTGTATATATTAATGATCAAGGTTATAAGTGTTTATTATAGATGACTATGGTTAACTATGATTCACCATGATGCCTATGTTTACTAAGGTAGACGATGTTTAATCATATTTCTCATGATTGACCAAAATTAACCATGTTGGCCATAGAAACTATTATTGAAAAATATTTGGCCATGTTTGACCTGACTTGACCATAGTTCCCCAACATGTCTTTGGTGTATCATGGTTGACTATTACTAAGGCCGATTATAGACAACATTAATAATGCTTGACAATGTTTGACCACATTGATAATGGGCATTCATAAGAAAGCATGCTCAATGTATTTTCCATGGTTGAACACTTGACCATGGTTGACAATAGTCAACCATGTTGATAATGCTATTTAATATTTGTAATGTTATTAATAATAAAAATATTATGAATAATATTAATGTCAACTCTATTTTGATGTTATAAATAATATTAATGTTTAAAATGTAAAAACTAATATAAATATTAACAATATTAAATAAGAAGCCTTGTGTTGGACTATGACAAACATTGACCTACATCACATTATGATGAACATATCCCTACATTGACTTTGACCATAGACAATATAATAAAGCATGTTTAATCACCAACAAAAATGGTCCACAATATTGAATATTTTCAACTGTTATCAACAATGGTTAATCATGGGAAAACATGGTAGATGTATGTCTATAGTCTTGATGGTCACCCTGGTTAATAATGGATGTCACAATGCGATGGATATTAAACATCATTTCATTGTGAAGAACAAAAAACAACGTTGCAGTGTGATGAATATTAAGCATCATTACATTGTCACAAATAATATATTGCATCATAATGTGATGAATAATAAATTCCATGGAAATTCAATGAATAAAAAACAATGTCACAATCTCACTAGAAATGTCACATTTCTATGAATCATTAACATTTTTTTGATTTGAAGAGCAATAAATAACATCGGAATGTGATGAACAATTAATGTCATAGCAATGTGACCAAAAATATATATCATCGTAATGTGTCAAACAACATATGACATGTGAATCATACTATGGGTTAACCATAGTTGATATAAATTAATATATTTTTCACAATGGCTTACCATTATGACATTGTTCACCATACTCGATATCATCAGATAGTTAATATAGTCAGCCATAGTCATCACATACAACAAATTCAACCATAATCAACTTATCCATCGTACAAGACATGATTAAGCATATTTTTTACATAGTCAAACTTAGTCAAACAATTTTAACCATGTTTGGAACAACTCAACAATGGTCAACCATGGCCACATGATCATCGATGGACATCCATGGTCAAACACTTTATCAAGTATAGTCAACATGGTCAACCATATTAATCTATTATTAAAATTTTCCAGCTATGGTCAACCATGTTCACACATAGGCAACCATATTTAATCATAGTCAATCAATATCTTACAAGCTCATCCATGGTCAAACAAGATAACCATAGTGAAACATGGACAAATATCGTAGCCATAGTCAACCAACTCAACAATGGTCAATGTGGCCAACATGATTGTTAATGGCCCACCATAGTTAACCATAATTGATCATTTTCATTCGTTATGACCAATGGCCTACCATGGTCACCTATAGTCAATCCTCATCAACCCTTGGTTAACTATTTTCAAGCATCATTAATGTTGTTAATAATGGTTATTCATCATCAACCATCATTGATCCTCTTCAACTATTGTCAACCATCGTCAACCATAGTCAACATTAGTCAACCTTAGTCAACTTTAATTAACCATATGTTGAACATATTCACATGTAGTTAACTATATTAAATCATAGTCAACCATAGTAAACCATATGTTGACCATAGTCATCCTTAGTTATAATAGTCAAGTATGGTACACCGTAGAAAACTTAGGAAACCATGGTCAACTAAGGCCAAACATGGTCAAACCGTATTCAAAAGAGGTTTGTGTGGTAAGAGTTGTTAATAGTGGTCAACCATGGGTAACGTTATTGAAAATTGTCAACATGGGCATCATGGCCAGCCATGGCTGACCCCAATCATCTATAGTAAATAGAGACAGCCTTTTTCAACCATGTACACCCATAGTCAACAATATCCTACCATATTCAACCATGAGTGACAAGGAAAAATATGGTAAAACATGTTTAAACAAACTCAACCATGTTCACATAGTCACATATGGTCAATCGTTATGAAACATTATCACACATTGTCACTCATCATATTTAACCATGTACAAAAATAGTTAGCCATAGTCAACAATGCTTAACCATGGTAAACCTTGGTCAACCATGACGACCTCTAGCACAAGTACATTAGTAAATGTGGCTCATATATGTTGATCGATATATAAATGATGGAAAATGTCATTAGTAAACATATGTAAATCACATCTACTAATGTGGTTGTGCTAGCCTAACTAGTTAAACAATATTTAATTATAATCTTTTATCTTTATCCTTAGTCAACCATGGGCTACCTCGATTAAAAATGCTCAACCCTCCCCAACCATGGCCAACCATGACAACTCTCTTCAACCATTATTGAAACAATTTTTTTAACATTAACATTGGCATTAATGTAACAACAACAGTGGTCACCCATGGTTGATAATGGTCAACCATAATCAAGAGTCATATGATTAATTTTACATTGGATGCATAGAAAATTTTAGGGGCGAATTTTTGGCCCTGGGCGAAATTAAAGGGTTTTAAATTTTTATTGGCCACTTTTTTTGTATCATAGTATATTGTTTCATTATTTCAAATCGTCCCAAATTTATTTTATAAAAAAATTACACCTAGAGGTTAGCCCAACTTGTTTTAAGGGAGAGGGTAAAAAAAGTAAATTTATATTTCAAATCGCCCCAAATTTATTTTATAAAAAAATTATGTCTAGAGGTTAGCCCACTTTATTCTAAGGGAGAGGGGGAATTAAAACAAATTATGTACATCTTAACTCTAAATCTACTCGATCGAATCTCCTTTCACTCTAAAGAGGTTTTCATCTTAAGAGATTTGATCTCTCTAGGCAAAAAAAAAGAAATAACATTAAAATAAAAATAATTTCATGGTATTTACCCATGGTATTGACACATGGTATGAGAACCCATGGTATTTATCGATGGTATTCATGTGGAACATAACATATTTAAAGGGTAAAATTAAACCAACCTAGATCCATGTTAAATTAGGAGTGTACCAAGCTGAGAGAGATATCAAATAGCTTGTGACGCAAACCTATTTTCACTGAGTGAAAAAAAATTGAACCCTTTTGAGGTTTGGTGGATCCAAAGTTAAAAGGGATTTACACTAGTCACATTTTGTAAGCCTAGATGATGCTTCAGTAGTGGGCATGTTTTTTATGTTATGCATTCCTAGATGAGGCTTTAGAAGTGGGTATGTTTTTTATGTTGTACGTTTTATTTTAAAATATTATTAGGCGGGGTAAATAATTTATTTCCCCACTAAGCTAGAGATTTAAAGATAATAGGGCAATTGACATTATGGATTGTGTGAATTTGAAGATGACGTTTATATAAATAGTTGTTTTCTTTATCTGAGTTATAGGTTAGGGAGAATATTTTAGTATTTTTCTATATCAATGCATCAAATTAAAAATCACTTGGACTATTTTTCCAACACTATAATGTGTGGAAAATTCTGATATCTCGAGGGTAGACATTTTTTTAACAAAATATTCTTGTAATTTGCTCAGAATGTTCGATTTCATGGAATATTTTCCTTCCTCCATGGAATTCCTGCAAGAAAAGACCCCTCCTTTAACTGAGGACTCTTCTCTGGGAAAGGATTCATCTTAACTTTAGTAAGCTCAAGTGACCTTTACTTTCATTTTAATACCTTTATTGACAATATTCAATATCAACACATTCAACATCATTTTAGCATAATATTATTGAAATTTAAACAAAAATGTTATATTTTCTAAAAAATAGATATAATTAAAAATGAAACTTTGGAAAAAAAAATTTAGCAATGGCACATTGTTTTTCACCCTAATCTCTTCAAAGTTTAACTACATTGGCTTCAATATTTCCAGGTATACATTGTGTTGTTTTTTTTTTTAATAGATGAAACTCGTAAAAGGAAATGCTAAAAGTGATATGAAGGGTTGTTAAAAAATGAGATCATGATAAAAAAGTTCTATTATGGTTAGGAGGATCCGTCAAATTTAACCCCTGAAGCCACCGATTTTAAACCTTCACAATTTACAACCCTCACAATTTCAGAATAAGTCTAGGCCATGTTATTAACTTTTTTTTTTTTTTTTACTTTATTCTTAGTTTCTTTTAATTAAGTATGAAAATATTTTCTTGAGAAGTAAGTAAATGATCTCTAATTATTTTATTTTTTAATTTTTTTATGAAAATTATGAAAACATTTCCTTAGAAAGTAAGAAAATGACCATTCTATATATATATATATATATATATATATATATATATATATATATATATTATGAAAATTATGCAATGAAATTCTAGCTATTTTTCATTTCTTGAAATGTATCTTTAAATACATACAAAGCTAGATTCTACAATTCCAAAAAAATTACTCAAAAACTAAAAACTGATTTTATCATAAATAATAAAAAAACAAACAAAAAAAATTATGGCTTCAAAATTAACACATGGGTTACTTTTAATTCAAATAAAATATAACCTCAATCCCACACATAAAGTTATCTGAAAAAATTTCAAAAATAAAATAAAATATTTTAACCAATTCCACTAAAATTGCTAAGGAAAATATATAATACTTTTAACACATAACCTTAATATTAAAAATAATAATAATAATAATAATACAATCACAAAAGAACACTGACTTTCAAAAAACTAACCCTATTTGAGCTTCTCGCCAGTCCTACCTAATTTGATAACCAGCATGGGAGGGAATGCCACATTTTCCTTCCAATAAAAAAACATCCAATACCATCGTAAAGTCTGTTACTAACAAATTTTAGAGATTATTACATTAACATGCTTCCACATCCAATGACAGTCTTATCATTCATACAGACACATTCTTAAATTTAAAATAATTACTCGACAAACGTTTCAAGATTTCATACAAAACTTCCGAGTTATTGCAGGATCAAACATAGGCATAAAATTAGTAACAAAGTTGTCTAGTTACACAAGAGATCTAAGTTAGTAAATAATAAAACGTAGGCATAAATTCAGTAACAAATTTTTTGAGTTACACAAGGGCTCTATGATAATACATAATCTCTGAATAGCCACATACTAAATATTCACATAATAAGGCAAGAATGATATAGCCTTAATTATCCGAGTCTTTACCACCTTCCTTGTATCTTAATATCTACAGTATGAAGAGTGAGTTATCCATCACCTCTCGTTATTTTTAGCATTGGTGGCATTAGGTTCCCATCTAGGTGCAGAGGGAACAATTCAAGAAATTCTCCCCTCTTTTCATATTCTGTTGAAATTGCTAGTCCCTGCAATACATTTTCTTCATTTGTTCACTCTGAACTTCAAATATGTGGAGATCCAATATTAAGAAAGCCCAACCAATTTTTGTTGTGATGAACTTCGAGATTTGACATCTATGGATGGAGGGAAGTAACGAGGTGCCATACTTCTTTATATTTCCTTACTGAAAGATAATAAAAACCCGAAATCAACTAAAATTAACTTGCTATTGAGTTATATCATATAGTCAATATATATAAGAAGTTTCAATAGCTATTTGAGTGGGAAGTGGATGATTTTAAATGATTTTTTTGGGGCAACATTACGAATTTGAAATTGGACTCATGATAAATTCTTTAATTAATGAAGGTGTGTGGTAAGAAAATAGTGTATCAACGCACTTTCCTTTCAAATTTTTTTTCTAGTAACTTGTGTAATGAATGAAATATTTTAAAACATTTTTTTCCTTATTTTAAAATTGATAATTATTGTATTTTTTTTAAATTTTTTTCTAGATATTTGTATAACCATGCATTGTTTTAAAACATTTTTTTTGTTATTTTAAAATTGATATTAGGTTTTTTCATTTTAAAATTGATATTAGAGAAAATTATTTGATTGTAATTTTGATAATATAATTTAAGAAGTACATTGAGTGAGATTGAAAATATCCACTTATTTATAATTATAAAGAATAAAATAAAACTGTAATTTATTTATATTTATATTTATAATTAATCCAAAAAATTTATCATCGATATACGTCTATTTATGTATGAGATAATGTAATAAGAATTTTATTTTATATATATATATATATATCATGGTATAACAATACAGGGTTTATTTTTCATAACAATGACCTTCCTTCAAGGCTTTCCATCTTCAATAGCCATCATCTATCATGTATCATACACATACAGTTACAATATATATATATGTATATATATATATATATATATATATATATATATATATATATATATATACACACACACACACACACACACACACACACACACACACACACACAACTTATAAATTCCAAGTCTAATTCATAAATTTCATAAGTATGAGATTCCTTCTCATGGTGTTTGGCTCTTAGTGTAGTACCTAATATTTCTTACATAGTGACACTTATTTTCAAATTTGAGACCATTCCACCTAAATAAAAGTGATTATCTATGTCTATAATCATTTCTTTCAATATTTGCTACCATCCATGAGGTGTTCTCAGAATAATATTAACAAACTAATAATTCAATCATTTTTAGTTTTTAATCATACTCAAATGGAACTATGTTTCAATGCACATGTGTTACTTAGCATACCTACCATTACAAGATGAAACCAAATATTTATTCCAATAAAGCGATGTGTCGATAATCATGATCACATCTACTGAATCCATCCCTGTTACTTGATTTCAAAATCATACATTTCTATATCATGTATTCCACCATCATCAATTGGAAGGTCTAGCCAATACCTCAACACGTCATCTAGTCACCCCCCATATGTACCTCGAACATACTACAAGGAAATTCCTTTCTCTACTATATATTACCTTAAGAATCCTCTCCTTTATAGGTGCTCCTCACAAATTTCCAGAAAGTTATAGTCTATAATGGAAATATAAGTTGGGAGAGAAGTAGACATTTGTGTAGTACTATATCCTTCCATATCCATCAACAATATGGTCTCACACATTACCTCTATTGGGATTCACTATAATGTGTTATAAAAATTCATAACATGATTTTGTTACCCATTCACTCATTATAAGTGAATCAATCATGAGACATTAATTCATGGTTAAATCAAAAGGATTATAAAAATTATTGTCATACCAATAGATTCTCCATTAATCATATCCAACCTAGGTATCATTTTCATACATGCATTCAATCATAAACAAATAAATGAATATATAAATTACGCATAAACGAATTCTTACTCCTATCATTACAAGTCATATATATTGGCATGATTAATTTTCATATTTGGACAGTTTCCCTCAGCATTCATGATGTTAATTAATCATCTGATGTCTTGTGGGAACTCCAATGATCCCTTAATCAACCTCTTAACAATCATCCTATCATATTTATTGTTTTCACAAGGTTTTATATCATAGGGTACTTCATTATCAACATTTTCAACCATTGTTGAGATTTTTTTGGAATAAACTATGTGTCAATATTTGAAATGTCCAATGTTTCGAGTGGACACTCCACCCATCGTCAAGGAAAAGAAAAGAAATAAAATATGAGGTGGGTTTAGTAACGAAAGGAGAATATAAAGGTAATAGAAAGGAGTTAACTATGAAATAAGAAAATGGGTTCCAAGGAATGGAAAAGATCTTTAAATAATATAAAGATTAAAATATACCTTAGGAGAAATTTGAGGCATAAATTATTAAGAAGCCAATGAAGACAAATATTTATAAACTAATTAAAGGTTTCAAAAAAATATTAAAATATGGATTAAAATATTAATTATTATTTTTTAAATTCAAGGTATTTTGGATTCATCAAAATTGTTTCAACAAGCCATGCACTTTTCTTAAACAATGTGGGAACAATTTCATGTTTTGGAGAATGCTCTAGAATATGGTGCAATAACAAGTTTATGGAATATGTTATATGCTAGCTAATACTTACAAGAAAACATATCATAATATTTCAAATTAGAATATTTGTGTCAAACCATGATTTTGTGGTCAATAGAGGATGAGAGGATGTTTAGTGCACTATCATATTTGAAGTCAAATTTTAGGAACAAACTTGATAAACATATGGATATATGCCTAAAATTGTATGTAACAAAGTATGACATTAACTATTTTCCATATGAAAGAGCACTAGCTCTTTGGTGATCATATTGTGATAGAAGGGGCGAAGACAATACAACAAGCTTCTCTAATAAAATTGATATGGAACATGATATTTTGGAGGATCAAAATTAAAATTCATGCGGAAAAGATTTTTTTTAGAATGAAGCAAATGATGAATAAATTTAGAAGTGGAAAATTGATATACCACAATATTTTATCTATTCCAATATATATGAAGTCCCAAATGACATTTATTTTGGTACATGTTCCATAGGTTGTGTAATAAAATTGAATGGAATAGTACAAATGAGGTGATTCCTTTTATTTGATTAAATTTGTTGTTCCTCTATTTTTCGTGCAGGTTCTAAATTATTTATCACAACAACATTACTAATAATATATGCCAATTTGACTATATGCAAATTTGACATTGCATTTGAGGTAATAACATATTCTATACTTTCTATTCTTTATTGTAACATTGAATCCATAGTCCCTTGCTGCAATGATTTTTAATATTGATGTCTTGATAATTGTTGGAGAGGTAAATCCCCTCTGCGGACAGAGGAGATCCCTAATAGCCCAGATCGAGTCTAGAAACAATCAGACATGTAGTGACGCAGGTCTCTAGTTACAAAAACGACAAAATATAACAAGTTGCATACCTCAGGTCCTACACAATGTTCATTGAGGAAAGGATGACGCTTCCCTTCCTCCGCTTTGGCAGATCACGATGCTTCTGCTTAACACATCCGAACACCTGCACACAAGCAAAGAAACACAATGATACACAACATGGAATCTAAATCTTGTAACCATGCATCAGTCAAAGAGGATGTAATTCATTGCATAAAAAACGAAGACACATGAGTGAAACCATAACCGAATTCGTTTATCATTCATAATAATAAAGAAAGATAAAACCCAACGCTCTGACACTATATCTTCCTTCGTCGGGTCGACAGCGGAGCATGTCTCAATGAAGCTCGTCGGGAACGAGACAAAGCTCTCTCTTTCTTCAACTTGACTCTCAAAGGCTATATGGCGATAGTCTCCTTGCTACAGATTCAACTCTTGCTTCTATGACTACTAAGACTAGCTTGCAAAGGGAAAATGGAAAGCTTATATAGATGGTGGAAGGGGAGTTGGGATCTCTACAATTGTGGGATTGGCCCTATCATCAAGGAAGCTTCCATAATAGGTGGAAAACCACTTCCCCTACATGGAGATCCGGAGCCAAACCTCCCAACTCATTTTAGAGACTCATTCAGGAGTTAGTTGGAATCAAACTTTCGCCATTTATTTTTAAAAAACAATCCTTATTAAGCTTGGCACGAGCAATACACTAGGACAGAGCGCCAGTTGGTGTTCCCTCTTTGGTGGATTTCCCCCATTGGCATGAGGGCTGAACTGGTTGATTGCGCCAAGGCCATAAGGTCAGTTTTTAGGATTTTTCAGAGGATAATTTCTTCAAAGGTATGATTTTACTTGTCAAGGGGGATGCCATGAACATGATTTCAGGTTATGTCACTGCTCATAGGTCATGGAAAAGGCCCTACAATGTGTGGGACAAGGGATTTCAGGGTCGGTGAAAAATTACTGAGTAACAGATGCCCCCTAAAGCATGAGGCCCGAGAGAGAGAGAGGGGTGAAATTCTTTATGAGAATGTGTCCAACTGAAAACACTGCAGTTGAAAAACTTGCCTAGACAAGTACAACTGATATCTCAAATACATTATGTGTGGTATGGGCACAACCATCCATAATAGAGTATATAATAATCATGATCCAAGGTATTGACACAGCCATATAGTAAGGATCAGTAAATAAACTCGGGTATGGTCGCAGCCATACAATTAGTGAGTCATGTAACCAATCATGACAATCCACAAAATCTGTAGCCTGGATTCCATCATACAAAACCCAAGGTCTTGCACTCCATCTTGACCCAAACAAAGTACAAGTCCTAACATGTGAATAAGTGAGCTAAAGTCGAACATGAAAGAACATCATCTGATTACCAGCCAATGATGAAAGTCATTAAAAGACGCGAGAGGACCCACCAATAATGAAAATGGCCCTCAAGGTACTATAGGTACAATTCGCAGAATGTGAACAGTGAGCTGGCATCGAACACCTACAGAATCATTCGATCGAAGGCCAATAATGAAAACCTTGCATCGAATGCGAATAACCTGCCTTTGAGGCATGCAGGATCCAAGGTACCTGAAGGGAGTCTCTAGATCAGTTTCCTAGATAATGAGCTGAAGTCGACAGGAAGTGACCTTGATCGAAGGTGGGCCATGGTGTTTCCCACATCATCGACGTGAGACAGAGGAACATAGTGTTTGTGAATGAGGATCAGTAGAGAATTAGAGGAGGGTTGAAAACTGAAGAGGTCAACTTCTCTTGAACATATCGGTAGCACGACACTTGATTTGGCAGTATTTGACATCAAAAGTTTTGAGGTCATGATGACAAGGAAAAGACCAGATGAACGGTCAAAAAGTATAACCCAAACCCATGGAGGCAAGCGGAAAACGAGATGAGATGTCCCCAACTCGACACGAATGCTGACAAGTGCCATGTTCAAGAGTGACATACTGCTGACACGATGCTAATACTAGTTTTATTTTTTCCCCACCATTTCTAGAGAGCACCGGAATTATTTTGGAAAACAAGCTTCAAGGGGATAACATATGCTTACAATATAAGTTTTTCCTTCGGAAAAATCCAACCTAGTACATTTAACGAGCCCTAGGAAGGAGGAACTCAAGTATCGTCATTACAACAAAATCTGATGTCATCAGGTTTTAATGAGTCTGAAAAAGGAATATTTCGACATCTTTTCATTTTTAGAGAGTTTGAAAAGACAACAGAAAAGTAAACTCCAAAAGTCCCTTTTCATAGATAGTTCCCTAGATCCGAAAAGGTAGAAAACTGTGTCTGAGAAAACCTCATAGTCGCGATAGGCTAGGGTATTCATTTTTCGTAAATAATCTATCCTAGCTCGAAAAAAGGGTAAATTTATACTGGATAGATGCCATTTCGCAACCAATATAACAAGTTTAGAACGACAAGAGTCTCAACAATCTTTTTAGTTTTAGAGAGTTAGAAAAAAGCTGAAATGTGACTCCCCCTGAAGGAACACGTGGTATAAAGGGTAGCAATTGGTTTCGATAATGGTGGACCTGCTCAAAACAAGTAAAGGTTAAGAGGCTGGCTAACAAGACCACTCATCATAGCGGTTTGTCAAGAACGAGTAAAACAACCAAGTGAAGGCATATGATCGGCCAAGAAGATAGTGACGATGGAGTGAGAAAACCAAGGCTCATCTGGCACAAATAGGATGATAAAATGACAATCACAAGAGGTAAAATGGGAATGGTTTCATTTTTAAACAAGATTGAAATCAGGAAACTTTGCTTGAAGTTGGTTTCATTTTTACACAAGCTCGAAACAAAGATAAACTATGCTTGAAACCGGTTTCATTTTTACACAAGCTTGAAATGAAAACAAACTATGCTTGAAAAATTTAAGCATGCCTCCAACATGGTGACTCAATTTGAGGTACATTCCCCCCAAGCTTCAATCCATATGAAAGGCAGATGGAGTGAAGGTTCAAGTTACGAGATCAAGAGAAAGACTCGACTGGGAGTTTACGACATCTTATCAAAGACTCAAACTGAACAGGAATGTGTTTCATTATTTTAACGAGGTTGACACATTAAAATAAATATCCTCATAAGAGCTTGTTTCATTTTTTAAGGAGCTTGACACAAGAAAACGAACACTGCTCTTAAGAGCTTGTTTCATTTTTTAAGGAGCTTGACACAACAAAACAAACTATGCTCTAAAGAGCTTGTTTCATTTTTTAAGGAGCTTGACACAAGAGAACGAACTCTGCTCTGAAGACAACTCATCATGATGAATAAGAAGTCATGGCTTCGAAGAGTTCCACAACAGATGGGAAAAAACATCTTGGAAGCCTGGACCTAATGCCCTCAGCACACTATGCACAACAACACTATTACTGAGTACAGGCACGGGGTAGGTAGCCACATAGTTGACCTGCGGTGGGGCAGATACAACAGGTGGATAAAAACTAGGAAAGGATAATGGCGGTCCAGCTGCCACATCAGGACCAAAGAACGAAAGCTGATCAATGGTCACGATCTTCCCTTCATGTGGAAAACATACCACACGAGAAAGGGAGGAGACAAGTGCTCCCATGACATAGGTGTAATCGCGCCCCAAAAGAAGATTGAAATCCAAGGGGCCTGGAACAACCGTCACGTCCATATAGACGGTTTTACCTCCCAAAGTAACAGGTAACCTTGGAAGGATCCCTAATGGTTGACTAGTTCTTCTGTTAAATGCCAACAGATTCTGTGTAACAAGAACAAGCAGTGGAGAACCGAAATCTTGCCAAGTATTTGAGGATAAAATACTCATAGACGCGTCATCATCTATAATGGTGTTGGGTACGACCAGACCAAAGGTCTGTACTATTATCTCAAAAGGCACATAAGATGAAAGGCGATATCCTGAAAATCAACTCCAATGAAAGGAAGCGACCAAACTACTCGGAGGGGCTACGATCAAACTGAGATGGTCTTCCCCTGGTGTTACAATAGAAGAAGAAGCATCCTCCATGACCTCCATTATGGAGTCGGGAGGGGTATCCTCTGGGACCTCCATGACGGGAGGTGGAGGAGCAACTTCTTGAGGTATAGAGATAGGAGAATCTTTCTCCAAGTCCGAAGAATCTGAAGAAATAAGAAGAACCTAAGCGATGTGAGATCCACTCTCAACGGAAAGGACCTAGTGCACCGTAGACGGGGCCAGCTCAGCCGATCCCACGACCAATGTTTGGTCAGGAACGGATTCTTGAATTTGATTTTCTGGGGGAGTGGGATCGACGAAGGATGACTCTTGACCAATCATTGAATCAACTGGTGAAGGACTCAAAGAAATTTGTTTGTAACCAGTCCTAAGGCACGGTGCAGAAATATTCGAGTTGTCCAAAACTCTCTTGGCTTCATCCATATACGGACAAAGGTGAATGGCATGGTGCCCTTCACACACCTTACAGGGATTGGTAATCTTACCCTATTTCTTAGGAGCTTTACCAGCACTAGATGAAGACATGCCCCCAACCTGACTCCTGGAAGCCAAAGGCAACGATGGACGACCATTCAACCATGCTTTGAGCACCTTGGGAGTTCTAGGGTAGTCTCGAAGAAGATGGTTTCCCTGGCACAACATGCAAGGGAACTTGAATTTCCACGGAGGGTTGGAAGGTTTATCAATGGAAGGTTTCTTAGGCATAATATCCACAGAGCTAGCCTCTCCTTTATCTAATCGAGACTTTCACAGGGCAAAGTAGAAGACGAGGATGTAGAAACAGGCGAAGAAGGGCAGAGGTCCACCTTGGAATCAACATGATGTTGTTCAGGTGGAGGAATTGATTGAACAGTAGCTGGGACATTCAGGAGTACAAAGGTTGAAAAAAAGCAAATAGGCAACCCAACAGTTAACCCAGGAAGGGACAACATTGCCATATAAGGAGCACCAACATTCCCAAAAGGAGGAAAATGACGAGGATTCCCATCGGAGGGGATTCCTTGGTTGATGAACTCCGAAAAATTTTCCATCGGAAACGACCCAAAACAACACCCTAAGGAAACTAACTTTAACCAGGAATATTTCGTGGACAGTTAATTTTTAAAACATTGAAACAAAACTCTACCATTTCATATTTTAAGAGTCAAGAAACGATTAAAAGGTGACTCTATCTCTTTCTGTTTGGAAACAAGCGTGAAAGGACAAGCGTTTGATGATATTTTCAAATTTAAGGAGTCAGTAAAGATCAAAAATGATTGTTCTGGTAATCTAGGAAAATGGGTGTACCAGATATTCGTGAACTACAATATACACCTTGGTGATCAAATGAAAGAGAAATGATTAAGGACTTAATGTACGTGCAGGTAGTCTCCCCGAATGCTGTGTCCGGTGTATCACAGGTATAAGGCGGTAGATTCGGTTTCCTACGGATAAAGGATAGAAACCTAGTGGGGTCTCCCTTTATATACGCGATGGTACGGGGAGCACAAGTCCGTATTGGCGCTATCTAAAGCCAGATGGCGAATGAAAGCTACTAGGTTTAACGACGTCGAAACACATCACTAGCCTAGACCTCTAAAAATGTTTCGTTAGGTTTCAATGCTTCCTTAGGTTAATTCAATAAATTTAGAGTTGATCTTCATTTTATGTTTCAATTTCAGGCCCTATCGAATGTTATCTGACAATCTCCTATATGCAGCTATATGATAAAATAAATCTTTCAATTCGATGAATGCTATCTAGTAAAGGGAAGAGTCTCAAACAATGATGCAACAAACATCAATACTGAAAATGAAACTTTTTCCAAACTAGATGACTTTCACTATCCAAAATTACTCTCAAACATGCCACAATGTGAATAATGCAATGTAATCTATGCAAAATCCTCTTTTTTCGAAAAATATGCAATTGTAATCTATGCACAATTTCCTTTTTCTTTTGAAATGATAAGAATGCACTCAATGCATTTTTTGATGAAATGAGAATCTACTTAACGCATGCTTTTAATGAAAGAGAATGCACCCAATGCGATTTTTAGCTTTCAATCATTAAACAATGTGATCTAAGTTCAATGATAAATATCAAAAGTACTTTTCAATGAAATGTGATGTAATGCATTCTAACGAAAAGAAAACTTTGAGATGAAAACTAAATGAACGCAGATCTCCTTTATGAAAGGATGAATGCAAAAGGGATGCAAACAAACAATAAGAATGAAATTGTTGTTTCAAACACTTCGTAACGAAATCCTTCAAAAGGCTACAAGACACATGAGGTCAAACACAAAGAGGACTTCCAAAGCATGAGATCAAAACAAGGCATTCATTCCCTTTCACATCAAGCAATCATGGAAAAAAGACATTCTAGCTAAATAATGAGCAATGTAATCTATGCTCATACAGAGAAAATACCAAAAGGGAAAGACACACTAGTGAAGGATTTAGGAAAAAAAAATCTTAATTTTCACACACCCTAAAATTGGCATGACTTTTTTGGGTGAAACTAGCGCGAACTAGAGCGACTTTCTCACTGACAACTAGCGCCAATGGATAATTGGCGCGGGTTGCTAACTGACAACAAGCGCCACTGTCTGAAAATGAAAAAACAAAGAATTTCTCCCAACCAAGACCAGACTCACCACTTCAAGAAAAACATAAAAATAACCCAGAAGAAAAAGTACTGACCAAAAAAACTCCCGAAAAAGGGAAAACCCTAGCACCTACAGAAAATGGCATGACTTTCTGGCTGTAATCAGCTCCAGACAGTGGATGGCATGGGTGATGAACTGGAAACCTGCGCCAATGGGCACGACTGTCAGGGTGGAAACCGTGCCAATCAAGCCAACCATGAAAAGATCAAAATTTCAGAAAAACAAAGGTCAAATCTGATCCTCTGGGGTTGAACAGGGTTTTTACACCAGAAGGAGACAAACCAGAAGAGAAAATCAAGCAGACAAAAGCCAAAAGCAACCAAAAGAGATAAGACAAACTCCAATTAATTCCCCAGCGGAGTCGCAAGTTTGCTAGAGAGGTAAATCCCCTTTGTGGATAGAGACAATCCCTATTAGCCTAGATCGGGTCTAGAAACAATCAGACACACAATGACTCAGGTCTCTAGTTACAAAAATGAAAAAATTTAACAATTTTCCTACCTCAGGTCCTATGCAATGGTCGGTGAGGAAAGGATGATGCTTCCCGTCCTCCGCTTTGGCAGATCACGATCCTTCCGCTTAACATGTCTGAACACCTGCACACAAGCGAAGAAACACAACGATACACAGCATAGAATCTAAATCTTGTAACCATACATCAGTCAGAGAGGATGTAATTCATTGCATCAAAAATAAAGACACATGAATGAAAACATAACCAAAGTCGTTTATCATTAATAATAACAAAGAAAGATACAACTGAAGGCTCTGACACTGGATCTTCCATTGGTGGGTCGACAGCGGAGCACGTCTCAATGAAGCTCGTCGGGAACGAGACAAAGCTCTCTCTCTTTAGCTTGGCTCTCAAAGGTTGTTTGGCGATAGTCTCCTTGCTACATATTCAACTTTTGCTTCTATGACTACTAAGACTAGCTTGCAAAGGGAAAATGGCAAGCTTATATAAATGGGGAAGGGGATTTGGGATCCCTACAATTGTGGGATTGGCCCTATCCTCAAGGAATATTGCATGATAGGTGGAAAACCTCTTCCCCTACATGGAGATCCGGTGCCAAACCTCCCAACTCATTTTAGAGACTCGTTCAGGAGTTGGTTGGAATCAGATTTCCACCATTTATTTTAAAAAAATATATATCCTTATTAAGCTTGGCATGAGAAATACATTGGGACAGAGCACCATTTAGCGCACCCTCTTTGGTGGATTTCCCCCATTGGCACGAGGGCTGAACTAGCTGATCGCGCCAAGGCCAAAATGTCAGTTTTTAGGGTTTTGAAACGAGAATTTATTTAGAGGAATGATTTTCCTTGTCAAGGGGGATGCCTTGAAAGTGATTTCAGGTTATGTCACTTCTCACAGGTCACAGAAAAGGCCCTCTAATGTGCGGGACGGGGGATTGCAAGGACGGTGACAAATTACTGTGTAACGATAATTAACTATTACTTTATCCGTTTCTTGTATGTGATAGAAAATGAAGCAATAATTTTATGAGGTGAGGATCTATATTTTGACATAGGTATTGTCCTTGTATTAAAGGATAAATAATTACTTTAACAAGGCTTTTACTAAGCAAGAATGGGTTCATTTCAATTAGATGAGTTTTTCTTTTTTGTAACTCTAATATCTAAGTCACTCTTAATGGTTTGTTTGTTTGTTGCATTTGGATAATTTTTCCAAGTTTAAAAAATTTGGGTTTATTTTGGTTAAAAATTATGATCTCTTAAATTCTTCTAGTTTTTATTTGATGTTTAATTAATCCTTTTATTAATGAATGATTTGTTTCATTTTATTTTATTGATTTAAGGGGTTTGGTTAAGTTAAAGACCTTTGTTGAGTAAAAATATATTTTATTTGTTTTTTTGTCATATTCATTTGAGACTGATATGGTATTAGGACTAATATATGACTTCACTTGATAGAACATTTTAGGGGCTAATATTCGCAGGTGGGCTAATTTTCTGCTTTTCCGAAAAAAAAGATTCGTCAAATTCCATTTTTTCATAAAAAGGATTCGCCAAAATTTTACAATACAATTTTCTTTTACCTTAACAATCGCCAAAATGTTATATAGAACAATATAAAATAATTGGAAATATAAATATTCCTACAAAAATATCACCAAAAAAATTATAGTTTACATACTAGGGACTAGTAATATTTGCCAAGGTTTCTAAACTTTAAGATAAACTTCCATCCTTAAAATTATCCATGCTTCACTTATTATCTAGGCATTCAATATGTTTTCCATAGTTATTATTATTTTCTTTATATATTTGATTATCGAAGTATATGTTTTATTTTATTTTTATTTTTATTTCCTCTCACATTGTGGTATCACAAAAGAATATTCAAAACGTTTAGAATCTACTATTTTATTTTATATTTCCTTTAAAAATACTTATTGTTTGTTAAGAGAGGAAAATGAGCTCTTCTTATTTAAGTGAAGAAAAAAATGGTATGTGCACTAGGATCTTATGTGTTCATCATAGAATTCATATTATCATGAGAAGGACATTCATCTAATGCAATTATACTTTGATACCAATTCAAAAAAACATCACATTAATTAGTTGAGAATGATAGATTGTTAAGTGTAGTACTATTCTTGAAATGAAAAGCCCCTTGATGATCATTTTTTTGTGACATATTATTCCAACTAATGAACATGCATAGACTATTTTTGATATTTTTGTTAGATTTTTTAACTCACCCATTGTAGATATTTAATGAGTTTGTGTTATTACCTTTCTTTTCATCATCTAGGAAATTAAGTTTCAATGCATATTCATCTTCCATTCATTCTCATTTTGTATTTTGTGCGATTTCAAATAATTTTTTACCAATTCAACATTATTAGAATTGTCAACCGTAGTATAAATTGCAACAACGACTACAATAGTTATGATCCAAAAGTAGGTGAAAAACCTACATATTATGATGAAACAAAATATTTTAAAGTTGTTGGTTTATTTGAATTTGAGGAATTAGAGAAGTATCTACCTTTTAGAAAAGTGATGTATAAGAAAACAAAAGAATTTTATATAAATATTCATGATTTTGATATAGCTATTCATACACCTTATTTTCATGTGAAGCCTATAAAATATGAATTACATATAATATGGCAGGGTTATCTAGATGTACAAAGACCAAGTTTGAGCAAAAGAATTTATTTGGTTCAACATCACATGCCTTTGGGGGTGTCTTTCCAATTAATTTCCCCTTGGGATGTGATAAGACATTTGTAGTAAAACATAATAAAAACATGAAAAAATATTTTCAATAGTGTATAATAGGAACCTAGAGAAACATTACTGTGATTTTTCTTTTCCAAAACATGGAAAATTGTATATCATAGTTTTTAAATAAACATTTTTCTTATTATTACATATGCTTATATACATTGGTAAAGAATCACTAATATTTTACAATGTTTTCTAATTTTTTAGAAGATTAATCAATAATTTTCAATACTTTATAACCTAGTGAAAAATTCGCCAATATTTAAGAAAAATTTATAATTTAGTGAAAGATTCGCCAAAACATTATATATGTATATTATATTAATGAAAAAATATCCTATAAAGTTTTTCTATATACATTGGAGATTCACCCATTTAATATAAATATAAATTTGGGGGTTTCTTAAAATTTTCCTTGATTGTATGATTAATGCAACATAAAAACATTGTTATATGTATGGTTGACCATGGTAAAAATTAGTCATCCATGTTCACCCATAGTCAATACTCTACAACCTCGGTCAACTACATCAACCATGGTAAGAAAACATCAACCATAACATTTTCCCTTAATATTTGGTGAACCATGGTAATCATTGTCAATCATGGTAAACTCAGTCAACTATGGTAGTCATTATCAACCATGCTCATTTGAGGTCAACCATGTTCTACCTTAACCAATAGTGGTCAACCTTCTTCAATCATGGTTGACCATGTGAACTCACCTCCACTGTTAATGTAACTATTTGTGACATTGGCATTAACATTAACATAACATCAATGGTAGTTGGCCATGGTCAACTATGGTCAAAATTAATGCAACAATATAATAATGGTCAACTTTGGTTAACCCTAATATTTCATTTTAATCCAAAGTCATGTTAATCATTATCAATCATAATAAATTTAGGTAAACCATGGCATGCCTTTACTAATAATTGTAAGCCCTCTTCAACCATGATCAACCCCATCAACCCATTATAATCACTAAGCCAACCATCTTAGCAACATTAATTTAACATTAACATAACATCAACCATACTTGAAAATGGTCAACCATGGTCAATATTAATGTAACGATGTAACAACCATTAACATTAATGTAACATTGTTACATTGATGCAACTCTAATACCTTGTTACATTAATGTTTGACCATGGTCAACCACACACAACCATTATCAATACCGATCAATCTTGTCAACAATGATCAAACTCACCAAACCTCTTCAACCACAAAGAACCATGTTGAAAAAATCCATTTCACACACCTAGGCTGTCAATTACCACAATCACATTATTAAATTTGGTTGATAGTTATAGGCCATTAGACTTCAACCACATTTACTAATGGGTTGGTGCCGGCTATGAGTATCTCAATCTAAGATTTATGTGAAAAAGACCATTCAACATATTCATTTTACTATTTAAAGGTTCTAAACCAAGTCCCTTGAAGCTCAATTAGCTATTGTTATAATAATGAAGTGTTACATAAGAAAAAGGAATATTAAAGTTGACTAAAGAAATCTCCAGATTAACCACAATGTTATAAAATGATGGTCGACGTTTCAAATCCCAATGGGAATCTATCTTGAAAACAACATATTGAATGAAGAATGAAAGAAAGACAAAAAGTCAAAATTTTTATACTGACAAAGGGAAAAGAAGAGCCGACAAGAAATAACTTCCTATTCTATTTCCTTATTTAATGATTTCTATTTAACTAAATAAATAATTTATTTTAATAAATTTAAACAATATATATAATATCATATATTCATTAATTCAATCATAATAATTATATTAATTTTATTTTCATAAATTTTAATTTTTTTTAATAAAATTTTAATAAATTTTAATAATTTATATAATAATTATATTAATGAATTAATTTTAAAAAATAAACCTAAATGTTTCAAAAAAAAATTGAAATCATAATTATTACTAATTTCAAATTATCTAATTAAATTAATAAACATTAATAATAAAATTTAGTATAAAAGTTAATTCTTAATCGTATAATAAATTCTCCTAGAGTATGGGATAAGCCTAGATGATAATAATAATAATAGTTATAATAGAATAATACAAAATTAAGAATTAATAAAATTAATAAATAAAAATAAATAATAATTTACTAATTAATATTAACATTTATTTTTTCAAAAGAGTAAATAAATGTTAATAAATATTAGGTATTATTTATAATTATTGTTTATTAATTTTAATAATTGTTATTTATTCAATTTATTATTATTATTAATTTCTTTTATTATTGGAGAAGATTTTTTATTTATTTATTCCTAAGTAATCAAATATTATAATCATGATTAATTTAAAAATATATATATATTAAAATCTTTAAATATTAATAATAATTATTAATTAATTAATTTCTATTAATAGAAAAATGAAAATTAATTAATAAGGATAATTATTAAAAATAAATAATTCAATTAGCTGTTTGCAACGACCAAACCCTAAAGTATATTTGGAAAAGAAGCAAACCTGTGATACTATACCTCGGATGAAGATGAATTCTAGGAGCACATCTTCCGAATTAGAGGCCGCCAACTGTCACTGATCTCATATCCTCCATCCTTGTTAATTTATGTGGGTGTTTTTTAATCTCAAGTGCTTCTCTAAGTTTCCTTCTTCTATAGTGTTCCTTCCTCGCAATGATTTTTGCATCCTCAAGATGTGAATGAATTTTAGTCTTCGAGAAGTGATCACCAAGGGCCAATGTGTGAGATCGCTCATGTTTAATATCGAGTCCGTGTTCTTTAAGTTGTTTTTGAAGAGAGTGTCCAGTTTCACCAATATAACTTTTCCCGCATACAAAATCAATCTTGTAAAGTCCTTTAAGTTGCTCATAACTAATACTATCTTCAACTGACTGCGTTTTTTGTCTTATTGTTCCTTCTCCTGAAAATTGCTGAAAATTTTCATTCCTTCCCGAAACCTTGGCGATCTTATCTGTAACACCCTTAATGTATGGTAGAAAAACACTTAATTTGTGGTAGGGTTTTTACACCATACATTAAGGGTGTTATGGATAATATCGCCAAGGTTATCAGAAGGAATGACATTTTCAAGAAATTTTCAGTAGTAGGAACAATAATAAAAAAAGTGTGGTCAGTTAAAGAGAGTATTATTCACGAGCATCTTAAAGGAGTTTACAAGATTGATTGTTCATGCGAGAAAAGTTATATTGGTGAAACTGGATGCTCTCTTCAAAAATGACTTAAAGAACACGGAGGCAATATTAAAAATCAACGATCTTACACCATGGCCCTTGTTGATCACTCCTCGAACACTAAACATCATTTGCGTCTTGAGGATGTAAAAATAATTTTCATGGAGGAACACTGTCGAAGAAGGAAAATTAGAGAAGCACTTGAGATTATAAAATGCCTGCATAATATTAGCAATGATGGAGAATACGAGATCAGTGACATTTGGTGGCCTTTAATTGAACTGATGTTTTCCTAGAGCGTGTCTTCATGCCAAGTATAGTATCGCACGTTTGATTCTCTTCCAAGAAAAAATTAGGGTTTAGTCGTTGCAAACAACTAATTAAATTATTTACTTTTAATAATTATCCTTATTAATTAATTTTTATTTTTCTATTAATAAAAATTTAAAAAAAAAAGTTAACCATGATTATAATATTAGATTACTCAGGATTAAATAAAAAAATATTTTCTAATAAAAAAATTAATAACAATAATAAATGGAATAAATAATAATTATTAAAATTAATAAACAAAAATTATAAATAATAAGTAATATTTATTAAAATTTATTTACTTGAAAAAATGAATGTTAATAATAATGAGTAAATTATTATTTATTATTATTTATTAATTTTATTAATTTTGTAAATAATTCTAAATATAACTATTATTATTATCATCTAGAGTTATTATATATTTTAGGAGATTTTATTATTATTATTATTATTATCTAGAGTTATCCCATACTCGAAGAGATTTTATTATAATATTCTTCAATAAATATAAAATAAAGAATTTACCTTTATATTAACTTTTATTATTAATATTTATTCATTTAATTAGATAATTTTAAGTTAGTAATAATTATGGTTTCATTTTTTTTAAAGTAACATTTAAGTTTTATTTCGTAAAATTTATTAATTAATATAATTAATATATAAACTATTTACATTTATTAAAATTAATTAATTAAATAATTTTTTTTTTAAATTTATTTAAATAATATTTTATTAAATAAATAAATAGAATATTAATTACTTATTTTTTCTAGGTTCTGTCACTATAAAAATCTTGATCTTTTATTTTTCTTTCATTTTTTATACAATATCTAGTCGTGAAGATGGATCCCCGTTGGGGATTCGAAACGTCTACCATTACTTTATAACACTATGGATAATCCAGAGATTTTTTCAATAAACGGTAACCACATAAACTTGAAAACCATAATTAAAATTGACATTAACCATCATAACAAAATTATATATCTCTCACACTTTCAGTGAATAAGAATGATAATTAGTTATAAAATGTACTCCCAATATGGGTGCCTAGAGATTATTTAATTAGATAAATATTTTAGATTTGACATTTTTATAAATAATAAGGAAACTTATTATAACTAGATGTTATGAGATCAGTTATCATTGTTAAAGAAGGTTATGAGTCGATAAGGAAACTTATTATAACTAGATGTTATGAGCTGTCTGATCATTGTTATTAAAGAAAGTTATGAGTTGATATTTAATAGGACAATATTTTTTATTTTTTTAAATATTTATATAAATTAAATCAAATAAAGAAAGATAGAGTGACAAATCTGACAACGCGGACGATATTGTGTAGGTGGTGATTCCGGAATGGGTAGGTATGTTAACAATAGGCTAAGACATGTGGCTCGCGCGTGCTTATTAGTTCTTCTCTGATTTTCAGATTTCTTATTACCATCCACCGTTTCCTATGCAAACGCTTTGGACATTGTTGTTTAGTGCCACCTTCATATGATAGAATTCATAACACTCCTTATTTCACATCCAGGGTTATACACAAGTTCTAAGCCGTAGTATAAAAAAAAGTACATAATAATTTAGAAAATTTTGTAACAATTTACAATGATTAAATTTTAATATTTTGAATGTTATCGTACTCAATTTATTTCTACTATCAAAAATACAATTCAAACACTCCAACTATTTAATTTTTCAAAAAAAAATTACAAAAACCTAAAATAACTCCCAAGTTGTAAATGTCAGTCATATGGTTTACGTCCCAGGGTCACTACTGCGAGGTTTTCTTTTGGTTTACGTGATCGCTGCTTTTTCTTTCCACCTCTGGTTCAGTTGCCCACTTCTTCTTCTTTATTCTCAACCACGACCACATAGTCAGTAGGGATTCCTGCGCCGATGGGCAAAATGCCGACCCTACCCTTCCTGGAAGCCCAACTCAGTATTGATAACTCTGTAATCAAGAATTCCACCAAGCAAGGGTTTTATTTTAGCAAAGATAAAATATTTCAACTTCATTATAATTTGTTTCTGCTTAAGGCTTAGGGTACGCAAATGCTAAATTCAGAGTTTAGTTTTACTCGGTGGAGAAGGGTTTGTCAGGTTTTCGATCTCTCCTCCTTACATGGTGCGATTCCTCTACAAGAATGATCATTAAAGAGAAGAACGTGTAACCTCATCTGTTCATCTTCCATTTACACGTATCATTTACTTTCCATCTATTTCCTCTTAACCATTCGTTCATCTTCCATTTACACGTATCATTTACTTTCCATCTATTTCCTCTTAACCATTCCTTGATGGCCAGTGGTCACTATGGAAAGAGAAGCACCAATTTTACCGTGACAAGCACTCATAGTATTGACATTGTCACTCTGTTTCCATTCAAATTTTTAATGAAGAATTCGTTTAGTTATTAATTCAAAAATTTAGTAAAATTGAGACCTCTCATGATGGCATGGTTAGGATTTCTTCATAAAAGTTGTTTATGAAAAAAAAATAATAAAAGTTCATGAAGACAAAAAAATAAAAAATGCCATGGTTAAGGAAAAAATAATATCATGGTTAAGAAGGAAGAGGGGAACCTTTGATATGAATTTTAGAGAATTTTTCTAACTGAATTATTTTAGGATTTTATTTTGGTTTAAGTAATAATTGTTTGTTATTTTAATTTTTGTTATATTTAGTGGGAAATTATTTAATGAAAAAAATATTGGTATTTGATTGATATTCATTAATAGAAAAATAAAAGTAGTTAAGACATAGAATGTATTTTTAAGTGTTGCTATGTACAAAGAAGATTACTTCTCATAAGTTGTGATGAATATAACTTTCTTTTTTGGAAGTCATCAAAACAAGAGTTTTATTTCATGAGTTTATTTTTATTGTCTCTTCTACATTACTTTTCTATATTCATCTACCTAAACATCTTGTTTGTTTGCACCTTTACTTTTCTATATTCGTAACTTCCTAAGCATCTTGTTTGTTTGTGATTGGATTATCACAAGTTGTACTAGAGCTTTTATACGTGTCCTTTTCTATATTCATAAATCTCTAAACATTTTGTCTCTTATTAGATTTTAAGCTTGAAGGACTAGTGCAAATGGTATTAGTGCTCTTGGACATGTACTTTTCTATATCTATGTCTCTCCAAACATGTTGTTTTTCTATATCTATGTCTCTCCAAACATGTTGTTTGTTTGTAAATTTACTTTTCAATATTTATACATTCCAAACATCTTGTTTCTAAATATTGTTCAAGTATTGGTACACATGGTTTTAGTGCTCTTTCCTAAGATATTACATGGTTAGATTCTAGACTTCTTTTTAAGGATAGAGATATTTGTGGACCTGTTTAAATAACATAGGGATTTTTCATTCAATGAGAAAATATTTGGTTGGAGAATATATACACATAAAACATAAGTGACATCACCATGTCCAACACCTTTGTAACCTTTATTTTTACCTCTTCCATTATTATCACATTAGATAATTCTTGCATATAAATTTTTCCTTCATTCACGTTTAAGGATGTCAATAGTCCCCTAGGGACTTCATAAGCCTATCAAGTATAGTTTTGGTACACTAAGAATGGCACTAAAAAGGATAATTGAATAGTACAACTAAGAGTATGGTCTGGCCTCCCTAGTTAGGGTTATAAAATATTTATTAAAGTATCATCATTGAAAATTCTTATGTATATTAGATAGATATGTCACTTGAAACTTGTTTGTCCTTAAGATTGTCAAAATGTTACCCTCTACATCCTAAGTAACCAACTTCCAAAGAAGATGGAATATTAGGAATTTGATAAATCATTTGTGTAGAAATATTAAAATAGGAGTTTAATATGCTTACTAGATTTCAAAAAGAAAAGACCACAATTTGGGTAATGGCAACACCATTTTTCCAAGGAGTCTCAAAAGTTTCATTATGGTTCCTCTTTTTTGCAACATTGATTATGAGAGTGAAATATATTATTGTATGAGATTATTTTTTGTAAGTTGGGCCAGCTACATCATCTGTCATGTCCAAGGATAAGACCCCAATAGTTTGGAGAATTAAATTTGGGACTTAACATCTAGGAGTTCCTTAATAACCCATTAGATGAACTATAGTGTATGTGAATTATCTCCAAAGAATAATTGCAAGAAAAACATTATATATATATATGAACCACAAGTCTTGTATTAATCACTAAAAATAGGTTCATGGAGAACTTACTAATTTTTTAGAAAATTCATTGACTTTCTTAATCTAACTTAACCAATAAGATTTTAAATTCCATGAAAGAAGAACCAATATCATCAACTAATTTTAGGGAATACAAACTTATATATTTTTTCTCGTCAAGAAGTCATTTACCTTTAATATTCTCTCAAAATCACACAATTTTCACTATATAATTTATAATGACATAAAGGAATTAACAATGTAATAATAGCCAATGTTAAAAAGAATAATTAACATTCTAAAAATAGACAATGTTAAATTTTTCTTATATGATTAGATTTTCTAAACTTAAGTATGCTAATCCATTGTTGATTAAAAAAATAGAGACCAATATATTATAACAACATAATCTTAAAATGTACATTCTCTTATTTGTATCTAGAAGTGAATTAGATCTATAAGCGAATTAGAGGAGAGGAAAATATCCATAAGATCAACAACATCTACATATTTAGTCATTAGAGAAAATATTTAAAGTTTATGTTTTCTTAGGTTTTTAATTTATAGATATAAAATTATTATTTCTTCTCATAAAATTATTAACATAATAAAATTATTTATTAAAATATTAGTCATCAAACATATATTTACAAAGATACCTTTTATGTAAAACATATATAAGCTCTAATTTGGCATGTATGATTTGAGTGTTTATTTTTTTTGAATTTATTTGCAAACACACACACATATATATATTCTAAATAAGACTATTTTATATTAGTGTAACATAATGTACATGGAGGCACATGCCTCTGCAATTCTAGCCTGATTCAAAGGCATAATTCTTAAAAGATAGCAAAAATGGGACTGCCCGCAAAGGGGAAACCAGTCCAATAAGAGTTTTTTTCGCTGCCTTGAGAAAGGAAACCAACGTTAAACAAAGAAAACTCATAATTGTTTGCATCTTATGCCATACATTGATACCAGAAATTAATAAAACCTTGTGACCAAGGACCTTGAGACCAAAGACGATGAAACAGAAAAAACCTAAGAGCCTAGGTGTCATGAGGAGTGGGAGGAGTCTCTTCTACAATTAGACACCTGTATTTGTCGGTGTTGTTGGCCTGCATTTCCTGGGTGGTGTCGGCTGCATGATTGGGCTCCTTGGTCTCGCGAGCTCTGTACGTAGCTTGTTTGTCCCGCTTCCCATCATCTCTGATGTGACCAGAGCTGTTGCTGCTACCGAAGCACGTACTGTGGTAGCTAGAACCAGGGTCACCCTTAACTTCTGCATAGGAGGCATCACGGTGGGAGAGTTTCTACATTTTGGTTGGGCGGGAGCCAGCAACCTCTGTGGATTCCTCCTTGAAGGAAATTGTAATAGTGGCTATGACTCTGGGGTGGTCCATGGACAAGTGGAAGTGAAATTGAGCTAAGTGGGTGGACTACGAAAAGGCTAAGGAATCCAGACAGGGCAGAGGCGGAGGAGTGGTCGCAACATAGGAGGGCAGAGCAGAAGGACGAGACTGACTATCAAAGCATCCATGCCCACTGCGGGTGGCAGGATAACGACCATGGGAGTGCTCCAGGGAGGAAGGCGAGGTGTCGGAATGGGACGAGGGAGACGAGTGAGCGGCACACCCTCTACTGTTACCTCGCCTCCAGTGCATGCGATGCTAGAGTTGAGGCATGGTGGCATAGTGAGGGTGGTGGGTGCATTGAATCGAGGAAGAAGAAGGGTGGTGGTGCCACAAGGTCGAAGGCACAGAGGCAGGGGGTGAAGAAATTCGCAGGGGAGAAATTCAACTGACAGTGGAGGCTCTGCGAAAAGTGGTGGCCGGGGAGAACCTCTATACAGCAGAGAAGGCTACAACGTATCCTTGTTGGCGTGTGAGAGCTCAGCTCTGCAACTCCAGGGGGATAGTAGCATCCTAGAGGTTGAGGCAAGGTAGGCAACCAACCAGACAAGCGAGGAGAATAACCAGATAGAGGAGGAATAAGGTTTTGGGCCTTCATTTTGAAGGGATGGTGGCGACCTCGACCTCTGCACTGAATTGAATGATATGTGTGAGAATGGCTAGAGAAATTTAATGCTCACCGTTGGGGCCTGTGGGTGGCCATGTGACTATGCCACGTGCCAACCCAAAAGCCCACCTCCATGGTAGCAGCCTTAAACACCCGCATCCAGGATATTTACATATTTATATTGATTTTTATTGCACACAATATTATTTTTTTAGGCTAGATGTACTAGGGATTTCAATAGGTAACCTATTTCAATGAGTGCCTTAATAGTACATCAATTTAAGCTTAATCTAAACTCCTATGGACTTGAATACAATACTATTTAAGAATGATTTAGATTTTATTATTTATTGGAAATAAGCTACTTTGTGTTTGATATAATTCATCATTTTTAAATATTCTTATGAATGGTTAAAAATCGAATATGCATTTTTTTTTAATGATAATATGAATAATGAATGACTAGTAAATATTTATATTCATCAATTCATCATAAGTTATTTTATGATACATCTAACATTATTAAAATTATATTTTTGTTTTTTCGTTTAAAAAAATTATTAGTACTACTTCAATAAAGAATTAATATATAAATTAAATATATATAATGTAACTATATTCCTAACTATGGAGATTCACTTCTACTGTATCATCAATTTTTTTAATATGTAAATAAGCTTTCTTATTATATCCTAGACCAATATCATGACTTATCATCACCATAGGCTAAATGCTCTTTAAAAAAAATATAAACCTAATTTCATATGACAATTATTCACGTCTCATTTATTTAAACTAATCAATTTAATTAAAAGGAAAAAATAAATAAATACTTTGGTAATAAGTCCAAAATTGTGTTCTATATACAACTAAGAATATCACAAAATATTTCATACAATCTTAAATTTTTAATATTTATTAATAATTAAATTAAAATTATAAAAACTCTATTCTAAAATAAAAACAATAATACAATTAAAATAATATTTAAATAAATCCATTGACATAATAAAAATAATATTAAAATATTCTGAAATAGTAAAAGCTAAAAATATAACTACAATTAACTTGACTTATCAATAAAAAAAAGATAGTGATTAGAATATGTTATAAATCAGACTTGAATATCAAATATCAAATAGGTATATATAGTAACATATTTGAATGTTTTATTAAGTTTAACGATTAAGTTTAATAGATTTGAATGTTTTAATTAAGTTTAAGTTTTATATTTTTATTGGGAAGATTTATTATTAAATTATAATGAATTATTATTGAAAATTTATAATAATGTAAAATGTGTAAAAAATAGATAAAATTTGAATAGATAATTATATTAATTTTTTATTTTTTTTAATAAGTAAATCATTTAACTAAATTTTCACAAATTGATATATATTATTTCAAAATCAAATTACTATTCATTATAAGGCATAAATTTGTGATCTATTGAGCTTATATTTTATAATATATAAGTTCAAAGTGGTTAAGTCGTTGGTGTATTAATGTTAATATAACATATTGTTAAATGATTATAGTGAAAACTTGTTCAATGTATTGATTTAAAAAAATCAAATAGCTCACAACCTTTGGGTATATTAATTTTAATAATCACAAAATATTAATAATTAGATATATTACTTTTAACAATAATATAGTGAAAAACAAATTAATTAATTAATTTTAAAAATTAAATAATGAAAAAAAAATTTACAACGTCAATTTCTAAGATAATATGGTTTAAAACAAATTAGTTATCTTTTACATGTTAATCCAGAATAATATCTATATTAATATGTTATAAGTTAGTGCTTATTATGTCTAGATAAGATGGCTCATAAAACAAACATATTGTAATAAAAGGTAAATAAACTAAATAATATTAAAATATATAAAAAAATAAAAAATAAAAAATAAAAAATAAAAAATAAAAATAAAAATAAAAATTGATTACAAATCACAGAAAATAAAATGTTAATATAATGAATATTAATTTATATCATATAAATGTTTCGTCAAACTTAATTATACATTATAAAGAAAGAGAAATTATGTGATAAAAACATTATCAACATGAATTTAAGTTACAAAAATGATAATTTGAATATATATATATATATATATGAGAGATTTTAACTTTAAATTTCATAGTTTACATAATAGTTCATATTTCAGTTATCACTGATCGAATAACTCTTCTAGGAAAAAAAATCAAATCTTTGTAAAGACGATTTTTATTTGAAATTTTTATTTATATAAAAGTTTTGTGTTTTAAAAACTTAATTCTTCCAACTATATAATAAATTTAAATTTAGTAATATAGTTATATCTAATAAATTTCAATTTAGTGATATAATTATAAAGAACATCATTATTTTTCATTTATTTTCTTAAAATAAATTTATAAATTTATAAATGAATTTCTAAGAAGTAAAAACTCTCTAATCTACTGATTTAATAATATTCTGTTTCAACAATTTTGACCCAATTAAAAAAAAATGATCTTAAAAAATATATCTTCTCGAAAACGATAAAAAAGAAAAAGAAAAACCATCAAATTTAAATGGTAGGTGTCACCTTTGTGCACAGTGTTGTTACTAGAAACAATACTTCAGGTAAATGTCGATGGTCTATCACGTAAGCTGTTATTTTGGACGCTTTGGCTTCTTATGGTATCGCTTTGTGGATCATAACAGCTGTTATGTTGAGACCTTTGGTACAATAAATGTCATTTCCACCAAAGAAATATGATATATCTAAGAATTACAATGATTTTCAGGGGTACTGAGAAAGACAAGCATACACTGAATGTCATATCCATCATCGTTACACATTGATATCGTTGATTGCTCAGGTTCGCAAAGAAATATGATATATCATAAGACTTACAAATGTATGGTCAGCCTAAGCTCTGACGAAAATATCAATCACACCCACCATTGAAAGAGTACTCACAGCTGTCTGATAGCCGTAAAACTTGTTATATTGAAATATCCAAAATTCGTGTTATATTGAAATATCCAATATCTATTATCATGACTTATATTTATTCGTTGAGAGCGAATTATTCGTTGATGGTGGTAGAGGGTGAGTTACGGGGCAGAGCTACAAGTGGTTTCGAAGGAAAAAGCTTAAATTATGATGGAGAAAGGCTGTGACAAATTTTTCGTTAAAATAAAATAATGGAAATTTAGTTAGTGTGGTAGAAATTTTGGGAAATTTGAGTTATAATTGTTAAATTTTAAGATTTTAGATATTAAAATATTTTTGATAGTACTAAATCATTTCCATTATAAAAAGTGATTCAAATACGACTATGATCATTAAAAGACAAATTCATGTTTATGTGATCGGTCATTCCAGTAATAAGGTAGAGTTTACTCTTCCTGCTAGTACAAAGCTGAAATTATGACGGATAAAAGTTCTCAAAGCTATTATATAGATAGTCTGAAGTCACAAATTTCCCAAAACGAAAAGAGGTAAAATTTCAGCTCACGAGACAGAATTGTTAAAATATCTAGATTATATATGTCAAATATCAAAATTTTAAATGTCCATTGTATTGAATCCATTTCCGTTATAACAAACACTTCTATCATCAAATTTTAAAAAAAAATCACCAACATTCCACCTAAAAATAACATTAGAAGTAAATTTGTGAAAAACTATATTTTGTAAGTTGAAATTTACACACATAGTACGATGGAGGAAGGCTCTTAACACCGTTAAATCATAGTCAGAACTTTATTTTATAATTTAAAATTGCCGTTCACGATTCAGTTTGAAACAGTCAACTTGTAATTAACATGGAAACGTTTAATTTGTACCTTGGTTATGACTTTTTAAAATTTATGTGATTTCTCATTTTAAAATAAGGTTAAAGCAAATCATTCAAATAATTATACAATAGGTTAAAATTGTTCAAAATAAAATCCTTTCACAAAATTTCAGAATTTTAGGTCATCACCAAAAGGCCCCACTTCTACGTACGTTACTCCGTATAAAAAAACGTAGTACTCTACCCTAGAAAAAAGTTTAATCTAAAAATGTCATATACACTTCTTTTTCCGTCGCAAAATGTCACTTCTGATAAGCTGCAGTACATTTTTCGAAGTGGCGCGCAACAAAATGATTCAATACTTGAGAATGAAATGTATTGGTTTTACTCTCATTTGACATGCAGTAGCTTACTGCTTGATTTGACATTACCCGCATCTTTGAAAGAATTACATCGATGACATTTTTTTTCCATGCCCAATACCCATTATACAGCTTCATGGAAGATTTCGACTACCAAATTTGATCGTTCAAATTTGCTGAGAGGAATAAGAACCTGAAATTGGAAGAAGTTTAACTGTTTAGGGTTTTAAATGTTTTGCTATTTGTTTAGAATTTGACAAAATAATTATCACTCAGATAGTTGTCTTATTTTTTAATTATATTTTTTAATATATAAAAAGTTTAGAACCTTGAAATTTTTCAATAGGCTTATTATATATAAATCTAGAAACTTAAATTTAATATTTGAGAAATTTTTAAATCTAATTTTAAATAATACTAGCTTAACTAAATTAGTAAAGGTGGTACAAATAAATGGATCAGTCATATTTTTATACACATACTCTGTTATAAAAGGTGGGAAATGCACTCCATAGCCTTATCTCAATTTCATTTACTAATGTGGTATGTGCTTGAGGAAGATTAATAGATTATTAGTAGATTATGATTGACTATGGTTAAATTTGTTCAAGTTATGGTTGAGGAGGGTTTATTATGGTCAACATATATTTGATTATAGATGACCATGCTTGCCCACATCAAACTATACTTTACTACGATGAATTACGATCGATAATGGTTGACCATTGCTGACCATGGTTTTCCATGATTGATCATAGTTAACTATTGTTGACCATGGTTGACTATGGTTGGGCACGATGACCATGGTTTAACCATGTTGACGATGGGTTAACTTGGTTTGACAAATTTGACCATGGTTGACAATATAATATGATAGCTTATGTTTAACAATGGTTGATGTTGATTGACCATGGTTGGCCATGCTAGATCATGGTTGTAAACGGTTGAAAATGGTTAACTATGGTTATTTATAATGGCCATTGTTTCACTGTGTTCACCATGGATGAACTCGGTTTGACGTATTTGGCCATGGTTGATCATATGTTTCTATGATATATTATGGTTGCCCATGTTGACAATGGATGGCCATGGTTGACCATGTTCAATATTAAATACCTTGGTTGACCATTTTGACCATTCTAACAATGTGATGAGCCCCACTATTGAAACAAGAATGTTGCAACTTACAAGGATACCAGCTTAAATTATTAACTCGAGGTTGGTACAAACTTAAGAAGTGTCGGCACTATATGTACAACATGCAATGTGTCCTTCTTTGGTTGATCTAATGTAATGAAGTGAATGCCATAAGATATAACCTAAATTAGTTGCCAAAATACACCATGCTACCTAACTGCAAACAAATCAAATCAATTATTCTACTTGCCAAATGGAAATCATTAATCTGATTGCCAATTTCTTAGAAATAAAAAATTTAATATATAACACATAAGTAGGAAATTCAGAAACTAAGTCTACTTCACTTGCAATGAAGAGTTTCAAATGTGAAAATTTCTTCCTAACTCTATTTATTGTTTTGTACCGAAAATGGAGGAAGGATTGGTCTAGAGTGGTCTCTGGGTCTCCTTAATTATGAATTCATAGCCAAGAGGTCATTATTCAATCTCAAGAAAAAAAAATCAAGATCCTATGGAAAATATGGTTGTGTTTGGCTAGTGCTACAAGGCTGCTACATGGTTCTTTAGGAAACTTCGTTTTTCTACATGAGTGCCTTATTTTGCTACGCAAGTGGGTCTGAGAGATTTTTGAGGGAAAATAAGGTGTTATGATAGTGGAGGAAGGTGAATGAGGGTGAATGAAGGGTGTGTGAGCCCTTTTTCCAAGCTTAGCACCCCTGACATACCTATCTTGCACAAAAAATTATGCCTACAACGTTGTTCATTGGCCCTGAAAGGATGATCTCAGTGGCAGAGGTTGAGAGAAGTATGAGATGTTCAGGAGGAGGGTGGAAAGGTATAAGTGGGTGTGTATGAGTGTGCAAACACCTACAAGTCATTTTGAAGCCCCTACAAAATAATAATCAGAACATGCATCTATCGATCAATATTGCAGCAAGATAAATCAAGGTGGAGAAGATGAGTTGAGTTTTATTTCTTCAAGATCTATTCTATCCAACCACATGCATGGAATATATTTACCCAATCATTAGATTAACTTACAAGGTGCAAAAACCAAGCATGTAAAATAAATTCATTCTAAAGCCTAAAAATTTCCAAGGAATCATAAACATATATTTTTGGTTTGTTGTTGTAGACTCTTTACCCACACTTTCACAAGAGAGGTGGTGTTCATACCTGCAACTAAAATTTTTACAATCTAATTCCTACTTAAAACAAAGAGAGAGAGACCCTTAATTGTTGGAATGTGTTGTAGTTGCAAAAATGGAAATCCTAAGTTCCTCTCAATCATATATTCAGAACCTTCCGGTCATTATTCAAGCCTAAGACACAAAACCTGATCTCTTGGAGAAAATATGGTCAATTTTACACATGCTACAAGACATCTACCCCTCAAGATAACTTGTTGAATGCCATAGTAAATAAAATTAAAACAATATGGGAAAAATTTTGTTATAAAGTAGGATGTCTTAAGACTCCATTCCAAGTGGAATCGCTCAAAAGAAATGATGTTCACATGTTCTAAGAAATAGCAGAAAATTACTACTCAAAAACCCTCAAATTTAAGAATTAGTGATCTAGTTAACCTACCAAATGCCTAACATAATCAAGTGAAAATACTATGCGGTAAATTTTGCTATTAACTTGAATTTTTTTATAACTCAATAAAAGGGGAATCAACTCAAATTAATCTCATGAACACGTTCTAAAAAATAATAAAAAATTACTACTATTTTTATATAATGGACTTCTAGAAATTCTAGATTTGTGAGCTAGTAAACCAATCCAAGTAGCTCAATGATGAATATGAATTTTCAAAGTTGTTCTCAGGATGAATCATGCTCATGAATATGTAAATAAATTGCAAAAAAAATTACTTCAATCATTAAATAATATAACCAACAAAAAATATGGATGAAGACTAAATGCAGAAATAAGAGATGCAAGTGAAAAAAACATTCAATGAAATAAAGAGATTCTACAAGAGGGCTCGAGGCTCATAGGATGACCAAGCCCAAGGATACTCGCAGTCTTATAAAGGGAAAAAAAAATTATATGATAAAAATGGCACCAAACATCATTATTTGAATAATTCCAAGTACATTTATGTTAGAAATGAAAGTGGAGATGCTAAATAATGAGTTTCCTTCACAAGAAGACTAAGAAATGCATTCCCCTAGAGGAAAATTACAATTGTAACTTATACAAGTAGATGGGGAATCATCCTCCTTGAAAGGAGTTATATTTCCCCTCCAAAATCCCTAGAAAGGTGGATCGAGTTCCTAATACTGTGAATCTTGATTTAATGACACATAACATATTCCTAGATTTTCTCAATTGGTGGAGCTCCATAATTTTTCAATAATTTCACGATATTTGATTTATTTATTATCAAATATTGGTCCATCCTATAGAAGGGAGCAAGTCCCTATATTATCTTAGCCTCCAAATCTTCATAATCTTCCTAATATTCTCACAATATTCTACAAAAGTAAATAATATTAGGGTGACATATGAAATTATCTCTAAACCTTTCTAATGAATATATTAAAACTAAAAATATGTGATATAATACAAAAATAAAGGTTTAACGTGCTGAAGGATGGTCAAATGAACCTTAATTTGTGTCTAATTTGGAGGCCCATCACATTCCCTTACTGAAAGAGTTTCTCATCCTCTAAGAAACTTAGTGACCTATTTGTGCCTCATTTATGGCCTTGGTCGCTTCCTTGATCTGTCATGTAGTTATCCAACACCTTCATGTAGCAATGTTCTATCTTCCTGTAGCAGCCTTTCCTTCTTGTAGTATCATTGTTTCTCTTGTAGCAGCTATATTTCTCCTGTAGCACATCACAAAATTTATAAAATCTTGACCAGAATTGCACCTCATGCCTATTTTTTTCCTCTTACCTTTCTATAACACCTTATATACTTTTGACACAAGCTAGAGGAAATCAAAGACCTTTTCGAAAGCCTCTTTTCATCACTATGGTTTCAGTTCAATTTTGATGGTAATTTCCTTCTTTCCTTTTTCTGCTTTCTCTTTCTCTTTTCTGGCCTAGTTGATTTCCAAATGGCCTCTGGAGTTCTCCATGTTTTTATTTTTGTCACAATAAGTTTGATTATGTATTTCTTAGGCACTATTTGTTTGGTGTTTAGCACCATTTGTGCCTTTGCTTCTCCTTCTTCCTACTTGGCATTTTTTTTTTGGATTATCTCCCTTCTCTCCATTCTCTAATTATTTTTCATTATTTTCTTCTTCTCCTTCTTTCTTGTGGGCTCTCTTTTATTTAAACCCCATCTCATGTTTTCTGCTACTACCTTCTCAAGTTTCCTCAAAGTATTTTCTCTAAATTATTGTTCTCCGAGTAGCTTAAGGTTTCAAAAAAAAGCTAAGAGGGTTGGTGCTCTTATTCTGGCCATATGGAAGAGAATTACATGCTAAATTCCAAACAGATTAAGTTTTCTACCACTTCCTTAAATTATTTGAAGGGAATTTCCAACATTTTTCTTTGAGAAGTCTATGTTGCAGAGGGTGATTGGTGATTTTTGGTCAAAGAGGGAGATGAATGGTACCCTCCACCTTAGTGAAAAACTTCCTTTGGTCTTTCCTTGCCTTTATTATATGAGAAAATAATTTTTTGGAAGGAATTTACTTTCATAGGGGTTTTCTATAGGATGCGTGTAGCAAGAAAAATTCTCTATGGAATTATATAGAAAGTGAGGAGGGAGTATATCACTTACCTTGTTGAAGATGCATTCTTTATTTTCATGGGGGTTTGAGAAAAATTATTTGTAGTTTGGACTCCTTTTCTCTTCCTAGTTGAATCTCGTAAGACCTACTATGCGTTTGTATATAAAATCTTCTGTTCTTATATGAGTGGTGTCTAGTCTTGTAGCACCTAGAAACTAAGCCTATAGCTCTCCTATAGCACCTTAGGAAGCCTAGTGTGAAATCTAGTTCATCCTTCAATATCTTAATGAGCCTCTATAACTATTTTAGGAATTAGCATCAATACAATGTAAGTTGAGCCTTGTTCTTTTATTTCTCTTTTTGGTATTAGGCTCAGTGTGCTTGGTGATTTAGTCCTCATTTCTCGTAATTATTACTTTCTCCACTTTCAATTTTCCACGTTGCATGGATGTTTGAAAAAATTGCAGTCATACTAGTCAAGGATGGGAAAGTTTACTCGCCAACTTTAGCCTATAAAACATTCTCTCATGTGCATTGAGAACAATTGTTTATAACCATAATATGCTCAACAAGAGAGGTGAAGAACAATGCATACACGTGCCTACCTGATGTCGAGATGTTGTAGATGCATGAGTGTTGTTGTTGAAGGAGTGGTTCATTAATTATTACTTGAAGGTGTGCTTCCTCATTATTTTACCATACATAGGTATTTATTTGAGAAAAATTGATGATTCTCTTCGATAGGTATATGGCTCATACAATTTCTTTTTTCATTCAGGTCCCTCCAATGCCCGATCTACCTCTATTGGAGTGGATTGGTTGCCTCTAAAATTATGGTGTGGCTTAATTAAAACTCAAGGATGGACATGTGAATGCTCAGGGATGGTATTAAATTCAATATGAAGCTGCAACATTCCTGTGCTCTTGGTTCTATTGGATTTGTGCAAGCTGCTATAGGACTGATCTCTCTCCTGTAGCAGTCACACAGTTCCCTCAAAAACCTCATTAAAACCTTATGTTTCTTCATGAAATGCATTTAGTGACTTTTATGAGGCATGGTGAGCCTAGGTACAATAACATAAGCTCTTATGGTGGTGAAAACTTGTGAAGAAGGGGTGAAGGAAAAGTTTTTTTTCCTTGTTTTTGTTTTGTTTTTTTGAGAACAGAGGTGGAATCTTGAGAAGAATTTGGTTAAACATAGTGAATGGGAGGTGAACGAGGTTTTATGAACGTCTCCTGACATCTCCCAAGGGAATAAATTAATTTTCACCACTTTTTCTAAGATGAACTTACTCCTGTAGCAAATCTAGACAGTCTTGTAGTAGTACAAGACAATATTGTAGCATACTTATTTAATTCATATATTTCAAATGGTAGATTGGATTCACTTAAAATTTTTTGAGCATATTTCTATCATCCTTATTGATATCATCATAAGACCTCTTTTTTTATGGATGCACAAATATCGAGAAAAATAAAATGGTTGTAGGTGATGGTGGCCAATTTCTCGAAAATTGTGCACTGGAATTTATTGAAATTTATTGGGCATGTTACCATTACCCTTATGCATATCTCAATGAAACGAATCATCAAAATTATGCATTTTACTTTATATGGTAAAAAAAAATTATGGCCTGTGTATTTTGACAGTTGTGTAGAAAAACAAAACATTCATGTAGAACTTTAAGACAATGATGAAAATGAATGGGAAAGTCTTGGAAATGATGGCTGGATGTTGGAAATGGATGAGGGTGATGGATCAAAATTTCCTTGGTTCTTCTTGAGAAGCTTTCATAGAAGGTGAGATGCCAAGGAAAAGTGCCAAGGAAAAGTGGTACCAAAGTACAAGTGGCTCATATGAAGAAATTCAGTTTTAATTAGTGGGCAAGTGAAACCACATGAAAAATATGGCTTCGTGGTGAAGTGTCAAATGAAAAATAAAAATGGGAGACCCATTAGAAGACTCGATTATAACTTTCCAACAGTTCTTATGATTCATCAAACTCAGCTATGGTTTGGTCACAATGGACAATGGAAAAAAAATATGAATTTTCTTATAAAAGGGCTTCCTTTCCCCAAATCCAATTCATTGCAGAGTGATTTGTTAGATACTTTGGAGAGGAGGAGAAGGCCCTAAATCTTGAGGATATCATAGTCTACAAAACTCCCGTCAGAATTTGGATGTGTGACTTTTAGGTAAGTAACCTTACTTGTCTGAAAATGGACTTAATGATTCTTGGAAGGGTGGTTCCTAATGAAGATTCAAGGTAAGAAATGAATAGAGGGATAAACTACTAGAGAAGGTCTAGGATCATCCCTGCCCAGCAAATCAACATGGGGACTTGGTGGTAAGTGTGGTATGACATAGAGTAGAATAGTTGAATAGTTGGTGTCATGCATCAATAGTATGCAATGTGGATATGGCTCCCTAGAGAGGTTGGTATGACAAAATATCCAAGGAATGAGAGGATAATTTACTATAGCTATATCATTTGGGTCTAGGAAAATACTTATGTTGATCAAGTGAGAAGGTGGCTAGAGGTGGCCATCATGCCCTCAAACATGGGATATTTTCTTCAAGCATATGTGATGGAGGGGAATGATTGGGTATGAAAAGGTGGGAATGATGCCCCTAGATAGGGGCGTTTGTGGAGCGCCATTATGTTCCAAGTGCTCAAATAAGAGATTCGAGCATCTAGTCCTATTATCATGAGATCCTCTAGAATATGATGAGTAGATGGAGGGGCATGTGTGCCCCAATTTTTTTATGTATGATTATAGCATCCTATCGACATGTAGGATGTATTTAGAATAATGGAATCAAAATAAATTTTCATGATGCGGTTTTCAATTTGTTTATTTTATGGATGTCTTCTTGTGGGAAGAATGGATAAAAGATGCACTAAGAGAAAGGAAATGGCAGATTACCAATATCACTTTTCACTGCATATATGAATCAAATGGTTAGAATTTTGGTGTTCACATACATGGTGTAGATATACCAAATAGTGCCTTCAAATATAATGAATTGATGCTCAGTGATACGACATAGAGGTTGAAAAACAACAATGCCTAAGGTACTAGATTATTGATGGAAAATCAGGGGATGATTAAGTGGATCATCCTTACGGTGATATGGAGTGATATGGGACTCTAGATTTTCTTAGACATGGGGAAGAAGGATGGGATTATAGTCAACACAAGTAGATGCACTAGGAGGGTTGGGGATAAGTTATTCTCTTGTACTCTCAAAAATTCATGCCCCGTTACCTAAAAATTGGGTGTCAATGTAATGGCCACAAGGTGAATGTGGATCGAACTCATGGGTTTGATGTAAGGGGTGATGGAACCAATCATCATCATGGGAGACAAGGTTCACATTTGTATCATAAAAAAGGTGATCCGAAATAGGAAAAGAACGCAACAGAGTACATATATAACCATAAATACAAAGATGCAGCAGATATAACGCTTAATTTAATTAATATCAAAGAACTCAAATATGCTCAAAAGAAAAATGGAAATAAACTAGCTTGGGCGATGGTAGCTTATCTATGAGAAGAGATGTGGTGGCTATTTTCCTCTTAATTGTGTTACAATGAGGCTCAAAGCCCTATTTATTATTTATAAAGAATGGAAAACCCTAAAAATCCGAAAACCTAAGCCTAGGAGATGAACCACAAAATATGTGGGCCTCGTTGTGGTAAATTGGTACATCAACTTCCCGGGGTCATAACTTTGGCAAACGATTTCCATTTGGCATGCATAATACCTCTTTAGAAATATTTTTTCGAGGACTAGAAATTTCGACCATAAATATTAGAAGAAGATAATTTTTTTATAATTTTCTAAAAAAAATGTTGGTCAGGGCCTTAAAACAGCTCTGGAAGTTTAGGACCCAAAAAACTACCAAAAATAGTAAATTGTGCTACAATTAAGGAAACCAGAAAATTGAAAGAAATAATGGTGGGGATCGAAGTTGAATAGATTGGTGGCCACCAATATCAACCTAGATCAATCCTTCCCCTTTATGAATCAATGGTCTCCATTGCATTGAGTGCCTCCATGAAATGGGGAAACTTTTGTTGAACTTTGTCCCTGGTCAGCGACTTGCCTTGGTGTAGGAGTTGGCCAGCTTTGACAACCTGATACTGTTGAATATTCTATTACCGACTGTTCTTGATATATGTGTCCATGATCCGATCAATTTTGGCATGTTCCATGCATTTTTGGTTTAGCTTTGCTAGTGTGAGTTTTTCTGCAATGTCTGATCTATCCAGTAATGGTGGAAGGTATGGTCGAAGGCAGTAAACATTGAAAACTGGGTGTAGGCTAAGGAATGGTGGAATTCTAAGCTCGAAACAATTATCCCCTACATCCTTGGTGATTATGTACAACCCATATCAAAGCAAGAAAAGTTTGTCGTGTGGCCGAGCGAGGTGGTCCTTCTAAAAATGTAGCCAAACTTTATCGCGCACCTGGAACTTGTGTGGCACCCGATGCTGATCATGTCACTACTTGTACTTAGCATTGGGTGTGTGAAATATGTCATGGAACTATTGGTGGATGTGCTGGATTCACTCAATGAAGTTGTTAGCCCTATCGGTTTTAGAATAGACATGGGCCAAAGTTGTCTGAGTAGCTGCAAATGGTATGGACACATCAATGGGACATAGTGGTTGTAATCTAGACCCACTTGAAAGGGAGTACGACCAATTGAGCTATGGAGAGCTCTATTGGGTATAGGTGCTCTAGGAGTCATATCAATTGGATGCTTCAACTGAAAGTGCAAGGGTACCCCTATAGGTGAGGAGAAGATGTCTATGTATTCCTCTATGACCTTATCCAGTTGATTATGTTGTCTGGAGGAACCCTTCCCGGGGGACATGAATCTGGCCACGATATTTCCCTTAGCTTGAGAGATAATTAGAAAGAAAAAAACATTCCTAGTATGGGAGATGATCTTACAGATTGCTTAGCACAAATAAGAGATATGGTGGTAGGCATGGCTACCTCGAATATCCTCTATAACTTAGTTCCCAAATAAATAATAACAGTGTGAGTCCTTGACTCCTTTATAACATGATTCTTCCACAAGTATGGTTTTCCTAATAATACATCACCAAATTGAGGAAGAGAAACATCACAAGATACCTCATCTGTGAAGGGCGTGATGATATAGGGAAGGCGACACTTCTCACTAATGTAGAGATCCCATCCTTGGTGAAACCACTTGATGATGTACAATTTCACATGTGGTGTGCTTAGTAGACCCAACTGCTTCACAACCTCTGCTAAAATGAGGTTCCTTTGGCTCCCGCTATCGACGATAAATTGTAGCAATGAACCCTTTGTGATGGTGTTTTTGTTACACAAGTGTAACAAAAGTCACCTCTTTAGGAGTGGGTTGCTACCTACAAATATCACAAAGAAGATTATGTGTTGTTAATTGACATAATAAAAAAATTTAAGACAAAACTCATAACTTAAGTAACGCATACAATAACACGAACTTAAATAGAAAAACACAAGACAATAATGCTCAAACAGAGAAACAAACCAATACAAACAAGTGGAGAAAACTCGGCTTTATTGGTTGTTGTTGGTATGAAGAATACAATGCTAACACTCTTGGAATGAGTCCTTTGATCTATGGAGATCAAATAATCAAGACAAGGGAGGTCCCTTTCCTTGGTTTTTTTGTAAGTATTTCCTCCCTCTCTAAAAAGGATTCTGTTCACTCACTAATGATGGAGCTCTCTTCTTCACTAGGATGTTGGATGACCAACATGCTAGGCTCTTCAATAATATTTCTTCAACACTTGAAAGTTGGTGTTGCTATGGTATAAATTTGGCCAAAATAACAATTTTTCTCTCTTTACTCTTCCCATGGAAAGCTTATATAAGAAAAATTTGAACTTCGTTCCTTCTCTTGGCTCAAGATTGATAATGACCCAAGAGTAGGACAAGAGATTCCTTTGTGGGATACATAACTCCTCAAGGTGGATCGAATTTCGTTATCCTTGACAATAATTTATTGAGAATCATCTTCACCAAGTGTGTCAAGTGGTCTTGGATGGTTAATTTTCAACATCCCCAGGGTCACGCAACTATCAAAGGATAAAGCGTGCTATGTGCAAAAAGCTTTTCATTGGGGTGTTGTGCACCAATTTCTAACTAAACCTTAGAAAATAATTAAATTTTGTCCTTCATAATGTATTTCTGTTGGAAAATATTTATTTTTACTATTTTCTTGAAATTTTCTAATATCTTTTTCCTGCACAATTTTCAGGTATTAATAGTTTCCCCCTAATGTATGAGGTCTAGGAGGAACCACATGGCCGAAATACTTTACTTTTAATTTATTGTGTGGTCCTTTTGAGAGAGAGAGAGAGAGAGAGAGAGAGAGAGAGAGAGAGTAGCTTCATGCTACGATAAGTAGGGGAACCCCTTGTCTAAAGTAAAAAAGAAACCATGCTCTGTAGGAAACCTGTAAGTGATAAAATAAGAAATATTTCTAAAAGGCAGGAATGTCCCATGCTTGTGATAATGACTACTTAAGATAATATGACATATATTGGTTCTATCATGTCACATTGTGGTAGGTGACCTGTTGTTGGTTGATGATGATGGTTGCTGATGCCCTCAAGGGGTTTTTTTCTTTTAACAAAAAAAAAAAAATGAATGTGGCACCCACATGCATTTTTTGGGTGAAACACCTTTGAAGTAAGTGCTCAATGTATGCATGGGTCTTTAACTTTTGTGAACCTTCCTATGTAATCATTTCTAAAAGAGATGATTATTGATACACAGGTCTTCGACTAATTCTGAAACAGTGCAATGGTTATGAAGTACGATGCCATATTGACATGAAAATTGGTGTTGATGTCGAATTTCAGGAGGATTAGTGACATCAATGGGCAATGTGAATTCCCATTGTGCTATCCTAGGATGCCCCTATTATGGTTGGTACCCATCCAAGTTACTAACTCCTTTCTAGAAATTCATTGTTGAAGTCGACAAGAAGGAAGCATCAACTGATCAAAAGAAAAACTAATAAAAAGGGATCAGGGTTTTTGATGAAATATGGTGTAATGTGACAGTTTAACAAGACATGTTGGTGAGAAGTGGCTGAAAATGATGATGAGGGTTAACTAGCATGAGGTCAGAGCTGTAAAATTCAGTGATGAAAGTCATAACAACTTCTGATGGGGGTATAGCTAGGGTTGTTAGGACATCGAGGGTGGTTGTATGTTTACTATAATTTACATGACCGGGTGTGGTAAGGAATGTGCACCTCTGACCAAGAGTGATTAGGGACTGCTACCATGTGAGAAATGTAAATATATGGGTGGAAGTCTTTCTCCTAAAAAAATTTGTACACTTGCTAAAAGGATATTAAGGTGGTTTGGATGTATAAGCACAAAGACAGGTGCCCCATTAACATGTATGATCTTACATGATTATGCAAGGAGTGTGTTTTTCTGAGGGCAGGGGCCCCATTGGTTGGTATTGGTGTGAGGCCGATGAGGCTGTTGGAATGTCACAGACGGGTTATTCTTATGAGGGTGTGGTAGGCCAAATGTGAAACGAGGATATGTGTTTTTTCTAACACAGTTATGGAGAATGGTGGCCCAATAATGGGGTTTGGATATGAGATGAGTAAAAGTAAATGACGTTTGAAAATCTATGCATGAAAATGAAATGGACCACGTGGCTGACTCTATGAGAGTTGTGTCATCTCTGCGCAAACATCTGATCTTTGTGCAGTGACCCCATGTATATGTAAATTTTAGGCATGGTTTTCTCTATGTCTATGTGAGATACATGCGTGGGGGCAGTGCGCCTATGTTTCTAAAATTCTCTAACTCCTTAAAAAATTGTAATCTATGGTCGTTTTTGCATTTTTTTGGAAAATTTAAATTTTTGGTGTTTTTTGGTGGGAGGATGCTTTGGAGGGATAAAGATTTCCCTTCTTTCTGGACTAAGGTAGACCGCGATCACTGCGCATGCCAGTCCTTGCCGTGCTGGGGGTTACTCAAGTTTCTTGACAACCCCATTCTGAGGTTGAAGGACCAGTCCTTGTGATACCTTGTTTGATATTGGGACCATCATAGGCACATTATGGTAGTGTGTTAGAGTAATATTCCAAATTTAGCATGCAGCTAGTTGGAATATTGATTTTTGTTTTTATAACTTAGCAGTTGAATAAATGGCTAAGGAGGCCCGTGCATAGTAAAAATATGAATAAAATCCCTCATAATGTGAAAAGGGATCATCATAGGAGCTGGATATCACACCCTCATGTGTGAAAAGGGGCATTTGTATCTGGACAAGGTCAAGTTTGACCAAGTCAACTGCACTGGGATAGGAGGTGGAGATCATCTTTACAGACAACGCAAAGATAGAGGGAGGAATATTCCTTGGTATAGGAAACCCTAATGAGTGGTAGCCAAGGTGAGAGGGCTTCCATTTGTATAAAAGGAGGGCAAGTCTGCCATATGAGGACATGATATGGATTATTTATTTTATGGTCTGGTTAGACTATTGTGCATTCTCTTGTTGTTTGGCAGAGTTGCAGTGCTTCTTAGCACAAGGGATTCCTTTTTAGGAATTCCTTATCCTTTCAAGAGAGGCCTCTTGATGGATCTTGTACTTCATTTCTCCACATTCAGGCTTAAGGCCAAGCCACCTCCTTCAGCTACAACGCAATTTCTGTTTAGAGCTGGGTTGTGTTGCAGGGTGTTGCAGTGGAGTGTTCACAACACCTCATACGGAGCTCATTTTTCATAGGAAGAAGCTTTCTTTCCTTTGGGAGATTAGTGAGGAAGATTCTAGAGCTTAATGAATATATGGCACTTGGCCAACATATTTCCTTTCTCCTACAACGTAGTCCCTCTCCTTGACTGCGTTATTTTCAGTGGGAATTTGCAGTGAGGGTTGCAGTGATTGTTTGGAGGGAAAGATCTTCAGTGTTAGGATTATCCTTTCACTTGGAAGATCCATTGGAGGAGGTTTTTTAAGCTTTTGTATCATCTTCAACCATCTCCATCGAGTTCTTCAGTTTCAACTGCTAATCAGTCCTAGGACTGTAACTCCGACATTTTACCAATTTTGTATATTTCAGGAAATCCTTCCAGGATTGTCTTGAAATTGTGTTTCGGAGCTTAGATCTTCACTCCCATCATATATGAGTGGTATATTTCCATATATATGTATTGACATATTCCAATAGCAGTTGCCTCTAATAAAATTGCGCTGTCATTGCCTAGGGAAATATTTGTGTAGTAGTGTACTTCATTTTCCATGTACATGTTTTCTTGAGGCTTGTGTTGCCTAACTTGAGAGATTATTTCCTCAAGATATTGTATACATTTTCTGCTATAATACCAACATGATGGCTATTTTTTTCTTCTTACATTTCATGTTTTGACGTATCACTTCTCTTTCATTATTGTGTTCAAATATTGCTACATCCCCATTTTGGGATATTACAGTGGTATCGGAGAATAATCTTGGCTCAGAATGTGGAATATCAACCATTATGCTATATAGAAGACAAGAAGAAGAAAAGATGAATAGAAATAATAATCCATTCTTTGGAGGAAGAAAGGAGGAGAAACTTCCAAAGTTTCTGTCTCAAACTTTGCAGAGCATTCATGAAGATCTCAAGAAGATGAGAAGGGAGATGTGTATAGAATAACCAAGAGGGTTTGAATTTGAATAAAACTCTATATTTTCATATGATGAGTGTGATAATGTAGCCACACACTATGATTCTCAGCGCAGTCACATGCCCACATTTGGTATGATGGAGATAGAAGAAGAAGAAGAAATCCCTAAGAGAGAAACTCTTAGTGATTTTCTGCAAGAGTATGAGTCTCAAACTTAGAAGTTTAGAGATCATATCAATTTTCCAGAGTTTTGCAAGATCAAGGTGGAGAGAAGCAAGCAGCATAATAAGAGTATATTTCTCCTATCTACTTTTTATGGTTCACCTACATGTGCAGCTAGAGCTTGGGTGGAGGAGCTAGACACCTATTTGCAGCAGCACCAAATTTCTGAAGATGAGGCCATCAAAATTGTAGCGCTACATTTTGGAGGTAAGGCCTATGCATGGTGGATATTTGAGTGTTTTTCCTTGAAAAAAACAAATAATTCTTCTTATGCAAGGTTTACTAAGACATTAGTGGAAATATTTGATGGAAAAATTTCTGCAACACATGTGGTGAAGTTAAACAAACCTAAGCAAACAAAAACCTTGCATGTGATGGAGGAAACCATAAACTCAACTCCACTTTAGAAAACCATTGAGGAGGTTGATATCTTGCATCATACCTTGGTAGAGGCAAGACCTATATCTTATATTCTTGAGAAAGAGGGTATGGAGATCCATTTTTCAAAAGAGGATGCATTCATTGGGAGGTTGCCCATACATATTGATGAGGATGAGGGCAACAACACTGTCATGTCTAGAGTTTATCTAGCACCTCATTCAGAGGAAGAGGGATATATTGCTCCAATAGGAGGGATTCTTGCATCATTGCAAGGAATTCCCCAGGATCTCATATGTGGAGATCAAGGCACAACTCATGATCTACATGTGCCATTGATGATAGGGTGTGGAATTATGGAGATAAAAGGAGGAGATAGGGAGGATGACCAACATCATGTGATGAGAAGCACACACCCCTATATATTTTAGGAGGTTGATGCACCTAAGAGGGATACTAGATTGTGTAGTGAGGGCAAGGAAAATTTTATCCATCCATATATGCAGTCTACTCTTAATGATGATGTCTCATTGCATGGAGGCATTTCACCAGGGAGACCACTAGATCAGCAAATGATGATGGATGCTTCACATTTGGAGGCATTACTCAGTTATTTCAGAGGAGTGGAGACCTTGGGAGAGCTTGGCACAATGCTAGGAGTCTTGGGTAGACTTAAGGAGAGAAGGAGCATTCTCTCAACAACATCATTACCCACTCTCATTTCAGATTCTACATTGTGGCAGAAGTAGCATGGGAAGGATAACAATCTTCGAACTTGCATATTTGGCATGGGAGACGTCAAAGAAGAGGATAACCATATGAAAAATTTTCTTCATGATATTTCATCAGTGCTGTCACTATGGAGGATAGGTCCATATTAGAATTCCCATCTATTGTTGAGTTTTCCAAGGATATTTTTACTTGTATGATATTGGGTGACCAGTTGCATGAGGAGGGATATTCAGTCGGAGATGTGGTCATCTACTATCATGCTAGGATCTTCTTATCTAGAGCTTCTAAGCTCAAGGAGAATTTTCTACAAGGATCTCATGAAGATTTCCTTTTCAGACACACTTACTCTACGAGAGCATACCATACCATAATGGAGGGGTATTTTTGGGAAGGCTTTGAGGAGGAGATATGTCAACATATGAGAAGATGCATTTACCATTTGGAGATGGAGGAGATACATAACTCTTTGAAAGAGTTAGCATAAACAACTTTTTTCTCTTTGAGGTTGAGAGGAAACTCATCTATGAGCCACTCCATTTTCATGGGAAAAACACATGGTAATGGTATTTTTTGTTTGCATAATTATTTTTATAATGTACATGTACAACCCTTAACCATATATGTGCAGGATATTGTTCCAGGAAGGAGCATTCTTCCTTATAGACTTCATGTTCGATCTGAGGCCATAAGAAGTATGGGTGATGGCCACTCCCTAGGAGAACTTGGGGAGGTTGTATCTTTTGCAGAACATGCTCACTTTGCACCATACACCATACACCTTCTCCAAAATTGTGAGGATTTTGGGGCAGCAAGCAAGTGGTGGGGAGGCCACCCATCATTTCATATTTTTTTGCAGTATGGCATCAAGTATGACTCTCATTATGGTTCCCTATTTTTTTGTTGTTTTTATTTTTATTGGGAGCATGATTGGAGGAGAGACACATTGGATCGATGTGTCCTTTGGGGAAGAGGATTCCCACACTTTTTGCATTACATGTTCTAATAGGAGCATGGGAGGTGATATGGCCACCGTAACAAAACACTTGTCTCTTTATGAGGTGGGCCATGAGATTTCTTGGAGCACTTGGGCTATGACTCTCCTAAATCATTGGGAGAAACTTTTCTACAAGTTTCCATGTCATGTTGTGCAATATCAGTTAGGAAAACTGTGCTGTGACTAGTTGGGAAACTGTTGGTACCTTTCAGCTCCACATGAAACCTTTAGTATTCCAGTCACTTGAATTCCATGTGATGGTGATTTCCTATCCATCATATATGGGATGGTTTGGGATAGCATGATTCACAACATTGGAGGGAAGATCTTTGGAGATCCAGTTTTCTTCTTACTACTTGGAGGCAGCACTTTTGCAGCCCAAGAGTAGTAGATACACTAAAATTATCATATGTGGAGAGGAGGATAGCGTGGGGTAGGCTATTTTTTCTACCATGATCAGATTTTCAACCCACCTACATTAAAGGAGCTGAAGGTGGAGGATGATTTGTATGAGTTACCATTTTGGAGGGTCGCTCATTTTGTATGGATGATTACTTGGGGATGGAGGATCCACATGGGAATGATTGTTCCCACTACATTTAAGATCTCATTCCTCAAAGGGACCTCTAGATGGCCCCTTATTTCCTTCTTGAGTACTCTACTTATTCATGATGATAGCTATTTAGCTAGCTTGCATGCTTGGGAGGATCAATATGGAGATTTATTGATGAGAAAACATCTCATTCCTTGGAGGAGCATATCATATGTGGATGCTACAATAGGAGGATGGGAGAATTCTTAGTTCTATCCTTGTAGTTTCTTGAAAACAAGCAACATTTGGGAGGGGAGAATAATATTCCAAATTTAGCATGCAACTAGTTCGAATATTGATTTTTTTTTTATCACCTAGTAGTTGAATAAATGGGTAAGGAGGCCGATGCATAACAAAAATATGAATAAAATCCCTCATAATGTAAAAATGGATCATCATAGGAGCTTCATTTCACACCCTCATGAGTGAAAAGTGGCCTTTGTATGTGGACAAGGTCAATTTTGACCAAGTCAACAATGTTGAGATAGGTGGAGATCATCTTTAGAGACAGTGGAGAGATAGTGGGAGGAAGATTCCTTGGTGGAGGAAACCCTAATGAGTGGGACCAAAGGTGAGAGGGATTCCATTTGTATAAAAGGAGGGCAAGGCAGCCATATGAGGACATGATATGGATTATTGATTTTATGGTCTGGTTAGACTCTTGTGCATTCTCTTGCTACTTAACAGAGTTGTTGTGTTGCTTAGCACAAGGCATTCCTATTTAGGAATTACTTCTCCTTTCAAGAGAGGCCTCTTGAAGGATTTTGTACTTAATTTCTCCACATTCACGCTTAAGGCCAAGCCACCTCCTTCAGCTACAATGCAGTTTATGTTTAGAGCTGGGTTGTGTTGCAGGGTGTTGCAGTGGAGGGTTCACAACACCACTTCTAGAGCTCATTTTCCAGGGGAAGAAGCCTTCCTTCCTTTGGGAGATTAGTGAGGAAGATTTTGGAGCTTAATGTAGATCTTGGCACTTGGCCAACATATATCCTTTCTCCTACAGCACAGTCCCTCTCCTTGAATGGGTTATTTTCAGTGTGCATTTGTAGTGAGGGTTGTTGTGATTGTTTGGAGGGAAAGTTCTTCAGTGTTAGGATCGGATTTTCACTTGGAAGATCCATTGGAGGTTTGTTCAGCTTGTGTATCATCTTCAACCATCTCCATCCAGTTCTTGAGTTTCAGCTGCTACTCAGTCCTAGGACTGCAACTCTGGAATTTTTCCAATTTTGTATATTTCAGGAAATCATTCTAGGATTCCCTTGAAATTGTGTTTGGGAGCTTAGATCTTCACTCCCATTATTATATGAGTGGTATATTTCCATATCATGTATTGACATGTTACAGTAGCAGCTTCCTCTAATAAAACTACGATGTCATACCCTTGGGAAATATTTTTGTAACAGTGTACTTCATTTTCCATGTACATGTTTTCTTGAGGCTTATGTTGCCTAAATTGAGAGACTACTTCCTCAAGATCATGTATACATTCTATTCTATAATACCAACATAATGGCTATTTGGTTCTTCTTACATTTCATGTGTTGATGTATCACTACTCTTTCATTCTTGTGTTCAAATATTGTTGCATCCCCATTTTGGGATATTACAGTTAGGCAGATATAATGATACAACCTTAGACTAATATTTACTTCTTGACTCGTGTCTTGCCTCATGGGGAGGTTCTTCCTTTTCCACTGCTAGCAGGGGAAGTGAATATTCGTCACTTAGAAGAAGAGGTTGGTCAATGTGGGAATAACACCATCTCACAAGGTTGTGTTCAGGTGTCCCTCATTACAGACCTAGCAGAGCAAGTTGCTCTATCTATGATCATTCGACTGGTAGCTTCATCGTCACCCCAAAGGGTATCAGGGCCACATATGTCATTCCTGTGATAGATATAGGGGAGGCACATTTTTTATTGTCATAAATTAGTATACGATGGCATGGTTAGTCAACTGGCCAATGTGCAGTGAGGCACAACTACCTCTTTTTCCTATGTTAGAATTATGTGTTGTATCATGTATGAATGGGTCATTATGCTACATATTTTTGTTGCAGTGCCATTGGGTCCTCCGAGGTATCCTCGAATGCATCAATGGAAACTTGTCAAACCCTGTCATGGTGGGGGGAGGCTGGACGGTACTAGGACAAGGCCATATAGGAGTGGTTTGAGATGAAAACTTAGTTGTTTCTATAGCTCTTGTATGCTAGGATGGATTTCCGAGGTGATCCGGACATGGGCCTTCCTCCTGACTATGATTGGGGGCCAAAAGGTATGATATTTATGTTTTCTGCATTTTGAGTATTATTTTCATGTATTTATGTATATATTTTTATGGTGATACTAATATCATGCTTGTTTTATTTTGTAGATGTGGGGTGGGTAGGGTGTCCCTTAGCCTTCCTGGTTGGCCATGCTCCTCAGAAGAGGGGTGTGTCAGACAACACTTACGGTGGCTATTGCTGCTCTGATTATCGCTCCAAGTGTAGATCTAGGTCCATAGGACCTAGCTAGAGGGGATCAGCCCTAGATTTTTGTTGTATGACATAGGGAAAGCACCCCTTTTGAGGATGCTTCCCTATTTTTTTATCAAATGTGTTTTTTTTCTTGGTTGAGAGCCAATGGACTTATTCATTGTATACTAGGACACATTTTTTTTTATGTATGTATGCGAGATGTATTTTTAAGGCTTTTATGATGTGTTTATGGTTATTTTTATGATGTTTTTTATATGTTTATGATGCATGTTATGTTTATGATGAATTATTTGTTTATGATGGTATGTTATTGATGGTTGATAGTATATATGAGATGAATTCTAGTCTAGGTTATCATTAGGTATGTGATCAACTATATGATTTTGATCGATTGGTATATGTGTAAATGTAATATGATCAAAATTGCGGGCTAATATTTGTGCATGCACGTACTTCCTAAAGAGGCATGTATCATGAGCTTGAAATGTTTGATTTAACTGTGATACCACTAAATGGGAATCAAGGAAGACATGTAAGTAGTTGATGTCGTGGAGGGAGGCGTCACATAACAGTAATATGATATCATCATATTCTTCTTGATTGTTTGTGGCTGACACGATACGTACTCCATTGACGAGGTATGGCGACAAGTTAGGAGAATATATGGCCCAGGCAACAACAACTAAATTTTGTGACCATGGAGAGGCTCCATCTACAAATCCAAAATAGTATATGGGAAGATGATCCATCCGCGACACAAGAGTGTGATTTTTAGAATAAGCCCATGACGATTGATATCATCATAAAAATTTAATGGTGTATACATATTTATTCTATTGTACTGACGCCTTCCTTTTTATGGGTGAAATTTTTGAGGTAGAGCCCATTGACGGGGTTGTTTAGGCATGTACAGTCTAGCTTTGATAAAACATACACTCCCTTGAGAAGATAGCGTTTTAAAATCTAAGGACCCTTCCATATTATGTTTTGAATTTCCCAAGTCCTAAGGCTTCTTTTTCAACACCATAACATAGGACTATTTCCCCCTTTGTAAATGAGCACAAGATGATGTTGCGATCGAATGATGCTTTCATCCTTTCATTTTGGGATTCATTATGTTGGAGAGACTCTTGTCAGCTTTCTTTGACGAGTTGTATTTTTACCAACTATTGCTCTAAAGGCTAAGTATCAGTGAGAACTGTTATGGCCGAATGTAAGGTGGGGATTTCGCGTTCTATAAGAAGCATGACATCCACTCCGCATACTAACTAGAAGGATGTGAATCTTGTTGAGGATTTTACCACTGTGAGGTACACCCATAAGGCTAAAAACACCATATGGTGCCAGTTAGGGTTGTGGTTTTTCACCATGTGTTGTAACATCGTTTTGAGTACATTATTGTCAACTTCTACCTATCCATTGGACTGGGGGTAGTATGGTAATGCAAAATCATGAGTGAAACCAAGGTGTTTGGATAGTTTATGGAATATTTCATTCTCAAAAAATTTTCCATGGTCGGAAACTAACTCCTTGGGTACACCAAACTGTGTGATGACATGGTTGAAGAAAAACGTGTCATGTTTTTTGTGGCATTGTTGTATTTGGGCATGGCTTTTGCCCATTTAGTAAAATAGTCGATAGCCACTATGATGTATTTGTGGTTTCTTGATGATCATTAGGGGAATTTTTAGGCCTAAATGGGCCTCCTAAGGATATTATAAAAAAAATGTGGAAATAATAAAATAATATTTGATGACATCATCAAATTTTAGAGGGAAAAAAGAAAAAAACAACTTTTTCTACTCATATTTTCAACTTATCTCCCAAATTTTATACTCAAATTTCAAGCGGGAGTACTTGTTGGATGAAAAATTTAATGCCTCATTCAAGGCGTACTCATGTTTCATAGTTTCGATGGACCCTGCTACACGAAAAATGAGAAATACATTAAAAACGTGATTGCAATCACGTTTTTCTTGTATTTTCCATTTTTCGCATAGCAGGTCCATCAAAAGTATAAAATATGGGTATTCTGTAGATGAGGAATTAAAGTTTTCATCCAACAAGTACCCCCTCTTGAAATTTGAGTAAAAAATCTCGGACATAAGTTGAAAATATGTGTTGTAAAAGTTGTTTTATTATTTTATTATTTTTTAATATTTTTACCCTTTTACTTAAAAAAGGTGAATCATCCCCCATGGTTAACATCATCATCTTGAATCCTATTGGTTCTTATAAAGTTTATTTTGGTTGTACATTTTTCTTAGGAGGCCCATTTTGGAGCTCAAAATACCCCTAATGGTGGGGTCGCAAGAAATGAAGTCAATGCCCCTTTTGCAAAAGGAACCTACTACTATGATGGGGTGCAGGGGAGATGGAGGGGCTCTCATATTGTGAGCATAGAATTGGCATCTCCCACACATTTTTACTACTTGAATGCAGTCATGAAATAGAGTGGGATAGAAATAACTGGTACGTAAGACTTTTTGGGTGATGGCCATACCAGATAGGTGGTTGTCACGGGACCCACTATGGCAGTTATTTAGGACCTACTCGGCTTGGTTGTGAGTAAGGCATCACCATAAAATGAAAACACCTCATTGATAGAGTACATCCCACATTAGAAGGTATCAGGGGACCTGATCGTGTATGCACCTTCTGTCGTCATGGGTGAGCTTGGGTTTGAACTTTTGGGTTCGTAGAAAAAGAAGGATATATATTTACCAAGGGTCCTTCATTGCCACTACGAACATATTTTCATCATGTAGCGAGTCATTAATGGGGGATCCTAGGGTCTCAATATATTGCCTTTATACTCTTGGGGGAGTTGAACTGCACATCAAATTATTGTAGTATAACTATCCATCAAGCTTACTTATGATTAATAATGCAAAAAAATATCAAATATCTCATGGGGTTGATAGTTTTTATGACTATGGTGGTTCAAAGAATGATGTAATTCCAAATATTTTGTACTACATGTAATAGGTCTATAGTTATTTTTTCTTTTGGCTCGTACCTCAATGCAAGCCTAGCTAGGTTTTTTCTTACGTAATAAATTACATTCTCTTTTTTATCTGATCTGTCCTCTACTAGAACCTCGATGATTGTTGTATTTGATGCAGATAAGTATAAGGTATAGTATTTTTCGTAACTAGATGGAATGATCAAGGGGGATACAGACATGGTGCCTTTTATCACCTCAAATGATTTTTGAGCCTGATTTTCCCATTTGAAAGAAATGTTCTGATGGATAAGGCACAAGAAGCCCCGCGTGTAGGTGGCATAGTCGGGGAAAAAGAATCGTAAGAATTTAGCCTTACCCTACAGAATTTATGTTTTTGGTGGTGGTACTTCTTTGATTTCTTGGACCTTGAGGGGGTAAGCTCTGTTTCCTTGTTTAGATACTATGAATCCTAACAGTCTTCCCACATTAATGTAGAAGAAAAATTTGAGAGGGTTCAAGCGTGGGTTTTATTGCTAGAATCGTTGAAATACTAGATGCAAATATTGGAAACGGTCAGTACATTTCTTGGATCGTACCATGAGATCATCCAAGTAGGCTAGGATAAGATGAGTGTGGTCGTGAAAGGTATAGCTCATGGCCCGCTGAAAGGTGGTGCCAATGTTTTTAAGGCTGAATGGCATAACTTGGTATGCGAATGTGCCCTAATAGGTAGTGACTATAGTTTTTTACCGATCTGCATTTCAGATCTCAATTTGATTATATCCCGAGAATCCATCCATGAATAATAAGGCCTTGTTACCAACACAAGTGTCAATGAATTGGTCGATGAATGTAGAGGGTTAGTTTTCTTTGGGACAAGCTTTATTTATGTCTTGAAAATTGTTACAGACCCAAATGGTGCCATGTTTTTTCATGATGGGCACATGGTTGGAAATACAAGACATTTAAGAAATCAGATATGTGAATCCAGCTTTATGGATATTTTTCATCTCCTATTTGATTGCTTCAGCTTTAGATGGTTGTAATTGACACTGTTTCTGGTGGACGGGAGATACATCAGGCCATGTGTCAATATAATGCACCATGATGGTGGGAATTAAACCCGAAATTTACAAATAATCACATGTGAGGATGTCCCTATACCCTTGTAATGTGGTTTTGTATGTATTTACTTATTTTGGAGAGAATATTGCCCCTAGAGATATTTCTTTGGTTTTTCTATATTTTTAAAAATATTTACCTTGATGGTAGGAAAATTATTCCACATATTTCTTTCCTCAAATGCGTCGGGTGCTGGGATAGGGTTCTTGAAGCAATCTACATTTTCTAATGGCAGGAAGTATTTTGATTCAATGGTGTAAATGTCATGGTTTTCTATGCTACTAGGAAAAAATGTTTTTTTTGGTAGAAAAAATTGAGCAGTGGTGCATGGAATCCAATGGAAAATCAGTTTCTATCATGGTCTCTAATACATACTCATCTGAGTGAAACAAGATGTCTAAGGGGGAATTATTTTATGTGAGGCAATGAGGAATGGGTTCAGACTTAGCAGTGTTGGTCGAGAGACAATAATATGATTTTTTGGTTGATGTCATAGAACCAGATGAGGTTGAAAAATCACATATGGGATGGGTCTAGATCATCAAAGGCAGTACTACTGGTGCAGTAGTTGTAGAGGTATCCTCACAAAGAAATGATTGGAAGAAAACATGAAACATGGTTCCCACGGATGATGAGATGAATCGTATACAATGTTGAGTGTCATCAACATTACAATTTCCATGATGTTTTTTTTTATTTTAACCAGAGGATGTTCATGCAATCTTGGTGGTGTATAAGAGTGTTTACAAGAAGATAATTTTGGCGAACAGTATGGGATCTCCTTGGTAAAAATTCCCAACTAGACTCTAAACAGTTTGTGATATGGATCCCATCTAGAGTGTGCGTTCGGCTACTGCTGAATATACCTTTTCTCGGATGGAGAAAGAGCCCTATAGATCTATGAATACACAGTTACTCGAATGATACAAGACAAATGGTTGATGATTCTTACTGAAAATGAAACATTATAAATAGAAAAGCGAGTTTCAAAGCATGTAGCCAAAGGAAATGCTTTTAGCGACACATCATTATAGTCATGCTCATAAAAGTTGTTTGACCACAAAAGAAATAATTCTCTATGGTCGAAACACTCTTCAATTCCTTAAGATTTTTCAAAAAGATAAAATTATATTAATAACGAAGTCGTTAAACATCTCTCAATTAAATATTCTGATACCATTAACACTTCAAGTAAGCTTAAACGTATAAATGAGATGAGCATAAAAATGTAGATTAGTCAATTATAAAAGATACCCAATACATGAGACAAAATATTCATAATCTTAGCACACACGATTCCTCATCTGATCCAGTAGTGGAATCAAAACACTTGTTTGTATTCATTCACGGAAATATGCATTCAATGTTATACAATTATCTCTGCTAATTTTGGAGTCCTGAAAAAGGATCATTTACAATCTCCCAAAGCTAGTACTTATAGAGAAAAAATGACCCTTGGGTGACCCTGGCCCTTCAACTTCCCGACTGTTGGCATGCTCTGCGACCTAGGAGGCATTTGCGACTTGAGACTCAGCTCTGGCTATGACCTGTGACCTGTTCCTCACTGTGACTTGTGACTTGTTTTCTGTTACGACCTGCAATCTGTGCCATTTCCTATGTCAAGGAAGAAATTATCTGATTGAGAGGTCCAGTATGTCTACCTGATGCTGATCCTTGAGGTAATTCTGCCAAGCTTGAGAGTTTGTAGCTACTAGAGTGGCCTGGGGTTATCTTCTCTTAATATATAAAAGAATTCAAGAGAATCTACAAACAAGGTGTGCCTCTTTACTAAGATCTGATTGGATAGAGAAGCTAGTTTGGTGTAGATTTGGACTGGTGTAATGATGAATTGAATATGCTTTTCCCATGAGGCTAGAAGGTCTTGGGAAATAGCTACTTGGCTCATTGGTTGCAGGAATTTTTGAATCTCTTGGGTGACCTCTTCCCTTGTTTTTCAGTGTCTAATGCCCCTAGAGAAGGAATATGGTGTACTTCAGCCAATGAATCAATGCCACTGATCAGGTGCTCATAAGCAGATATTACTCTCTCTACATCCTTAAAGAGTTTATCCTTGGATTGTATCTTCATTCTGATCTGGACTTTCTCATTCTAAGTGCAAATCCAATCCTTCTTCGTGGTGTCGATCCCGGGAGACATATGTTTAACCACATGATTTGGAAGCACACCATTGGCCTAGGCGGTTGAGAAATGGATCCTTTGGATTTCTTCTTCCGGCACCTTCTTATCTTGTCCAAACTGAGCTGCCTTCTGCTCAAAAACCTGGAGCCTATTTTGTAAAGACAGAATCTCTCTGCTCATCCTACTAAAATTTTCTTCTGTGGTTCCTGCAAAGGCAGTTCCTGCTGATGCGATCATGATCAGATTAGTCCTAGTGTTCAATACAATATCCTTTTCTTTAGTAACTATGAGAGGTGTGGCCAGGTTCCGTACAAGGAATTTTATTTTATATTTCCTGATCTTGTGTGTGAATTGGTCGTACATCAGCCTTGTCAACTCCAGAATCTCATCTTCTTGTTCTTATGAGCTGCAAAGGTCTAAGACAGGAAAATGCACACTCTTCATGGGGGTTTTTTGTGGGACATCAATGTGAGGAAACTCTGTTTTTTCCCCTATCTCTAGGGGCGGTTTCTTTCTTCCCCCTGCTTCTTTGGAATATTTTTCCCGTGATTCCCAAATTTCTTCTTCCTTCCTTCTCTCCTCAGCCTCTTATTTATCGCGTTCCTCTTTTAAATTATGCTCAGCCTCCTTCTGTTCTTCCTCTTCATTCATCTTATGTTCCTCTTCCTCTTTTTTCCTGCGGGCATCTTGTGCCCACTTTTTCTTCTATTCCTCCCTTTTTTTTTCTTTTGTTGCTCCTCATCTTGCTTCATTTCCTTGTCTTCCTATTGCTATTTGTGCTAGGGAATCTTGGGTCCTTTTACTTCCTCTTATTTTTCTTTCTCCTCGGCCTCCTGTTATGCCTTAGCCTCTATCTCTCTCTTTTCCTATTGCTCTTTAGAGATACTACTACCTGTATCAGTCCTTGGCTTCTTGGATTTGCAAGATGAGGCTTCTCCTAGCCTGTCGATCCTTTCCTCAGTAGTTTGATACTCTTGCCCTCCTTGATCAGTTAAGCCTTCGGGAATGGCCTCCCTATATTTTTTGTACCATTTCTTGACTTGCTCTTCAACATGGAATTCTGTGTGTTGGTATTTCCAATTGATTTTGGCTTGTTTGCAATGTTTCGGGATGATCCTTTCAGGATCATATGATCTGTGGGCGAAGGTCAAAAAATGAAAACCCTTGATGTCTTCTTCCTCTGATTCTACTTCTTTGAAGTCTTCAACTGGATAGGTGCCGATAGTGACCAGGAGAGTATGTCATGGTTTCTTTTTTCCCTTACTGAGAACTTTGGAACACCCTCCCATCATCTGGTAGCATACTTCTTGTAAGAGCAGTTTCTCGGTGAAAAACTAAGGCAGCACGTGCGGTGGTTTGAATGACCCAAAGACCCTAATAAAATTAATTTCTACAATAGGAAAATAGTCGACCACTTGGGTTATTGTTTCCATGGCTCGCCTGGACATGCACGGGATATCTTTGCCAAACAACTTTCTGTAGAGTGCAGGAATGAACTTATGTGAGATCGAATCTATATCTTGTTTGTATTTGGAAGCCCAAAAAACCTTTAATTATTTTTGGATATGACCTCGATGTTTTACGTCCCAGTTATGCAGCCATCCCTCGAAATGGCATCTTACGCATACTACATCCAAAATGTAAGAAGCTATATAAAATTCACATGCGAATCGTTCTTCGGGCACTCGTGCTGCTGATATATTTGATTTGAGCGCTGCTACTATTAGGTTGGCCCAGTTTAACTGGGTGCCATATGTAGTGATAGCGTAAATGAGGGGGACCCAAGTCCCATTGAAAGTAACTGCATCTGGTCAATCATACATCCTACACATAATTGATGTCACAAACGTGTAGACTTTCCCGAGGCCCTCTATTTTATATTCCTGATCTTTATTAACCTTGAAATTCTCGGGGTCCTCCCACTCTCAAGGTCTCTATTATGGGTACTTCGTGAGTGGCTACCTAATCAACATTAAAATTTTGTTCTCGGGTAGGGAGTGCATAGTAGAGTTCTACATCTTGCCCCTTCAAGTTAGCGAATGTCTTCCCCGAGTGATCGTGAATGACACAAATTCTGGAGTTGACCTTTTGTAGGATCCATTCAAGAACCTCTGCACATGGAAATATGTGTTAATGGGCTCCTGCATAGTGGATTTTGGACCTCTTTACCTGAATGTATACCTGCCAGTATAGGAAATCTTCTTGAAACTTAGGCTTTGTGAACTCCTGATATACCTAGTACCAAATCATCTTGTCCCCTTTCCCTAACACATAAGCAGTGTATCCATAGATAGGTGGCGGGGAAGGGGGCATTCCTTCTTCTGATATTTCTACTTCTTGACTCTTGTTTCTCTTTCGAAGTGCAAGGGGCCCATATCTCTTGAAGCCGAAGAAATGGACACCCACTCGAGCTCGGCTGTGATGTTCCCTGTCATATTCATAAAACAATCCCATGATAAGAGAGACAACATAATTATAAATATGTTAAGTGTTTATTCAATTTAGTTTCCTAAATTGCTAACATAAATTATCAACCAGGGCTAGTAAACTGATGAAGTGTGATGCACTATATGTGCCTAAGTATCCATTTTTCTTACTTCGTTGTTTTTAGTGTTTTATTGATGTTTTGGGGTTTTTATGTTTGATGCTTAGTATACTACTCTATGCTAAAAATATGAAGTTAGATCTATGTCAAAAGAGATAAAAGGAAATGTTAATAAATGAATTAAAGTAGATTTTATTTCCAAATTCTGTTCCTAACTAGAAAATGATGAAAACAGAGAGTCCTAATCCATGGATATTACAGCTTCTAAATGAACATTCAAGAAATGAAAAGTCACTCAAAACACTACAACTTAATCTGATTCATTTAGTTAGAGATTTTTTGGAAGATCATGTGAAAAATATTAATTCTAATGCAATGAGGATCTCCTAAAACATAAAAGGAAATGTTGAAACAAACAGTGACTTAAAACATTATAGTGAAATCTCATTCATTTGATAGAATTTTATTGGAAGAGCTTGAGAAAAATATTACTATAATGTAGTAAGGATCTCCTATGAAATGTTGAAACAATTTATAACATTACAACTAAATGTCATTCATGAGTTAGAGGTTTATTGGAAGAGATTTTGAAAGAGATTAATCATAATGTGATAAGGAAAAAATATCAATAATTCACAATATTACAACTAAGTCTCATTCGTGAATTAGAGGTTTATTGGAAGAGCTTTTGAAAGAGACTAACTGTAGTATAATGGGGATCTTCCTTTTAACTAAGTAACATAAAATGAAATGCTAATAACTCAGAATATTACAATTGAATCCCATTCATTTAATAGAGATGTATTGGAAGAGCTTGAGAAAGAGACTAACTGCAACATCATGAGGATCCTTTATCAAAGCAAATGACATGAAACATAATGCTAAAAGCTATGATTTCAGAAAGCAGTCTAAGTAAGGAAATATGACAAAACAAAATTGAAAATGAATTATCTAGAAAACATGTAAAACCTCCTCAAATAGCAGGGGCCCTCTGCTACCAATTCAATGTAATCCTTAGCTCCTTGAAGATGTGATAAAAAAAACAACAAAGAACTTCTTTATTGATAAACTCACAAATCTACATCCCATTCCATCTTAAGCTTTGTTACATAACAATCTCTAATCCTTTCTCTTCTTCTCCTATTTTTCACTACCCTTGATAGGAAAAAGCTTCCCCTATTTATACAAAAATATGAGAAGTTATCTCATTAATGAGAGTCCATGAATCTCTCCCTCTATCTCTAGAGTTACAATCAAAATAGGAAATAATAAGACACATGTCTTTTTAGAGTTTCAATACAAATAAGAAATGAGACACATATATTCTTAGAGTTTCAATACAAAAAGGAAATGAGACACATGTCCTCATGATCCCATGATATTCTCCACTCAAATTCGAATTTGGTTTTGGAAGGCCACATAAAGGTCTTTTAGAAGCTTCCTTTTGACCTACACATGTCACAAAACTCATAACACATATATAGATATATGAAACTATGCTAATTTTCTAGCTTCTAATCATAAATTCACTTTAAGCACATAAAATGAATAACTTTGGAAGACAAGGATCCTAACCCATATATTTATGTAAATGGTTACTTAATGTAGGGTTTTAGGTCAGATAGTTATGAAATGAGAGCTAAATGGTAATGACATAATGGAAATATGTATGAATATGGAAAACACTTTTGAGACTCAACATTAAGATTGATGAAACTTCCAAATGAATCCTCAAGTTAGGTCGTTGCGACCCCTACCAACTATTATCTGAAGAAATGGCTTAGAATTATGACTTAACAACCTTGCAACTAGGTCGCGAGGTCACACCATCATGAACTCTTAGGGAACAATGATTCTGTGACTTGGTGACTTGCGACTAGGACGGATGGTCGCAAGGTTGCGCTGGAGTAAACACTTAGGGAACTGTGACTAGGAAACTTGGTGACTTGCGACTAGTTCACTAGGTCACTAGGTCGTAAGGTTGGCTGGTGATTGGTGATGAGTGACTTAGTGACCTCGTGACTCAGCGACGAAGTTGCGGGGTCGTAGTGTCACTTAATCACAGAGTCATGGGGTCACGCTAGGGCTGTTTGGAGGAGTTTCATGGCGATTGTGACCTACAGGGAATGAATGGTGAAGAGGGAAATACATCAAGTGGAATCGACAAATTTGGGCCTTAAGGCTTCCCCAAGTAGCTAGGAAGGGTGCTTGAGATAGACTAAGGCAGGGAGAGGTTTCAGGGAAGGCATCAAAGAGATATAAGCCATGAGGGAAAGTGAAAATTTTAACTAGAGTAGTTGAGGAGCTTAAATGAAGCTAATATGGAGATTAATAGGAAAGGAAAAAGGGCACGCGAGGCAACAATTAACCAAAAAGGAAAAAATAGGAGGATTAAGCAACTTACCCAAGAAATAACACGCTCGAGCTGGGTTGTTAGAGGCATTACTTGCTCCTTCATGTAAGTTGAATGTGACCTAGGGGACCCTTTTATTTATAAAGGGGCCACATGTGGGATCATTTAATGCAAGTCGCAAAGTCACAAATCAGGGATGGTTAAGGGATGTGCGACCTTCTAAACTTGCAACTTCACAACTTGGGGGTTGCAAGGTCGCATGGTATGATGGTTGCAAATCTTAAGTTTTAGATCAACATGCGGCCCTGCGAGTTCGTGACCTAGGATTCGTGATGTCACTAGGTCGCATGGTCGCAAAGTCCCTGATATTATGAGTTTTGTGACTCCGCGACTATGCGACTGGCTACTTAAAGACCAAGCCCTAGATCATAATTTGAAGGGATAATGCATGGAAAGGAACTTTCTTGAGGCTCTAGTCCAAGGGCATGTCAGAATTATCTTTATTGAGAGATCAGGGGCCTAGAAATTTTAAAATGGGACAAAAATTTTGGAGGGTGTTGTAGCAGCTACAAAAAATGGCGACTCACTGGTAGGACCAACGATATCTTCTAGTGCTTCATCTTGAGGGGGGTGGGAGGGCTTAGCAGGCTATTCCTTTCACCCAATGTGTCCCACTACTTTCATCCTTGGACCTTGCGTGTTTTCTCCACCTATTTGCATGGCTCAGGGTGCTAGTTCACCGTGTTTTCATTTCCAGAGACTAGATGGAAAGCGTCAGAGTAACCTTAAGGATTTCAAGGATCCGGTATAATTATTTGGTCCGAATTGTGTTGCTTTGCTACCAGCGATCCTAGTGGTCCCGACAGAGTCACTCCCTAGGTATCACAAACATTTCTCCACTGCCAGCGAGCCTGGTTAGTACCCTGGCAGAGTCATCGCGTCGCCTCTCTATGAATGAAGCCTTTCTCAATCCTTTACCCTTTATTTCATGCGCTAATATCACTTATTTGAATGTGCTCAAGGAAATTTTTTCATTGTGCTCAAGGAAATTATTTGAAGGTGGCAAGTATTGCATGTGCGGATGAGGGATCCCGACTTATGTTGCTTGCAAGAGAGGTTGCTCCTGGTTTTTATACAAGGACCTTTGAGTTTTCCCGGATATCCTTTTTCACCTGAGGTTTGTCATGTTCCCTTTCCATCTAGTGACCAATTTCACCAAAATTTATTTTTCAGTAGCCCCCTGAGTTAGCGTACTGGGTGGGCTACTTGGAATTTGGTTTTTGGGACTCAGTTGCATTTTCCCCATGGGGGCCTATCACAGGCCAGCTTAGGCCATCTTGTGCTTCAAGGAAGATTCTTCACCAACATAGATTTCAGTACAAGTTACCAATTGAGAAGCTGCTACGATTACCCCTCAACCTGAGGTGTTATGGGAGCATATTTCTGAGAGCTTTGCAAGATGCTTATTGATATTTACAAAATAAAAAAGAAAAAATAGAAAAGAACAAAAGAATTCAAGTGAAAGAAAGATACTATGGTACAGAGTGTGGTGACAGTTGCCAGGGCTGTCAGGTGAAATGATGCTTGAGGTCATGCTCGCTTACCAAGAGGACCTCGAATTTTCCTTATAAGGTCTGGAGTCTATATGTGTGGGAACCCACCATTTCCTTGACTTGGAAGGGGCCTATCCATAGGGCTTGGAATTTGGTGTGCTTCCCCTTCTCTTCGTGATATTTTTCCCACTTGAGGACGAGGTCACCAACCTTGAAAATCTTGTTTCCCGTAGATTTATTATCGAACCATCATTTTATTCGGCTTTGGTGGATGGAAAATTTTTCTAGGGATTATAGCCTTTCCTCCTCTATTTTCAACAAGATATCTATACGGTCTTGTACGGAAGGGAATAGTTCACCATTATTTTCTTGTGACAACTGAAGGGCTGGGAGAGACAGGTTGGGAGGAAGAATTTCTTCTTTGCCGAAAACTAGAAAGAATGGGGAGGTGCCCAAATATGGTTTCGGTGTGACCCGATCAACCCATAGGGAATTGTGGAGTGCATTATGCCAATTTCGTTTTTGGGATGAAAGAGTCTTTTTGATGATGCAAATGAGGTTTTTATTGGTTCACTCGGCTAATCGATTTACTTGGGGATAATAGTTGGCAAAATGTTTGAGCACTATACCATTTTCTAGAGAAAATTCATATAATTTGAATGACGAAAAATAATTTGCGTTATCAAAAACAAGGGAGGTTGGAATGCCAAACATGGTCATGATGTGCTGAGTGATGAAAGCTATTACCTCTTAATCATTGATTTAGTGCAATGATATTTCTTCAACCCACCTTGTGAAGTTGTCTATAGCCGTAAGGATGTATCTATGCTGCTTAGAGGAAATTGGAAAAATCTCCCTGATCACATCGAGTCCCCACTGTTGAAATAGATCTTCCACCGCAATGGACTGTGACAAGGTGGATTATCATGTCACCCTGTTAGCAAAATTTTGACACGTTAGATATCTTTGAACTTAAATGTGTGCATATTTGAACAAAGTCGGCCAATAGCAACCGACACACATAATTTCGTGAGTTATGGTATCCCCTGCATAGTATCCACTGGCTGGAAAATCATGTAGTTCCTTAAAAACCTCTTGTGCCTCATCATGTCCCAAGCATCATAGAAAAACACTGTTGTGGTGTTTGTAGAATACCTTGCCCTGCACTAGCTTGTAGGATGCAGCCTTGAGTCTGATTGCACGTTTCTAATGGGTGGTTAAAGTGGGGTCCATGATACCACGACCAAGATATTGCTAGAGATAAACGTACCATGAGGGGGGTGCTCTGCTAAGGTGTATTGTCAGTCTGGTACATGTTGATTTTGTGATCCCAACACTCCTCTTCATTCCCTCGCAAGCCTGCAGCTTCAGCAGCCATCTAACATAGCCCTTGGCTCTTGAAAGTATGTGCTGGCTTGAGTTCTAGTTCATACTCTTCAAGGCATGTCATCCAGTTGCCTTGTCTCTCGCCCAGCTCCTGCTACATGAACAGTGAGCGAACCACTGGGTGAGGTACAAACACTGTGACTTGATTCTTCAAAATATATTTCCTAAAATTTTTGACTACCTTGTACACTACGTAAGATTGCTTGTCAATATTTAGATAATTCAGCTCGACAACTTGCAATATTACACTTATGAATGATATGGGCTGCTCATCATTGTTTTCATCTTTCTGAGTGAGTACGGCTACGAGAGATGAGTCTGAGGCGAAGGTGTACAAGATAAATCCTTTGTTGAAATCTGGGCTATGAAGGGAAAGTGCTTCTGCAATGGCCCACTTGATATTATCAAATGCTTCTTTCTCGGGAGAATTCCATTTGAAGTTTGAATTCTTCTTGATCATACCTTGTAGAGGTTTCACTATTTGGGTGAAGTCTGATATAAATTTTTGCAAGAAGCTGATTTTTCTGAGGAAAGACTGCATGGCCTTGTTGCCGCTTGGGGGAGGAATCTGGGTGATGGCTTTTGCACATTCTGGGTCCACCACAATGTTGTCTCAAGTTATGATGTGCCCCAATATATTTCCTTCGGAGACGGTGTAAATGCTCTATTTTGGGTTAAGTGAGATCCCGTATTTTCGACACATTTCAAAAATATGCTTGAGGTGGTGTAAATAGTCACACCTAAATTTGAAAAATATGGTGATGTCATCAACGTATACCACCACGATTTTCCCCATTAGACTGTGGAAGGTGATGTCCATGGATCTATGGAAGGTTGCCGCAGCATTTATCAGGCCAAAGGGCATGCGTCTGAACGTGAACTATACCCATTTAGTTTTGAATGTGGTTTTCAAATGGTCGAATTTAGCCACTAGTACTTGGCTGTAACCTAAAAGACCATTTAGCAATGAGAACATTTCTGACCCAACATTGTTTGCAGGATTTGGTCCATGGGGGGCACTAGGTAGTTGTCCTTGCCTGATGAACAATTCAAATTTCCAAAGTCCATGCATAAAAAAATTTCCCTGGACTTTTTACGAACGAGAACCAAATTTGACACCAAGTTGAATGTCGGACTTTGAAGATTATGTGTGCGTCCAAGAGTTTTTTCAGTTCTTGTTGGATCATCGGCTCTAGAGTAGGGTGTAGCTTCCTCAACTTCCTCTAGAATGTTTTCACTCCTTTCATAGGTATTACGTGTTGGATGACTTGCGTGTCATAGGTTCGCAACTCATCATACATCCAGGTGAAAACATCTCAGTATTTCTTAAATAATTCAGTGAAGGATTGCCTCTCCTCAGGGGTGCATTCTGTACCGAGGTTGACGAATCTGGGTTCTTTATCCATCCCGAGATTTATTTGTTGGTGCAATAATGTGGAACTCTGCACCTTCATATTGGAGGGTCCTAAAAAATGGTTTTGTAAGTCAAATAAATTTTCAAGTGACACGACCCCTTTGGGTATGGGATTCCATTTATGCTCCTCTCATTCCTTTTGCAAGGCCAGGTCATGATCATCCTCTTCGATGACTGTGTTCTTAAACATGTCTGTATTAAGCATGAAATCCAGTACCTGCTGATCATCATTAAAAACATGCAGATTAGTTAAATTATCTGGCATGGTAGGCTTGTAAAAAATTTCAATTGAGAACCCATATCCTAGTGGGGTAAATCTAGCTGCAGCATTGGCGATTGTATCGGCCATTGCATTGTGCATTCTAAGTATATATTTTCAAAAAGCGTAAAAAGTATAAATCAAATGCCATACCTCTTACTGGTAACATTTCAAATGCGGAGATAAGCAGTGGATGGTGTTACGTACCTGTTGGTTGATAATCTAGAAGTCTCCAATTACCTTTAAATAGCTAACTTTGAGATCTATCACTTTCTTGAGCCTGAGGATCAATGCTTCGTACTCGGCTATATTATTGGTACATTGGTACTCCAGCCAACAAGAGATTAGAAACTTATTCTTCTGGGGGTCTAACAAAATACAACCCATGCCGGCCCCATCATGGGTTTTGGAACCATCATAGTACAAGGTCCAAACCTCATCTTCTGATTTCACAAGGCCACTTGAGTACATAGGAGATGTACTCGGGGCGATGGCTTCTAACAATCCTTCCATTGTGGCAAAGTGAAAAGAAGTGGCTAATAGCAGCTCTGACTGGACGTCTTGGGTGACCAAAGATTGAGGGGTTTGATAGCAGCCAAATGTGGACTCTAAGAAGCGCATGCCAAGCTCTTCTTGTGAGAAACTGACAGGTTCATTGGTTGTCGTCAGGTCGGTCACTATGTGTTTCATGTACGGTTTGTTTTCAACCAACATCTGATTGTTCCTACCCTTGTATGGGAGCCACGGGTGGGACTAGTTAGTGGCAAAGTGTTCTTGAAGCTTACTAGACCAATCTCAGCTTAAGAAAAAATCGTAGGCTTCTAGGATATCCACGATCACTATGTCGATGCACTGATGCACCCTGGAGTTCGACGAGAGGCGGATGGTGACATTATTTAATTCACCCACGATGGGGACTTGGTATCTATCAAGCTGAATGATCCTAGTATCATTTTTCTCAAGAAAAATGTTTAGTTTCTTTCATATGGACGGGGGCATAACATTAGTGGATGCACCGGAGTTGACAAGGCAGTTACGAACATTGAAGTTGAAAATCTCGAATGATAGGAGGAAAGGGGGTGTGGATCCTTGGTAGTTTGCATTAACTACATTCACGATAGACTAGGGAATTGCAGTAGCTTGGGAAGACATGGAACTAATGGGTTTGGATGTTGGCGGGTTGGAAAATGCTTTGAGAATAAGTTCTTGCTGATTAGCAATCTAAGCGAGCTCGTAGAGGGAAATGTTGGCCCACATATTCTTTATATCTTTGGTGATGTTATACCTAGAATTTGGATGTGGGAGAGGTTCACGAGAGGCATTCGGTGAACCTGATGAAGATCTATCCTTTGGGTTTATTCAGGCAAAGGTTGGGCTAGAGTTTTTGGGAGTTAAAGTTTGGTTTTCTTTGTTTGGCAGCAGAATATTCCTTAGGAAATATGTTCTCTTTTCCTCAAAGGAGTGGTTGGGGACTGGGCCTTTTCTTCTTAGGCCATAATTACGAGGGGGTTTAGATTGAGGGTCATCGGCCAAGTTTATTTTAGTTGTAGGACAGGGCCTTTCCACACGGACCACCTCAAAGGTGAGGACAGTGGATCCCATATCCTCATCCGAGGGAGTGGCTTATTCCCTATTTGAAATAGCCTCCTCTTATAAATCCCCCATGGTTTGATCTTCTAAGAGTTGATTTACCATGATGGTCTTGCTTTTGATCCACTTAAGGAAATTTTTCTCTGAGTGGGAGGCTTGATGGAAGGAGTAGAAATTATCCTTGCCAATTTATTATATATTGAGGCCAGTATTTGGGTTCGGCAGAGGTCAGCTAAAAGTGAGGTTGTTCTTCCTAATGAAGGGTTTATGCATTTTGGTACCTGAGGTGGAGTCATTTTTTTTCTCTAAATATCGAAGACTTCATTCGTTAACAACTTGAGATATTTTTTGATACTCTCGAAGTTGAAAGGCTCTTTGTCCTTGTCTCCAGACTTATGATTTGAGGATCGGGTTTTTTTTTATGGCCGGCTTTCGATCATCTCGATCATCATGATCAATGGCCCCTATAGGCAGCATGTCCTTTTCGATAGAGAGGGCATTGGTGTAGTTTTCTGCCAAGGTAGGTTTAGCTTCACATTTTACGAAGACATCGATATCTCGAGGGAGAGCCCTTGTGTAATAATCAATGGTGATGGAATCATCTAGGGCCATGTTCGGAGGGAATTTTTCCAATATAATCGTGAAGCATCGGTTGAAGTCTTTGACTTTCTCCTTCTTTTAGCATTCCAACGTAATCAGCTCTGTAAGGAGCATAGAAGGAGTCTTGTCTTCTGAGAAATTTTGGAGGAAGTTGCAGCAAAATTTCTCCCAACAGGAAATGGAAGCAATAGGGAAGGAATGGTACCACGTAGTGGCCTTATTTTCTAATGTCTGGGGAAATAGCTGGCATGCTACATCATCATAATGAATTCTCATCATTTTTAAGGCCAAGTAGAAGTTGTTGATGTGATTTTCAGCTAGCATACCCTTTTTGGGTTCGAACTTAGGGAGGTGCTTCTCTGTGTGTCAGGGCATGTCATGAAGGGGACAACGAAACCCTAAAGTAGATTGCACCATCTAGCCCAAGGGCTGTAGGATTCTAGCTCAATAATGAGGTGGGTTGTAGATATGCCCCATTTCATTCTCGGATCCACTATCCACACCAGATCTGGAGGCCTCACCCTCATGTTGGGAGTGCATGTCTTGATTCCCTCCGAGTTTTCCGATATTCCAAAGATTTCTCTAGTTATAAGTGAAGGGAAATCTGTTTCGGTTTTGGTTGTGGTGGTGGTGGACTATATTTCTACCTTGTGCGTGACCCCTATCTCCCCAGCCTCTATTTCCCCGACCCCTCCCAGTTCCTCCTCCAGGCGGGTTATTTGCTTGAGTGTTATCACCTAATGGTTGGTCTTATTGTGGTTTGGTAATCTTAGTGCCCTCCCCTTCAATGTCCCTAGGGATGTCTGGGGTTTTGGTTGAATTCCACTCAAATGCATATGCATAATATTGGACCATAAGGCCTATCATCTGGGGCATAGCATTGACGAGGACACCCCAGTGAGTTTGACATGTCCCGGGTGTCTGTGGATTTGCCAAGGAAGTGGTGGTTGGGAGGTTTTGTAGACCTCTGATGAGATCATGAGTGAGTGAGCGCAACGCCCTTCACTGGTCCGAGGAGACTTCATAATAGGGCAGGTCATCCTCTAGGGAATTATCAAGGGGTGGAGGACCAGTATTTTCATACATGATTTTCCCCTACGGGGTTTGCAACAGGATATTACTTATGTGATGGGAGCCTACCATCAAGCCCTCCTTCTAGCACCAATTCTGGTGATGGGAAGAGATGTCTGGCCAACAGTAGGGGATCTCCCTGGTAAAAAGTCCCAACTAGACTCTAAACCTTTTGTGATAGGGATCCCGTCCGAGGTGTGGGTCCGTATACCGCTGAATATACCTTTTCTCAGACGAAGAATGAGCCCTGCAAATCTATGAATACATGGTTACTTGAATGATACAAGACAAATGGTTGATGTGTCTTATTGAAAATGAAACATTATAAATAGCAAAGAGAGTTTGAAAGCATTCAGCCAAAAGAAATGTTATTAAAATCACATCATTAGGGTCATGCTCATAAAAACTGTTTGACCACAAAAGAAATAGTTCTCTATGGTTAAAACACACTTCAATTCCTTATGCGTTTTCCAAAATATAAAATGATATTAATAATGAAGTCGCTAAACATATCTCAATTAAATATTTTCATACCATTAACACATCAAGTAAGCTTAAACATATAAATGACATGAGCAAAAAAATGCAGATTAGTCAATTATAAAAGATACCCAATACATGAGACAAAATATTCATAATGTTAGCACACATGAGTCCTCTTCTGATCCAGTAGTGGAATCAAAACATTTTTTTATATTCATTAATATGGATTCAATGCTATACAATTACCTCTTCTCCTTTTGGAGTCCCAAAAAAATATACTTTACAAACTCCCAGAGGGAGTACTTATAGAGAATTGACCCTTGGGTGACCCTGACCCTTCAATTTCCCGATTGTTAGAATGCTCTGCGACCTAGGAGGTGTTTGCGACTTGTGACTCAGCTCTGGCTATGACCTATGACCTGTTCCTCACTACTACCTGCGACTTGTTACCTCTTGCGAACTGCGACTTGCGACCTGCGACTTGTGTCATTTCGTATTTCAAGGAAGAAATTGTGTGATTGAGAGGTCCAGTACGTCTACCTGCTGCTAATCCTTGAGGTACTTTTGCCAAGCTTGATAGTCTCCAGCTATTGGAGTGACCTAGGGGTTATCTTCTCTTAATATATGAAAGAATTGAAGAGCATCTGGGACCAAGGTACACCTCTTTACTGAGATTTGATTGGATAGAGAAGCCAGTTTGGTGTAGATCTGTACTGGTGTAATGATGAATTTAATAAGATTTTTCTGTGACGTCGGAAGGTCTTGGGAGGCATTTGCTTGCCTCATTGGTTGCGGAAATGTTTGAATGTCTTGGGTGACCTCTTCTCTTGTTTTTTTAGTGTCCAATGCCCGCAAACAAGGAATATGGTGTACTTCAGCCATTGAATCGATGCCACTGATCAGGTGTTCAAAAGAAGACATTACCCTCTCTAAATCCTTGACCAGTTCATCCTTGGATTATATCTTCATTTGAATCTGGAATTTTTCATTCTGAGTGAAATTCCAATCCTTCCTTGGCAAGGTGTCAGGAGCATGTGGATACATGTTCGACCATTCTAGCGTGCTGTCCAGAGAAGTGGAGGCCTCCATTAGCTATGCCATTATTATTTTGGTTTATGCTTGTGCTTTCAGTAGTGGTGCGATTGTCTGCTTTATCATGAACATCTCCTCATACACGTGCTTCATGGTGGCTTCCAAAGTAACCAACTCCCTTTGAATGGTGAGTTGTAATTCGTTGGCCTGGGCAGTTGTGAAATGAAGCCTTTGGATTTCTTCTTTCAGAGCCTTCTTATCTTGTTTGAACTGAGCTACCCTCTGCTCAGAAACATTGAGCCTATTTTGTAAAGACAAAATCTCTCTACTCATCCTACTAACATTTTCTTTTGTAGCTGCCACAAAGGGGGTTCCTACAGATGCGATCATGATCAGATTAGTCATGGTGTCTAAGACTATATCCTTTCCTATAGTAACTGCTAGAGGTATGGCTAGGTTCTGCGCAAGGCACTTTCTTTTCTCTTGTCTGATATTGTGCATGAACTGGTCATACGTCAGCCTTGTCAGATCTAGAATCACATCTTCCTATTCTTCCGAGGTGCCAAGGTCTGAGAGAGGAAATTGCACACTTGTCATGGGGGTTGTTTGAGGAACATCGGTGTGAGGCAGCTCTATTTGTTCCCCTATCCCTAGGGGTGATGTCTTGCTTCCTCCTACTTCTTTGGAAGAATATTCCTATGATTTATGGCTTTCTTCTTCCTTCCTTCTCTCTTAAGCCTCTAATTTATCTTGTTCCTCTTTTAACTTATGCTCAGCCTCCTTCCATTCTTCCTATTCCATCCTCTTACGTTCCTCTTCCTCTTTTTTCCTATGGGCTTCTTCTGCCTGCTTTTTGTTCTCTTACTCCCTTAGTTGTTTCTTTCGTTGCTCCTCAATTTTCTTCTTTTCCCTGTCTTCCTCTTGTTGTCATGCTAGGGTGTCTTGGGTCCTTTTGAGTTCCTCTTATTTTGCTTTCTCCTTGGCCTCTTGTTGTGCCTTAGCCTCTATATTTATCTTTTCATGTTGATCTTTAGAGAGACTACTGTGTGTATCAGTCCTTGGCTTCTTGGCTTTGGAAGATGAGGCTCCTGCTAGTGTGTCGATCCTTTCATCAGTAGTTTTATCATCTTTTCCTCCTTGATCAGTTGATTCTTTCGGTGCGACCTCCCCGTATTTTTTGTACCAATCCCTGAATTGCTCTTTGACAGGGAATTATGTGTGTTGGTATTTCCAATTTAATTTGGCCCGTTTGCAATGTGAAGGGATGATCCTTTCGGGATCATATGATCTGTGGGCGAAGGTCACAAAATGAAAACCCTTGATGTCTTCTTCCTCAAATTCTACTTCTTTGAAGTATTTAACTATATAGGCGCTGATATTGAGTGGGAGATTAGGCCATGGTTTCTTTTTTCCCTTGCTAAGAACATTGGAAAACCCACCTGTCATCTGGTAACATACTTCTTGTACGACCAATTTATCGATGACAAATTGAGGTAGCTCGTGTCGTGATTTTAACGACCCAAAGACACTAATAAAATTAATTTCTACAATAGGAAACTAGTTGGCCACTTGGGTTATTATTTCCATGGCTCACCTGGACATGCACAGGGTGTCTTTACCAAACATCTTTTTGTAGAGTATGGGAATGAACTTATGTGAGATCGACTCTATATATTGTTTGTATTTGGAAGCCTAGAACACATTTAAGTCTTTGTTGATAGGAATACCATGTTTCACATCCCAGTTATGCCACCATCCCTCAAAATCGATTCTTGCGCATACTGTGTCCAAAAGGTAAGAAGCCATATTGAATTCAGATGTGAACCCTTCTTCAGGCACCTGTGTTGCTAATATATTCGATCTAAGGGTTGCTACTATTAGGTTGGCCCAGTTGAACTGGGTGTCATTTGTAGTGATAGCATACATGAGGGGGGCCTAAGTCCCATTGAAAGTAGTTGCATCTGGTTCCCCATACATCCTACACATCATTGCTGCCAAAAACTTGTAGACTTTCCTGAGGCCCTCTATTTTATATTATTGATATTTTTTACCTTGAACTTCTCAGGGTCCTCCCATCATCCTGTCAAGGTCTCTGGTATGGATAATTCGTGATTGGCTACCATATCAGCATTTAAAGTTTATTCTCGGGTAGGGAGTGCATAGTATACTTCTGCATTTTTCCCCTTTAGATTAGCGAATGCCTTCTCCGGGTGATCGCGAATGACCCAAATCTTGGAGTCTACCTTTTGTAGGATCCATTCAATAACCTTTGTACATGGAAATATGTGTGGATGGGCACTTTCATAGTGGTGTTTGGACCTCTTGACCTGAATGTACACCTGCTAGTCTGGGAGATCTTCTGGAAACTCAGGCCTTGTGAACTCCTGATATACCTCATACCAACTCATCTTGTCCCCTTTCCCGAACACACAAGAGATGTCTCCTTATATAGGTGGTGGGGAAGGAGGTGTGCCTTCATCTGATATTTCCACTTCTGGACTTTTGTTTCTCTTTTGAACCACTGGGGGCCCCATATTGCTTCAGGCCAAATAGATGGAAACACACTCGAGCTTGGCTTCAATATTCCCTAGAATATTCATAAAACAATCTCACGATAAGATGGACGGCATAACTATAAGTATGTTAAGACTAATGAAACTTCCAAATGACTCCTCACGTTAGGTCATTGGAACCCCTACCAAATATTATCTGAAGAAATGGCTTAGACTTATGACTTAGTGACCTTGCGACTAGGTCACAATGTTTTAAGGTCGCACTGGCATGAAATCTCAAGGAACAATGATTTTGCGGCTTTGCGACATGCGATTAGGTTGCATGGTTGCAAGGTCACGCTGGAGTTAACTCTTAGGGAATTGCAACTTGGAAACTTGGAGACTTGAGACAAGGTCTCTAGGTTGCTAGGTCATAAGGTTGGCTGATGATTGGTGATGAGCGACTTGGCGACCTCACGACTCAAGGACCAAGTCGAGGGGTTATAGGATTGCTTATTTGTGGAGTCTCGAGGTCATGCTAGGGAATTTTTGAGGAGTTTCATTATGATTGTGACTTACATGGAATGAAGGGTGAAGAGGGCAAGAAATCAAGTGGAATGGATAAATATGGGCCTTAAGGCTTCCCCAAGTAGCTAGGAAGGGCGCTTGAGACAAACTGGGGCAGGGAGAGGTTTCAGAGAAGGAGGTGGAGAGGTATAAGCCATGAGGGAAGGTGAAAAATTTAACCAGAGATGTTGCGGAGCTTAAATGAAGCTAAGATGTAGATTAATAGGAAAGGGACAAAGGCAAGCAAGGCAACAATTAACCAAAAGGGAAACCGCAGGAGGATTAGGAAACTTACCCGAGAAAAAATACGCTCCAGCTGGCTTTTCAGAGGTGTTACTTTCTTCATCGCGTAGGTCCAATGTGACCTATGGGACCCTTTTATTTATAAAGGGGTCTCATGTGTAGTCATTAAATGCAGGTCACAAAGTCGCAATTCAAGGATGGTTAAGGGATGTGCGACCTTGCGACCTTGTGATTTGGGGGTTGCAAGGTCGCATGGTCACATGGTTACAAATATTAAGTTTTATATCAACATGCAACCTTGTTAATTCGTGACCTAGGAGTCACAAGGTCGCTACGTCGCATGGTCACATGGTCACAAAGTGCGTGATCTTATGATTTTTGCAACTTCGCGACTATGTGACTGGCTACCTAGAGACCAAGTACTAGATCATAATTTGAAGGGATAATGCATGGAAAAGAACTCTCTTGAGGCTCTAGGCCGAGGGCACGTCAGACTTATCTTTATCGAGAGATCAGGGGCTTAGAAATTTTAAAATTGGACAAAAATTTTCAAGGGCGTTATAGCGGCTACGACAGAGGGGTACAAGTATCTTTCTCTAACTAAAAATTTTGTTGGATGTAGACATGTCGAATATTTTTTAATATAGGAAATGATTTTGTATCATGGGAGTGAATGGTAAAAATGTTGCACAGAGTAAAGGTACTCACCGAATAGATGGTATGTGATCCAATATTACTCATGATGTAAGACAATGATGATTGGTGATGGTTGTGAAATTGTTCATTTATTCATTTCTACCATCTTTAGGTCTTAGTGTTTGTGTGATATGGTTGACCTGGGAGATTTTTTCCTACTGTTTCTCTCACTACTCTCAATCATTGAATATATTGACAGTTATCTGTGTGATGAAATTGGGAGCATATTCGACAATAACATTGAGTGATCTTCTCTTGATTAGAGAGATGTATATGGGGGAGGGTGTTTACTATGCCCAAAATTTATATTAACCTATTCAATGCATGAAATTGGTTAACCATGTGGTTACGTTTATTGCATAGGGCACATGAGAAGTTTGGTTTTCTCCATACGCTATCAAGGTGTCTGGTCGAATTCTCATATCTAGGTTGGTGGTGGTAATGAGAGGAAGGAAGCATCATTGTTAGTCTTCTCTCTTTATATACATATAGGATGGACCTAGATGCTTCATTTTCCTAAGTTATGGAAATTTATATGGAGTTCGAATTTGAATTTTCCAAGTCAGTGTTATTGGCAATGAACAAGGGCATAGAATATAATGCTAAGTGGAATCAAAGAATGTAGGAAAATATGGTGGTTACCTTGGCAGATCTAACAATAGTGTCATTTGCGTATGGTCAAATATCTTTGGAACACAAGGGTGATAGGGTACCATATTTGAAACAACCCTAAAGATATACATTTAGTGGTCAAATGATCAGTTTCATCAAAAAATGCTCAAACCGATACTTGAGGCTAAGGATGGTTATGGGTCAGAGGTGAATGTCCTCATTGTTGTGTCCCTTCTGACATATACAAAATTCTCCTAGGTTATTTAGTCCCTTAAGTTGTAGTGTTGTTTATGGATTCTCTATCTGAATTTTCTAAGTCCAAATTTTCAACGATAAATTGTTGCATGAAATTTAACATAGATCGAAAATGATGGATATGGGGACAATGGAATACATTATGGTTACTTCGATAGATATGAAATGTATGTAATATGTGTCAAGACAAGTTTATTTCAGGAACATAAGTAGTTGGGTACCAACGATTCAATTCCGTTAACTCGATGCATTGAACGATCCAGTGATCAGGTTCATTGTACATTGCATAGACCCGGGTGTGAGGTGTGACATATATTTTCCTTCTTTGTGTCTGCACCATTGGGTTGGTTGAGTATGAGCATGATTCAGACTCTTATCATATGTATAAGATGTTTTTTGACCCGCCTTTTTCCATCTACATGGATGTTGTAGAGGGGTCCTGAAGGTTGGATTGATCCAGGGTGTGCAATGCATCCCTATATCGAGGCATCTTTGGGAAATGATGGGTGTAATACTTGTATTGGTCACATATGGCACACACATGGTTTGATTTTAATACTTTACCTTGATTATTTGTGACCTTCTCATTTTTATGGGTGGCTGAGGTTTTTGGGGTTCTTTCGGCATGTAGAAGACATTTCAACTCGTCCAATTCTAGAAAATGTTAGTAGGATTTACTACGATTTTGCATAATGCACAAGGTTGTGATGCCCTAGGAAGCCTAGGGGTATCGAACTTCTTCCATTTCTTTTTATCCTTCATGGTAGTACCAATTGGTGTTGCTACAGGGGATTCTTTTGCTATTGCAACCTCCTAGGAGGTAGTAGGAATTATTCTTCTAGAGATAATTATTAGGTTTCCCAATGTGTCCAGAGAGGCCAAATACCAGACTGGTATTGTGAAATAAATATTTGGAAATGTAAACCTTGCCATAACTTGTTGAGAAACAAAACTATATGGGGGATAAAAAAAATTGGGTTTGGGAGATTATATATGGTAGGAATTTTGAATCAGAGGTGGAGACATTCGTGCTGTCAGTTTCTAGTTTTGGGTTGCTTTCAGTGTTTTATGAAATTATCATGCACATCGCTGCCTTTTGACTTTATGGGGCTTCATTTGGTGATATAGGAGGGTCTCTTGGGTATGTTTCGAGGAGATTTTATGGTTTGAATTAGCCAGGGCCAAATTTCGTATATGTTGTGACCGTCTCAATATATGTATCTATGTATGGTAGTACAACATCTAGAGTGGTCACAAGTTTCTTTTTATAGTATGCAACTTGGTCAATGGTCATGATTTTTTCTTCATGGGCAAACATCAGCACCCTAAAAACATAGGATTCTGCCACAGTCATAGCATACATGTAAATCCTCCTAAGGATTATATTGCAGTCTAATTGCCCATATAATACCTGAATATCTATGAGGATTGCTTTTTCGGCTAGGTACACTGGTACATTTTGGAAAATACATACGGGGGATGACGGGCACTTGTCATATTCTCTGACCATGATTTCAGATGGTTTCAATTCAGGTGATCCTAAAATTTTCCAAACTGTTTTTCCCATATATCGGTGGATTCTCCTTCATCCATGATGCAATGGTGGATGGTGATGTTCTGAACTGGAATCGATATTTGGAAAGTGACTAGAGATGGAAGCCTAGGGCCTGCCTTCCCTAGATAAAAAATCATAAGACAAGAATCAAAAGGGTTAATTATGCCTAAAGCGTAAATTAAGGCTTTCCATTGCGTTGGGAAAGATTGCAGGACCTCTAATGCTGGCATGACTGATGGAGATTGAGCTAAATCATCCACTGTACTATAGCGATGAGCAACTTTGGAATGATGCCATGGGTGCCTTGTTGGTACTTTAAAGAGTTTTGGCATGGGATGAATAGGTACTTTGGAGATGGTTAATGACGCAAAATTTGTGCTTGTGCTTGTATCTAAAGGGTTGGTATCTGGGGGTGCACCGTAGTTCATGTTCTGTGTTTGGAAGAATAGTTCTTCTCTATCCATGAAGATATTGTGGCAGTTTCCTCTGACATTGTTTTTGGGTGGTCATTGATGTTGGGCGTTAACGACTACCTGATGGGGGAAGGGTTCCTACACAACTGCAAGCTCCTAGTTTTACCCCCCTTTTCCTCGGTTACCCTGAAGTCACTTCAACTCGGGAAGTTTGGGACAATGGTGGGTGTAATGATCATACTCCCCACATATAGAAAAAGAATGGTTTGTCCTTAGACTAGTGTCATATTTTTCCTTGGGGAGTTATTGGCTAGTTCCTAGTTTTGATTTCGGCTGGAGTTGCCCCTAGCCTGAGATCGCAGGGAGCGTTGATGGCTGTTGGCCCCCTATCTAGAGTCTCCCTTTGGTTTTTTATTTGCAGTGCTACAAGGATTTTTATTATTCCACTGATGATATGAAGGTTTCTGCTGATCTTGGGATGGTTTCACGAGGTTAACTGATACATTGTTCTTCAATGGAGGTAGATTTTGTGCAGGGAAGGGGAATATTGGTTCACCTGTCCCTGGTTGGAATATGTATGTATGGGGAGCTATCTAGTATGGCCATTTATAGCTCAATACTGAGCCCCCTACAAGGGAGGGTATCGATCTCCTTGTGGTTGGTGGTATGGAATTTCCCTGTTAGTCATGCTCTGTAGAGTTGCAGGCTGAATATGATAGTACCTTGGTTGTGATACATTATACATAGTATCATAAGAGTATATAGGGTGTTGGTAACTATTTTTTGGTTGAATTTGGGCTAAGGACCTTATCATGCCGTCAGTAGTATTCAATGTGCCTCATAACTCTCTTTAAGTTTGTAGGCGTGGGGAATTTGGAAGGATATGGTAGATATATCTATATTAGGTGTAAATGAGCTCTAGATGTTGGGATTTAATGATCATGCATTCCTTAGTCCGAGATTTTTACATAGCCAAATATTTTGAAATTTCTGTTGTGAGTGTTTTCAGAAATAATTCCAAAAGAACTCTATCATCGAGACTTGATTTACATAAGCTATGATGGCTTCACCATTCGTGAAGATGGTACAATATGTGAACCATAGGTGTTTGTCTAAAATTAGAGAGGAGTTTCATTCCCGAATCATAATTAATTTGGAGCTGGAAGTAGATGAGGAACGCAATTGTGAGGGCACCAAAGGTTCCATGTGACGTAGAGGGTTGGTCAACATACCATTCTCTATTAACCCTGTAAGGGTGCAGTGAAATAGTATCAACTGAATGGTATCATCTATGATATTTTTCGATGTACAACACAGGTGGAAATTCATAATATGATTTCCTGGGTCTTCCACTTTCTTACCTTCAAATTTTGGAATATCTGAAGGGATCTTAGTGGGCATGGGTGGCCAGTTAAGGCAATTTCCAATTTGTTAATTCGTAATTTGGTTAGATCTGGAGGATTTAATGATGCTAAGAAAGGTAACAAAGTACTGACCACCATCATATGGTGATGTTCCATAGGTATATGTATGTAAGGGCCTTGGGTAAGTGCCTTGGTAATATTTCCTTGTGGAATTCCTTAAGGGATGGTTTACTGACTCCCTAAAGGGTTAGCGATCCTTTTACCTTGAGGGGTTGAAGGGGGAGTAGTTTGGTAACCATGGAGGGGTCTCCACTATTGAGGTGATCGACAACCCTTGGGTGGTTCCAATGAAATACTCCTTGATAAAGAAACATCCTATAACAAAGGAAGCATGACGTCCTCAATGCATAAATAGTGAGAGGGTTGGCACTCCTCCTAAGGGGGGGATTTTTAAGAAACACCTAGATCGACGGGGTCTTGTTGGGTCCCCTATGGTGTCAATTAATGTAATCTTACTATTTTTTTTTTATTTTGGAGGAAGGATTATCTTTATCAATGGAATAATATAATCACATAGATAAAACAAAAATAAAAATGGAAAGGTAAATTTTCCCTTTAAATTTAAACTATGTGTTCAATTAAGAAAAAATGAGGTTTTTGTTTGTTTTGTGTATGACACCAAAAGCCAATATATACCTGATCCTCCTCACACTCTCATCATAACTGTTCCTTGTGGATATAACTTATGAGGGGTACTAGGGCCAAAGTCCTGGAAGAACTGGTGACACCTTCTAGCAGCTAAAGAATCAACCAAGATAATGGTATGAGGATCTAGATTTTCCCGAACCATCACCTATAGGGAAAGGATGACCTAGTTTTTTTCCACTAAATTACCTTCATCCCACATGAGAATTTGATTCTTTAGCTTCTTGGTAATCAGTTACTAGTACCGAGAAATAGATGTGGATAGCCCCTAATAGTACTGTACGCACTGGACCTAAGCTGAACCCCCTCTGAGTTGATTCTCTTTAATGCTCGGGAAATTATTTCTATGGGTGGATATAAAGATTTTTAAGCTCCATAAATAGTCAACATCTATGTTTCAAAATTTATTATGACCATAGTGACTTATTGGATGCCTACCCCCAATGGTCCTAGCTTGAACTATAATTTCTTTTGTGGCCCATGTGGGGAGAATTTAGTGAGTTCAAATTATGATTGTTTTTTTAGAGTAATAATTTTCTTTAGGGTGTGATCTTGTAAGGAAATGTAAGAAAAGAATAAAAGCCCCAAAAACTGGGTTCCTTTTAGTTCAAATCTTACTAATTCTTACTGTGTGTTTTGAGTTAAAAACCAAGAGTGTATTAAGATGTGGATATGCGATGACCCTTCAGTTCCCTTTTAACTATGCTATGTTTTGTTTGTTCCTTGCAAAAATTTGATATTCTTTGCAGATAATGGGTCACTTTCACTTTTACTAATTAGACTATGTAGAACTCAAGGAAGGTGGCATTTCAAAATTATTTGGAGAAAGAGTTCATATCCCAACCCAAGTTCACCGAGAGGTGCAAGGGAAGGGAAGCCTTTATGGGTTTCCAATCACCTAAAAATTTGAAAAAATACAGTGATTTTTTCATTTATGTAAATACAACGTGAGTTTTTTACACTCAGGTGCAAAGTGTGCATCTTTCCAAGCGAAAGGCGCACTGTCATGAAAGATTAAAAAAAACTGAGCTCTCTTCCTCTCAGAATAGACACTAAATTTCTTGAATAATTCATAGAGAGTATATTAATTCCTTTTGATAGTTGTGTAGGGAGTATGTCCAACAAAAAAAACCAATAATGAAGAAAAACAATTGAGTATGGTCGCTAATCCTGTGGTGGTGTTTTTTTTACACATGTGTATCCAAAGGAACCTCTTTAGAAGTCAGTTCCTACTTACAAATATCACAACAAATATTATGGTGTTGTTAGTGGACAAAATAAAATTAGAAGCTAAGTGATTCATACAATAACATGAACTTAAACAAAAAAACACAAGACAATAATGTTAAAATGGAACAACAAACCAATACAAACAAATGGAGAAAAATCCATTTATTGGTTGCTAGTGGTATGAAGAATACTATGCTAACGCTCTTGCAATGAGTCCTTTGAGATATGGAGCTAAAATACTCAAGACAAAGGTGGTCCCTTTCCTTGGTTTCCTTGCAAGTATCTCCTCCGTCTCTCAAAAGGACTGTGATCACTCACTGATGATGGATCTTTCTTCTTCACTAGGATGTTGGATGGCCAACATGCTAGTCTCTTCAATCCTCTTGATTAAACACTTGAAAGTTGGTGTTGATATGTTAGAAATTTTTCCATCATAACAATGTGTCTCTCTTTTCTCTTCCCATGGATAGTTTATATATAAATTTTTTGAAATCCCTTCCCTCTCTTTACCCAATATTGATAATGACCCAAGAGTAGGAAAAGTGATTCCTTTTTTGGTTGCATAACTCCTCAAGATGACTTGAATTTGGCTATACTTCACTATAATTGACAAAGAATCATATTGAAAAATTCTATCAAGTGGTTCCAGATGGTTACTTTTCACCATCCCCAGGGCCACATAGCTATCAAATAATAAAAAATGTTGTGTGCAAAAAGATTTTTTTGTTGGTGTCTTGTCCACCAATTTATAACTGAACCTTAGAAAATAATTAAATTTTTTCCTTCATAATGCATTTCTACTGGAAAATATTTGTTTGTACTGTTTTCTTGATATTTTCTAATGTATTTTTCCTATATAATTTTCTGGTATTAACACCCTTCACCCACATCTATGAGTGAAAGATGTGCTCCCCCTCCTCAAGATATTTGGGTTCTAACTTTTGGAGCTTGATGGTGGTGACCATCACAATGGGTTCTGCATCCATGACCTACTAACCCTTGTTGGTTCCCTTTTCAGGTTCCGACTCAGAATCAGAGCATGCACCCATCTCTAAGTTTTTCAACACAACCACAAATGCCTGCTTTGCACAACATTCATTCGTATTGTGAGAGGGATTTTTATGGAACTCACATGACTTTTCAGTGTTGTTCTTTGCCTTCTCGTCACCCTTGGATTGTGGCTTCAAGTATTTTCCTTGGGGTGTGTCAGCCAGGCTCTCCCCTTTGCAGTACTTTGGGTTCATAGATCCAAAGTGTCGCTTCTTCTATTTCAATTTATGCTCGATCTTGGTAGCATATCAATATGTTGCACCAAGCGAGGAGATTTCAAGGAAATCCATCTCCTCCTAAATGTATTTTTCCAAACAGTTGTGGTACTTTAGCACCAAATTTTTCTCTGAATCATTGATACCCAACTTTGTACATAGTGTATGGAACAAATTCGTTAGCTCATGCAGATCTTGATCCCTTTGTTCCTACATTGTTGTCCATTATATGTATTTTTCCTCATAGATCCCCATAGGGTAATATTGTTCTTGATTGCATCTTGAAAAGTAATTCCAAGGGGGTTTAGATAAAATTAGTGATGGTTCTCTCTCGTCCCAATGTCCGCATTAGGTTTCCCACCAGTCCTTGACATAGTGGATGTCATTAAGGACCGCAAAAGTAAACTTTTCCCTATTGGAAAAGTCATGAACTGAAAACACCCTTCCAATAGATTTAACAATTTATCGATGGCACCTGCATCTATTTGGATTTAAAATATGGTAATTTCATAGTTGAATTTTACCTTGAATGGAGTGGCGCCTCGAGAGTGATTGCCCGACGAAGATGCACCACTTGTGGGCATCCGCTGAAGTATTTGGGAAACTTTTTCCATCGCCTCGCTCCTTTATCATTCAAGGGGGATTTTGAGCAATATTTTGAAAGGATATACTGCTCCCTCATATTTATTTTCTTCCTCTATTATAGGTATTCAAGGCTTGCAAGGCTAGTTTGGCAAAAGTTCCACTAGTTCGAGCCCTAACTCCTTATACCTTGAACTTTTTTGGGACATGCAAAGAAAATAAAAGAAGGAGGGAACCGCTTTGATACCACTTGTTTTAACTTAGAAAATAATTAAATAGAATACATATATAACCATACATACATAGATGCAGCGAAAATAACACTTCATTTCACTCATATCAAAGAACTAAAATTCTCTTACAAATAGAATGGAAATAAACTTGCTTGGGTGATGGTAGCTTATCTCTGAGAAGTGATGTGGAAAAGACATGCCTCTAAACACTGTTATGATGAGGCTCAAAGGCTTATTTATTATTGATAAATAATATAAAATCGTAAACATCCAAAAATCTCACATTGTGAGATGAATCACCAAATCTGTGGGCCCCTTTGGGGTAAATTGCTACATCAACATCCTCTAGTGGTAACTTTGGCGTACGATCCCTATTTTATGTGTAAAATATATCATTATAAATATATATATGAGTACTAAAAATTTCAACTTCAAACATGGTCAACGACCCATATTTTCCCGTTTTTAAAAAACTACATTTAAGGCCTAAAAATGGCTCCGAAAGTTTAGGACCCGAAAAACTCCCAAAAATAGAAAACTATGCTATAATTAAGGAAACTAAAAAACTAAAAGAAAAAATGGCGGGGGTCCAAGTGGAATAGGTGGGTGGCCACCAATATCCACCATGATCAAAAGGGAAGATGAATGCCTAGTAAATGAGACATCTAATGATGTTGAGACTGAAGTGTTCTCCGAAGAAGGTTCGACAAAATAACAATAGGAAACTCCAAGAGGGCCCCAATACATTGATCCCATGGAGGAATATAGGTATATAATAGGGGTAGTACTATCCGTCATCTCAAAATCATGAGGAGGGATCATAATGATTGGTTGAGAGACCTATTTTCTGGTATAATAGTGGGACCAGGACCTGCAGGTAGAGGGGAAGTGGACTCACTACGAGAGACATTTAATTTGTGAAGGATTTGAAGTGTATCACGAAAGTATTTGAGATGGGGATAGGGATGATAATAATGGAAATATTTATCATGAAAATCATAAGGGTGATTTGTGCGTAAGGATATGTTCTTCCTAGCTGACTTGTGTAAGGTTACATGGACCTCATGAATGTTGGAGTCAGAAAAGGTATCAGAGATATTATTCTTAGTATGAGGAATATTAAAACAATTATTGGTGGAATGCCCAAAAACATCACACAAAGTTTAGAAAGGAGTAGGATTCAGAGGCTTAGAAGGAGCTGGAGTTGGTTGGCGTGCTTTTTCCTTCGGTCCCTTTTTCTGGGATTTCCTCCCCTGAGTAGATGATTTCGCAATAAGAGTAGGTTATTGTTCAGGTTTTTGTGGAACTGATGTTGGGTGTGTGTTATATTATTTACAATATTAGAATAAATCATGAAGCACAGTGTAAGAGGGGGGCATAAGCCTCCCTACGCTTGCGACGGGCACAATTCCCCTGGATTTGTTTTTTGGATCATAGATTAGGTGGGCAGACCCACCTATGGTTCTATGCATGGGTTTGCACATGGTTTTGGGAATGATGGTTTTCTGCTCATCATCCTTCGTACATCTGGTCAAGGTAAATATTGTTGTGTTGTAATCCATGGTTAATTTATTGGGGTTTATGAATGCTTCGACATGTATATATATGTGTTGTAACACTAAAAGGAATATGATGAAAAATCAAGCTAGTAATCTTTATTTGGGATGAAGGCGAAAATATATGAGTTTATATGTTTTATGTTTCATGCTCTCGCTATTTTTTATTTTTTGTTTTTAAGAATTTGTTTGCACATAATTTTTATACAGGGTTAAAACCTACATTTGGTATCACAAATCTTTCGACTTCAAGGGGACATGTTTTCTGTTGAGGGTTTTTTTTCTCGGGCCTATGGTAGACCCTGTTCTCGGGCCTATGGTAGACCCTATTCAGCCCACACATTTTGAACTTCTCCACACGAGGCCTTCAATGTAGCCACCATACCTTCTAATTTATCTATTGGGGTTATTATGGCTCGGACTGCTGTCACATCGTTGCACACTTGGTTGATATTTTGTTCAATTACAACGCGCTGAGCCTTTGTGGTGCAACATGCTTCCTTCATAGTCTATTATTTCTGATGTGCTTCGGAAACCTGCTACTGTGATTCTACTGCAGTTGTGTGGGAATGGGATTTGCGGAACCGGAGTTCATCTGCAATCATACTGTGGATCAAGTGAAATTTTCCTACATGAAAAATATACAAGTTAACATTTATATCACTACAATCTCATAGTTATGCGCATCGAAGGGATGATTCCACATGGATGGGAAGTTCAGGAATTTGAATCAAGCGACAATCCCTAGTTGCAGGTAGGAAAATATTGAGTGGTTACACACTGGTTGCATGCATGCTCGCTTGTAGCTGGCTCGCTTGTGCAACGCTCCCCTGAATTAGGCTTGATTGAACTTTGAGCTCGGGGATACCAACTTTTAATTCATCAAGCGTAGCCTTGTACTATGTTTCCATGTCTGTCCATACATCCTCAGTGGTTGTTGTGACTATGGTAGCTATTTGGTTGAAATTGTTGTTAAAAATGAATTAGTACCAAAATAACTTGAGACAATAGATTTTGAGCTAAATGAGGAATAATTAGACTCTACAATAGAAGAAAATTCAGAAGAGGAAGAGCCACAAACTCTAGTTGTGAGAATATTAATTCAAGAAAGAAAGAAGCCAAAAAGGTATAGTCCATCCACGTTCTGTTCAAATTTTTCTTTAGCTATCACTGATGATGATCCCAGAAATTCTAGGGAGGCAGTGGATTCATAGGATGGAGAACACTGGAAGGAGGCCATGGTTGATGAAATGGAATCCTTACACAAAAATGAGGCATGGGATGTATCGGAGTTTCTTGATGGAAGGAAGCCCATTGGAAGCTAATGTGTGTTTATGAAGAATATGAATGTAGAAGGCAAGGTGGAGAACTACAAAGCTTGGTTAGTAGCAAAAGGTTATTGCCAGGTGTTGGGAATTGAATTTGGTGATATTATTTCTCATGTTTCCATGGCTACTTCTATTAGATTAATTTTATCTGTTGTTGCTACATTTTATTTTGAGGTAGAACAAATGGATGTGAAGACAACAATTATTCATGGGGATGTGGAAAAGGAGATTTATATGAAGCAACCTGGATGACTTGGGGTGAAGGGTAAGAAAGAAAATGTATGCAGGCTAAAAAATTCTATGTATGGGTTAAAACAATCACCAAGGATGTGGTATCATAGATTTGATATATATATATATATATATATATATATGGGGACTTCACTAGAAGTAAATAGGAACACTATGTGTACTTTAAATTAATTGGTGAACTTGTTATTTATTCGTTCTTGTATGTGGAGGATATGCAGCTGGTTGGGAATAGAAATTATCTAGGTTTGAAGACCAAATTGTTCTTCAAATTACACATGAAGGATCTTGGTGCTAAAAAATATATTTTGGGCATGGAAATTAAGAGAGATCATGCAAAGCAGAATCTCTGGTTAAACCACATGAATTATTTCGATACAATATTGCAGAGGGCCAATATATAGGATAGTAATCCGATGAAGGTTCCTATTATTCTATGTGTAAAGCTATATGTTGAACAGTGTCCCAAGAAAAAATAAGAAGAGGAGGATATTTCATGGTTTCCATATGCAAGTGTAGTGGGTAGTTTGATGTATGCAATGGTCTATACTAGACTAGACATTGCACATGCAGTGGGAGTATTGAGCAGGTTTATGTCAAAACCAAGGAAGCAGAATTGGAAATCAATGAAGTGGGTTTTCAAAAATTTGTGTAGCACTAGTGATTATGGTATGTGATACTAAGGAAGACCATGATTGGATAGGGTTTTAGACAATTTTGGCTTTGTTGATGCATACTAGGCTAGAGATATGGATCAAAGAATATATACAAGTGGGTATTTGTTTAGCCTATTTGGAGCTGCAGTCAGTTGGATGAGTAAAATATAGTCTATAGTGGATCTATAGAGCCAGCTGATCGAGATCTTGGGGGAAGGCCCCCAAGATCTAAAAAAAAAATTGAAATGGATTTGATAAGATCTGCAAAATTAGAATGCCAGAAAAGAGAGAGAGCATAAAGCAAATAAAACCACGAAGAAGCTTGTTTTATTAAAACATAGAATAACTATAGAAGCTACATTTTGGTGGACAATATGTCCTTTTACAAAGTGAGACTTGTTATTTATAATCTTTTTTTGAGTTACAATACCATGGGTAGATACCATAGGTGGATACCATGGGTCAAAACCATGGGTCAATACCATGGGTAGATACCACTTACAATACCATGGGTAAATTCCATGTGTGTATGAATACCATGGGTGAATACATACCATGGGTGAATGAATATCATGGATATATGTCACTTACAATACCATGGGAGAATAAATACAATGGGTGGATGAATACCATGGGTCGATGCCATTTACAATACCATGGGTAAATTCCATGGGTGGATGGATAACATGGATGGATGAATACCATGGGTGGATGCCATTTTCCATTAGGATCATTCCTCCCTCCTTAAGAAGCAATGGTCCCCATTGCATGAAGTTCCCTCCTAAGAATTCTTTGTTGAATATCAAGAGCCACTGAAGAGAAGGGTTTTGTGTGGTTAACCCATAATCGTGATGAACGAAGATCCAAGAATACAAATACCCTATAATGCTTGTGACCAACTATGATATTGATAGTGTGCAGCCTAGAAAATGGACTTCGATGAAGTGTGGGTTTTTGGATGACGCAAAACAATGAAAAAGAAAGATTCAAGGATAGAGATACCCTATAATGCTTGTGACAAATTTTGTTACTAAAAATGTGCAGCCTAGCAAATGGATTTCGATGAGAAGGATTTTGTGTGGTTGACCCATAACCGTGATGCTGTTTTTTGATGAAGTAGCAGGTGCCTATATAGCTTGGGGTGGGAGGGCACATCTCCAAATAACCCAAGACGAACGCAGCTATGCTGAAACTGATGAAGGTGAAGGAGGTGCGTACTAAAGCCGGGTGGGAGGGCACGTCTCCAAAGGGAACCCACTTTGAATGTTGCTCTAGATTTAAAATGGGCATAAATTGGTCAATATAAATCAAAATATATATTATAACCTATTTTTGGAAATAGAATGATCATTTTGCATATTCCCATGTGTTTGAAACTACTATCTGGAGACTCTAGACTCTTATATTCACGTTGGAACCGTATCACCATCACAAAATTTCTGAAAAAAATAGCTGATTTTAAATCAACGATAACTCCCAGTTCGGGACTTAAATTTGACCGATTTTTTTTTGAAATAATGTGATTTTTAAAGGGGAACTCAGATCTATAGCCATTTCTCTGAAATTTCACACTGAAAACTAAAAAAAATGACAGGAAAGCCGCCCTCCATGAATTATCGTTAGAAATGTTTCTACAACATTGCTGATTTAGAATCAACGATATCTCCCTCATCCGAACTCCAATTCGTCTGATTGTTTTTTTGAATTTCGGTATTTATTTGAAAGGAATCCAGATATGGTCTTTTCTTTTATAAATTTTTCACAAAAATGTTCAGATTGGATCTTTAAACTCATCGCCCAAAAAAGATCATGGAGTTTGTTGAAGATTGCTGCCAAAAATTGAAACTGAAATATCCTTCAAACCATCATTCCCATCGATCTATAACCTGAATATAATACTGCTAATATGGATCTTGTGGGAGGCCCACAAGACCTAAAAAAAAATTTAAATGTATTTTACAAGATCTACAAAATTAGAATTCTAGAAACGAGAGAGAGAACAAAGAAAATAAAACCATAAGGAAACTTGTTTTATTAAAATAGAGAATAACTATAGAAGCTACATTGTGGTGGAAAATTTGTCCTTTTACAAAGTGAGGCTTGTTATTTATAGCCTTTTTTTATTTACAATACCATGGGTAGATACCATAGGTGGATACCATGGGTCAAAACCATGGGTCAATACCATGGGTAGATACCACTTACAATACCATGGGTAAATTCCATGTGTGTATGAATACCATGGGTGGATACATATCATGGGTGAATGAATATCATGGAAAGATGTCACTTATAATACCATGGGTGAATAAATACAATGGGTGGATGAATACCATGGTTCGATGCCATTTACAATACCATGGGTAAATTCCATGGGTGGATGGATAACATGGGTGGATGAATACCATGGGCGAATTCCATTTTCCATTCAGATCACCAGCATACATGGAAGCCACTTATGCAAGAAAGAAATTACTTTGGTTGTAGATATTTTGTTCAAGTATGGGGTTTGTGCATCGAGCTATAAGGATAGACTGTGATAGCCAAAGTGAAATTTTCTTAGCTAAGAACCCTGCTTATCATTCAAAATCAAAACACAGTGATGCTCAGTATCACTTTGTGATAGATATGGTTGAGGATAAAATGTTTTTGTTGGTAAAGGTGGGCACTTTGAAGAATTTTGCAGATGCATTGAAAAATTCTGTGAGCACTAAGAATTTCTCTTGGTGTAGATTAAAAATGGGTTTTGCAGGGTTAGAAAAATGACTAATCTCTCCTATGGCCACATGTGGAAAGAAAACAAAAAGTGAGAGAATGTTGGGTGTGTGTTATTTTCTCTCCAAGGGGGGTAAGAGACGGGTGAGAGTCCCCCTACACTTGTGCCGAGTGCAGCAGGGGGGTGGTAACCCCCTTAAACAGGGTCTGGGGAAACGCCCTGAGAAAATATTTTTGGACACTATATTAGGTGGGCGGACCCTCAGATGGTTTTGTGCATGGGTTTCCACATGGTTTTGGGCATGATGGTTTTCTTCTCATGGTATTTGTAGATCTAGTCAAGGGAACTACAACTATGTTCTAATCTAGGGTTAATGGATTGGGTTTTATGAATGATTAAGCATTTATATATATGTGTTGTAACACTAAAAGGAATATAATGAAAAATCAAGCTGGTAGATCTAGTTTGGAATCCAGGGGAAAATCTCTGTGTAGTTATTATTTATTTTTTATGCTCGCGTTATTGTTTATTTTCAGTTTTTAAGAATTCATTTTGTAGATAATTCATTTACAAGGTTAAAACCTACAACTAAAGCAAAGGAACGGGTAAGAACACCAAGTTGAACCAGGGTCAAATAAGCATAAGGATTGATTTGAATAGGGGGAGTGTTTGTGGGAGGATCAATGTACCTAAATGGGATCCCCAAGGTGATATTAGGAAGGCTCAATGTAGCCATCACAAGGACATAAAAGATTCCAGGTGGCAAGAATTACAAAGGTTTATGAACATAATGGTAATGACCCAGAGGAACTACTCCTGGATGGTTAATACTTGGGTGGAGTTTTCCTAGATGTGAAGGACTAGAAGAGATACCAGTAAAAGAATATTTTCCTGGAAGAATTATACCTAAAGGTGGGTTTAAATGGGATCAACAGGTTATGGAGGGGCTGGCTACTATGAAGGCATACCAGAACGCTTGGTGGAAGACCGTGATGTTTGAGGCATGCCAACACTCGGCAGGCTTGGTTGAGAAGGGGTAGGTACAAGACCATAATGGAAAGATCTAGTACTTTAAAGTTTGATGATGTTGTCAGGGCTATCCTTAGTGAGGAAATGTGACGGAAAAGCTCTCGTGAGACATCGGGTAATGCTTTGAGTGCAGAGTCTAGGGGAAGAAAAATGGAAAGAGGAAATATCTCAGGATATTGCAGTAAATCAAAGAAAGGCAATTCCAAGTCTAGATCGGGGATAGTGTGCTGGAAATACAGAAAGAAAGAACACCTAAAGAAATACTGTAGATCTTGGAAGGGAAAAGAAAGATATGCATAGCAAGAAAACAATCATGAAACAAATGTGACAGGTGATGTGTTACAAGATTCTTTGATTCTTTCTTTCAAAAATGTTATCGATTCTTAGGTTGTAGATTCAGGTGGCTCATTCCATGCCACACCTGATAAGAAATATTTTCATGACTATGTTCAAGGAGATTTTGGACAAGTCCGTTTGGGTGATGATAAACCCTGTGAAATTGTTGTAATGGGTAAGGTTCTTGTAAAACAGCAGAATGGAATCCAATGGCTATTAAAGGAGGTAAGGCATGTTCCAGATCTGAAGGAAAATATGATTTCAACAATGCAGTTAGGCAGTGAAGGTTGTGTGACAAATTTCACAAATAAAACTTGGAAGGTCACCAAAGGAGCCCTGGTAATAGCAAAAGGAGAAAAGGCTGGTACATTGTATTTATGCAATGGTATTTCTAACTCTGTTAATGCTTTAACTTCCAAAGGAGAAGATGCAACATTATGGAATCATAGGCTCGGATACATGAGCGAGAAGGGGATGAACATTCTTCACTCAAGAAATTTATTTCCAAGTTTGAAGAATGTTGATTTGGATTTCTGTGAGAACTGTGTTTATGGAAAATATAAGAGAGCCAGATTTCTTAGAGTTGGGAAAGAAAAGATAAGCGAAAAATTAGAGCTTGTACATACATATGTATGGGGACCTGCTCAGGTATCATCTCTTGGTGGCTCTCATTATTATGTTTCTTTTATTGATGATGCAACTAGAAAAAAATGGATTTATTGTATTGAGAATAAATCTGATGTATTTGATACTTTCAAGAAATGGAAAGCTTTGGTTGAGACTGAGATAGGAAACAAGTTGTGGTGTCTCAGATCAGAAAATGGAGGTGAATATCGCAGTAAAGAGTTTGATAGGTTTTTTTCAGAGCATGGAATTTGCATAGAGAAGACAGTTCCTATAACATCACAAGGAAATGGTGTGTCAGAAAGGATGAACAAAACAATCATGGACCATGCAAGGTGCATGATATTACATGTAGGATTTCCTTTACAATTTTGGGCAGATGTTGTAGATATTGTTGTTTATCTAATAAACAGAGGGCCTTCAATTTCCTTGGATGGTGGTATTCCAGAGAAAGCATGGAAAGGTAAAAAACTAAACTACTCTTTTTTAAATTCTTTTGGTTGTGAGGCCTTTTTCCATATTAATAAAGAAAATAGAACAAATCTTGAGGAAAAATCAAAGAAATGTACCTCTATTGGATATGGTGTTAATGATTTTGGTTATTTCTTATTAGATTATGAAAATCACAAAATCCTTAGGAGCAGAGATGTAATATTCAATGAAAATGTCTTGTATAAGGATTGGTTACAGGAAAAGAAACAAGAAAAAGAAAACAAAGAATACACAGTTCTTGATGAGACCACAGAAAACATAAAGGTGCCTGAAAATAATAATAATCAACAACCACAACAACAACAACCACCACAATAGCGACAGACACCTCAAACACTTGAAAGTGGTGTTAGAAGATCTACCAAGATAATTAGAGCCCGTGAACGATACTCTCCTTCATTATATTATTTATTTTTGGCTAATTCTGGTGAACCTAAATGCTATGAAGAAGAAATGCAGGTTCAAAGAAGGGAGAAGTGGGAGCTAGCCATGGAAGAAGAGATGGTCTCCTTAATGCATAACCAGACTTGGGACTTAGTCAGGTTGCCTACAGGTAAAACTACATTGCAGAATAAATGGGTTTATAGGCTGAAGGAAGAATATGGAGGAAAATAGAGGTTCAAAGCTATACTTGTGGTGAAATATTTTGCATAGAAGAAAGGTATTTATTTTGATGAAATATTCTCTCCTTTTGTTAAGATGACTTCAATCAGAACTATTTTAAGTCTTGTAGCAATGAAAGATCTACATCTTGAACAGTTATATGTGAAAACAACATTTCTCCATGGACATTTGGAGGAAGAGATCTATATGTAGCAACCAGAAGGATATGAGGTCAAAGGGAAAAAAAAATTAGTGTGCAAGTTAAAGAAGAGCTTGTATGGCTTAAAACAGGCTCCAAGGCAGTGGTATCTAAAATTTGACAAGTTTATGTCTGAACAAGGTTATACTAGATCTCACTCTGATCATTGTATTTATATGAAAAGGAAAAATGATGGAAGCTATATTATATTGTTATTTTATGTAGATGACATGCTTGTTGCAGCGTCTCACATGCAGGAAATAAATGTGGTCAAAAGAAAATTGGCAAATTGATTTGCAATGAAGGATTTTGGATCTGCAAAACAAATCCTTGGTATGAGAATAACTAGAGAGAGGAAAAATCACAAATTAACACTATATCAGAATGAGTACATACAAAAGGTGTTGAAAAGATTTAATATGCAGAATGAAAAACCAGTTAGTACACCTTTTGCTAGCCATTTCAAGCTTAGTAAGGAGATGTGCCCTAAGACCCAAGAAGAAATGGACTATATGTCTTAAGTTCCATATGCATCTACAATTGGAAGCTTAATGCATGAAATGGTCTGCACAAGGCCTGATATTGCACATGCAGTGGGAGTTGTAAGCAGGTACATGAACAATCTAGGAGAAGAACATTGGATGGCAGTAAAATGGATTCTCATATATTTGAGTGGTACCACAAATCAAGAATTATGCTTTGGTGGTTCAAACATTGCTCTACATGGATATGTTGATGCAGATATGGTAGGTGAAAAAGATAACATGAGGAGAACTATAGGATATGTATTTACTATAGGTGGAATAGCTATCAGTTGGGTTAAAAAAATCCAAGGTGTTGTTGCACTTTCAACAACAGAAGAAGAGTATGTTACTGCTACAGAGGCTAGTAAAGAAATGATTTGGTTACAAAGGTTTATGGATGAATTGGGTAAGAAGCATGATATGGGGACGTTATACAGTGATAGAAAAAGTGTCATTCATCTTGCAAAGAACTCAGCATTTCATTCCAGGACTAAACACATAGAGCTCAAGTACCATTTCATACGGTCAGTATTGGAAGATGGAAAGTTGAAGCTGGAAAAGATACACACTAGCTAGAATCCTACAGATATGCTAACAAAAGTTGTAACCAGGGATAAATTGAGATTATGCTCAGTTTCAATTGGTCTTCAAGAATGATGATGAAGATGAGAAATAGTCAGGTCCAAAGAGAATTCATTGTCCAACAAATGAAGGAGCGGTGGAGTTGCTACAATCAATCTCCAAGTGGGAGATTGTTGGGTGTGGAGCCTGATTATCTTGTTTCTTTTGTATCACAGCGTTGGACCCCTGTACCTTAAATGCTCCCTGGGGGGTCCAGGCGGGGCGGCTACGACTTTATGGAGCCCCGACCTGGCAAGGGGTTTCGGGGGCAGCGCCCCCAAAGCTAGAAAAAGATGTAAAATTTCCTTGTAAAAGTATAGTAATTTCTATTAAATCTTGGATGTTCATTAGGCGGATGATATGACAGTAGAAGTTATGTTTATTTTAGGTTTTTTCTCCCTAGAAGACAACCCCTTGCTTATATGAGGGTATTGTATTGCGGCTGTGTATTGTGTGTGTATTATCGGAGCGACAAACAGATAGGGAGACTATGAGAGAGAACAAATGATATTACAGTGGATCTGTTGTAGGTTGTGTCTCTTCATTTTGCTGGATAATAGAAAGGAAGGACTAGTTGTTCGAGGTGGACATAGCCCAAACTGTGTGAACCATGTATATATATGTCTCTTTGGTTTTATGTGTTTTGTGTGCTTCTGTTTTCCACATATTTTATGTGTTTCATTTCTCTGTAATATATAACTGTCTAACAAGATGTTGCAATTTTTTAACATCAAAGACAATCGTACAATTGTCAAAAGGATCCAAAGCACCCAAACTAGAGAGTAGAGATTTGCATTGGGATGGGAATGTCTGGAGGACTTCTAGCACTAACATGGCAGTAGGAGACTACATGAGGTCATCTACTATGCTATAGGTACAAGCGAATTTATAAGGAACGTTTTGATGTAATGGAACTTCGAAGAACTTGGGAATAACCTATACCTTAGGCAAAGGTATCTATAAGGTACCATTTTATGACAACATAGGTTCGTTGGAAACTTGAGGTTAGGAATTAGTCGCTGAATTAGTAGGTGGATTGTCATATTGGTGCAATCGAGTTTGAAGGTTGACTTGTTCAGTATTGACTTCCTCAGAATTCATCATAAGGATATGATAATCATTGTGACCAAATTGTGAAGGTTGAGGAGTTCCATGACATTGTGTAGGTTGAGAAGTAAGATATCCTTGATGAGGAAAAGGATTGGTAAGCATAGCTGATTGAGATGAAATAGGGGGAGGAGGTAGAGAAATTGGTTTTTTTCCTCTAGAAGAAGTTTCTTTAGCTTCACATACTTGCAACATCTGAGGTAAAAGGGGTCGCTGACGAGTATACTGGAAAAATACATCGCAATAGGAAGAAGTTTTGTTTATACAAATATCCTTGTTTTGCTTAGGTTTTCTACCTTGTTGTTGGGTTGCGGGATTAGGCTGGTTTCCCTTAGGTGCATTAGGTGGTGGATCCTAGTTACCTTGAATACCTTGAGATGGATGGTTTTAATTACCTTTCCCCTTTTTCTATTTATTGGGGTTCTGGGGATTGGTTGTGTTATGCTGAGAATACACTTGACCTTGAGGAGGGGGTTGCCGATGTGGAAAAGCTGGAGGAGGCATGGGGGACTGGAGCACTGGTGACAGTGGGGATGGAGCGCTAGGAGGTGGAAAAAAATAGTAAGGAGGAGGGGAAAAATTACGATAAACATGTGGAGCAATAGCTATCCCTAAAATTTGCTAATGCAGACAGGGATATGCATATGACATGATGGGACCTAGATAAGGGTTTCTATGTGAAGGATTGGGAGGGGGAAGATTGTAAGATAAACCGGTCCCCTGTAGGGTTGACCATAACTTAGTAGATGTGGAGTATATTTTGGAGGTTGAGGGTGTGAAATCGATCCAAAAATACCATACATGGCATAAGATTCCTTTAGTGCATTAGCAACACCAGGTCAAGGAAGATGGGGAAGAATCGTATAAACATAGCCTAACTGTGCATAGATCAAGTCATATTTCAAAGATACTTGGAGCACATATTCCCGATAATGATGGAGTTTTGAAGTGATATATTTACTATGGGGGCCAAAAGAAATCTAGGGAACCAATCCATGTCAACACGGTTTTTGATTTCAACAAGCATATCCTATCAAAGAAAATTACCTCTAGCCTGTAGGTGGTCTAAATACTCAAAAAGGTCCTAAATATATTGTTTTATATGGCCTTCCAAAGAAATTCTTACTTGAAAAAATTTGATCCCCACAAGAAGAGTTGTCTAGAGGAATGCGGGGTAGAGAACCAACTACTCCCCACATCTATTCCCATAGGGTGTTTTCCTTTTATTGGTCATTACTATTACCTTCGTAGAAAATGAGAAATAATAAAATATTATTGACCAAATCAAGATCTATCCATTAGTAATACTTTATTATATTTTTTGGAGAGGTAAAAGATATTCATAATAGTCAAATATTTTTATTTAGAACTAATTAAAAACTAAAATGATTTATTAATTATTTCACGAGAATTAAGAAAGGTGTGAAATTGAAATAATTGTTAAATAGTTATTTAACAATTATTCCAAAAATATAACTAAGGAATAATAAATAAATAGTGATTTATTTAATTATTCCTAGGTGATTTAGTCAAATGTGAGAAGGAATAATTATTAAATAATGATTTAATATTTTTTTTGTAAGCTTGGTAGGACTACATCTTCATCATGCCAAATATATGACCCCGATCGAGGCAGAGAATTAGACCAATGACTTCACATCAAGGAGTGCCTTAATAGAGCACCCAATCACCATCTATCCAAGACTCCATGGATAAAAAATGATTTAATATTTGTTGCTAGAGAACATGTAATAAACAATGAGTTATTCAATTATTCTCATCAGGTTTTTAAACTTTAATCGAAATTAATTTAATAAATATGTTTACAAAAATTTTTCCCATGGTGAAATTCATTTTACTATGGTAATATTAATCCTACATTATGCATTTCAATCTAACTATCTATAAATGGCTAGGTGATCATTTTTTTGTGATAACATAAATACTCAGAGTTCTTACATAGCCAACGAAACTCCAACAAAATTTTCAACATGTTGCAAAAGAAAATTATGGAGTACAATACTGGTGAACCAAAAAACATGAAGACAACTTTAGAGCACTCCAAAACTAACCAAATAATTTTTTTCCCATCATCTAAAAGTATATCAACACCATTGCATAACATTCCAAAATCTACAACATAGAAATCCATTAACACAATGAAGACCAAGAGTACCTATCAACATGAGTTAATCACTTTCGAAGGAGATAAAAATATGGTTTTGCATGTGATCTATCGAAGGATATGTGAGATCTCCAAAGCTAGAATCACAAAAAAAAAATTCTCCACCCTCACCAAATGAGAATCAATGTTATCTAGAGAGAGAAATGCAAGTTATGTAACATCCTTTTGAAATCCTCCAAAGTTGAAAAAAAATTGTAATTTTATGCTTTTTTATCCTAAGAGAAAACACATAAAGGTAGTGGTTTGTTCGTTTAAATGTATTGAACCCGTAAATTGTAGTTTTATCATGTCAAATATACACAACTTAGGAAGCCATTTACCATATTTCCCATCAATTCAGAATCATAATAGTCTGGAAAGTCCCCCACCTGCAAAATTTGGAGGTGTAGGAGCTCTCGATGAACCGCTAGAGGAAAAAGATGAAAAGTTGTGTCTACTTGATCATAGGTAAAGGGTGAAACCTTTTATTCCCAACAATTCCACCACCTTGCCTAATGTTCATTTTTTGTCTCAGGTCAATGAGAATAGCTATAGATAATGAACTAGGGCTCCCACTAACCAAACCTATGCTAATAAAGGAGGAGGTTGAACAATGAGGAGGACTGTGACAACCATACCAATAGATAACGGGATCATCATCATAAAACCATTTAAGATTCGAGAGGCCCCAAACCTAAAAAATTATTAAGCTCCCCAGACTGCAAGATCATTACCAATCCTTTATCTGCAAGATAAGACACCAAGATAATCGAAACCTAAGGAAAAGTGATATACTTGATAGTTTAAAAGATACAAACAAAAGGATAAAACTAGATAACATTTCACTGACAACAGACTGAAGAATTGAAATGGTTCACTAAAAAATTCCAGCACCACCTTGACCAAAGACCAAAAACCATTGACCCAAAGAAATTGAATTAACCACCATAATGGAGCATAGAACACCTACAAAAGAATAGAACTAAGAAATTAACTAACTTCCTAATAAAAAACATGAGGAAATGCAAGACAATTTCCACGTAAATATACCACTACCAGAATCACGACCCAATTTTAACATTATAATCTCACAGATACTAAGATAGAGACCCAGGGTAACATAACTAAATTACAAAGCATAAAAAAAACCAGCAAGTTGGGGAAAAAGGATAACCATAGATGGAGGTCGAGGTGAGAACCTTGCCTCCTCATATAGGAAGTCTTAATTTTATTCCATTCATCACCCTGAGGAAAAATACAACATAACAAATGATGCACACAAGAACCATTTGAGCTTCATCTTAGCATAATACAAGTGTTATCGAGGTGCTCTATTTGAGACCTTGGTAACCTCCATTTGTACACCCCCATGGGAGAGGTTTAAGACTATTATGACTATTTATTCATTGTCTCATAAAGGGGAAACATACCACATCTAACCATGATCTCATATTTTGTAGGTGCATCCCAATAGAAATTTTAGAGACAAATCCCTTATAAAGAAGAAATAGGTTTTTTTCCACAGGCACGTGAGAAAAGTGACCAAGAGCCTAAACTTCCATGAGAGAAGATGAAAAAAAGAAGAAAATGATTATGAATAGCAGCAAGACTGACAATAGTAAACAAAATATATAGAAAATGAAGCAGTTTTTAATGAACCACAAGGATCAAATAAAAAATAAATACTAAATTTAACATTAACCAAGGTGTGATGTCATTATATAATGGATCTACAAATTACAATGATCATTTTTGTTTTCTAAAATTAACTTATGATAATATTAATGTGATCACTATGAATATCATGGTTGATGAAAACTTGAGACCCATGACTCAAAGACAACATTATATGTTTTGTTCTATTAGAGGGGCCTTTACTCTTTTCCCTTTGAAAAAAAAGAAAATTGAGATCTAATTTTTCGAGGTGGTCCATATATTATTAGGGATTAGTGTTTGTATCTAAATATATGAAGTCCATATTTCAAGCCATAAATGTCATTTTCTTGTTTGGGCTAATTTTCCATATTTTCCCCTTAATTTTTCAAACACTTTAAACAACATAGGAAATGTTCTAGGGCTCTATATGGATTGGGTAGAAGCATGGGAAGGTATACAATCTTTTTCTACGATTTGTTAAGAAGTGGATGACTCTCCATGGAAATAAATATCCAAATACATAATTGTACTCATTATCATGAACTGGATTAGGATCATCTACCATTTCAATGCAAGAACTATGACGAATAGAGGAATTTTTCCTAAATCTTCCCAAATACGGAAGAAAATGAGAAATAAAATGGAAAAGGAGAACAATTGGAGAAAAGGGTGCCCCCAACAACATGTACATATAAGGATATGGGAAGGAAATGGATTTTTACCTAAAGGCCCTCCCTTTCAAAACAAATCAACTCTCAAAAGTGAATAATTATCCTCTAGAAATAACAAAGGTTTGGTAGAAAAAAAATTTGATGCCCTCAAATAGGTATAGAAAGAAGGTGAAATCCGAGATCCACTACACCTTGACATATATTTTTTCACCTCACAATGCATGAGCTTTCAGGATCAAAATTACATCTCTCCCCTGAAGTTTTTCCAAGTAAAATTTTTTTTTCATGGAGGAGTTATATTAAAAGAGGAAGAGGTATGCTATTCCCCTATAAACACGAGGACCCATTAAGTATATTTCATTTTTGCGTAAATAGAACAAAATTCATAGGGTGAAATATATTCCATAAAAATGCACATAAGAAAGTAGTCCACGAATTTTATGAGTGTACATACAAAGAAAGATAACTATCCAAGTTCTCAGAGGTCATTTGAGGTTTCCTTTCAAACATACCCAAGATAGAGACTATGGGGAATGAAAAAAACCACATGAAAAAAATAAGAAAAAGAAAAAAGGTGATATTTCACGTACAAAAATATGTTGAAGGTGATAATGCCTCCTCCTCTCCATCCTTTTGAGAAGTGTTAATGAAAAACTCAAGTCCCTCCTCTCTTTTGAAAAAATGTAGGAAAGAAAACAAAGGAGGAGACTCCAACTCACATAAATCTCCGATATTTTTCAATTTAATCTAAGTGTCTTTTGATAAATCTTTGCTCATGCTTTGTTTTTAGATTGTGGCCTAGAGATGTAACCCGACACACTACCAACTAGTTTTTATTGTAAATTTTGTCAAATTTCACAAGCCATTTGATCTATCTACTCATATAGACATGTGATGATTTACATATCAAGAATTTTTTATCCATTTTACATTCAAGGACTCTAAGGAAAAATAGAATAATTGAAATAACCCTTTTTGTTGTAATTTCCACATGGTTTTTGTTATAATTTCCATGTCTCTCTTTTTTATAATTTCTACATTCATAACTAGAATTTTTAAAAATATTATATTTGAGTTCTCATTAAAAAAACATGCATATTTTGAAATTTTAACATAGTGTAGGCTAATGAGGCTTCAAAGTTGTCAAGAAAACATTGGAATTTCCCACTGGTTTTTATAACATCTTGCAAAAATTTGGGGAAATTTAGATTGCAGGTGCCAAGTTTCAATATTTTAGGTTCACCTAGGGTTTTGGATGGTGATGAATACAATTTTCACCACAGGAAACAACATTTAACCACTCATTTCAATATTAGTCATAAAAGAAAATAAAAAATAAATAAAATAAAAAAATTATAGTCTCAGTTTTATATTGGAAGTAATGCTTCCATGTGTTGCCATGAATTGTCAGTGAGAGTTCCCAAAAATGAGTCTAGAAGTTGTTCTTTCCTATGTATGAGTTGCAGTCATGATCTAAAAGTGTGGAAGCAAGAGATTTATGTCCTATATATGTGTTTTTGTTGTAATCAATAAAAGAATCACAAAGTGTGTTTTGTGTTGTATGTAATCGATAATTGATCTCTCTCTATTTTTATAACATGGTATCCAAGCAGGCACAACCTTGACTATCTCACGAGAGGGGCTGAGAGTTGTGAAGATCTAGTGTTGTTGTTGTTGTTTGAAGCTCCATTGTGGACAAATATTAGTAAAAGAAGAGGATATTTTCTTCTTAAGAAGTTGGTTGAGCATAGATTTCATTTCATCTAGTGCGGATATACAATTCTCAATTCTTATGTGTATTTTTTTGTTATAAAAAGGGTTGGTGGTTCTTAAAGTGGAAGCCACAATGTCTGAGACATCAATTGTTGTGTGCTATAAAGATCAAGTAGTTTGATCAACTTTTGAACACTTTCATATTTAGATATCCATCTCACAACTAATGGATAGCCGAAAGCGAAATTTCCGAGATATGGTGGTTGGTCCATAGGATGGTTCATTATTTGATTGCTCTTATACCAAAAGCCCCGAAAAACCCAAGGTGTCAATACTGTTGATCTTGCAAAGTTCATCAATAGTGAGAGGAGGTCAGATTTTAAATGGAGGTCAAGTGACAACTCAAAGATGTGGTGGTGGAAGAGTGGTGTTTGCAAGATTCTAGAGTGGATGTGGGTGTTGATGGACAGTGAGACAAAGGTTATCTTTGTTGTTGTAATATGTGTTTTCAATGTTTTCCATGTAAGCATTAAAAAAGGGTATTGGAAGTAATGCTTCCATGAGTTGTCATGACTTGTCATTAAGAGTTCCCAAGAATCAATATAGAACTTGTTGTTTCTTATGGTCAGATATTTATGTAACTCTTGTGATGAGTCTCTGTTTTGTATTGTGTGTAATATCTCTTTTATCTCCCTATTTTTCTAACATTTTAATGGATTATAATAACCAAATCAACATAAACTAAAGCTGTGAAACACAGACCGAAATACAAGGAAATGTATTTAAACGCATGAAATGTGCTATGGAACACGAAAAACACTGTGCATTAAAAATTGAAAAATGTAAACCCTAATGATATGAATGCTAATCCTCACGAAGAGACGTACTTGCCCCCACATTCCATGGAATTTCATTTTCGATTACATGCGCCGAGGTGAGTAAAAGGAAGTTTATATCACGGGTGACACCATGATTTGCATTTAAATAGTTTAAAATATCTTCTGCCAATTATAAGGCTGCCGCCCATGATGGAATACACTAATAATCGTGAGTTGAAGATATTGAGTTTATTCCCCTTCTTCTGTTACAACGCGAAAGATCATATTCCACTTCGGTGTTCTGTTATCGCTTACAGAAGTGGGAAAGTAGCCATATTTCAGGGACATAGTGTTTGCTAAGATATACTTATTCGAATTAGTTAATATTATTTTTGGACAACAACTAATTCAATACTAAATACGTTTAATATTTGAAGTTTAAATTCAGTTAAATTTTAACGTATGACCAGAGATTTATATGATCCAACACTTATGTATGGTCCTAGATTTATATAATAGAATTAATGTATGTTATATACGTTGTAACTTTGTTCATGAATTTTGTACATTCGGAAATGGCCAAATTTCGACCAGGATTAAAAAATTGTCATTTCATTAAATTAATTAGAGTGCTGGTTAAGAAAGCTTGACATCCCATTAAACCAATGAAATTAATTAGGCTACTAACTTTTTGCCATCTGACTAAACGTAATTAAATTAGACTGCTAGTCAATGGTAAGAAAAAATTTCCATCTGATTAAACTAATAAGAACGCTAGTTAGCGGTAAAGAAAAAATTGCCAGTTCATTATACTAATTAGGCTGTTAGTCAATAGTATTGCAATTAGTTTTCATAAAATCGTCGTTATTATCCAATAAATTAATGATGGACGATACATTTGCCCTGCAGTGGTAGTTCAAAGCTAAGTTTAAAAGTTCTAATTTTTATATTTTCAAAATATTCTTTTGATATTAATTACGTCCCAAAAGCAGTCTAATGAATTTACCGAAATCGAAATTTTTTCTTACTCGTTACTAGGAGACTTAAACGAAAAGGAATAACCTTTATTCCAGATTTGTACAATAATTTATTTTTGCTAATTACATATAGGGATCATATAATTTATTTGGTTTTTTTCTCTACTTGAATGAGTGAAGTTTCTACAAATAATTTACTTTATTTTTATGACATTTGTTTTCAAATAAAATTTAGTTGATTTGTTTCCCAATAAAACTTAGTTGATGATTTGTTTATCTAAAGTTTTAGGTGGACATTTCATTTACCTTAAAAGATAAGAGAGCTTTAATATCTATAACTACAAATTTTATACTAAAATTATTTCACTTTAATCTATAATAAAATATTTTGATGTCCAAATTAAACGACAACCATTAATATATTTTCATGAGTAAAGAATATGACTTGAGAAGTTTTGAATATATAAACATTTCATTTAATAGAAAAAGACCTTTCCATTGAGTATATTTTGTTGTGTACTTCCATGTGCTTTCTGTTATTTTCTTCAGGGTTTTCTCATCTTTTGTGTATTGATATGAAGGCACGTGTTTTTCATCACGATTTAGAATCTCCTTCTATCATTGTTGTTACACTTTTTGGTCACCTACAATAAAAGTGAGAATTTTTTTACACTTATGAAGAATTTGTCTCCTAACAATATTTACATGCTAAACAGTAATAAGAACATGGTTAATGCATTATAAACAATATTAATATGAAAAATATTTGAGCAATTATATTATTAGATGTAATAATTCATTTTATTACAATATAATTACATTGGAATAATATAATAATGTTATTAAGGATGCTTGAGTAATAAGATAAAAATAATACTATAAATTTTAATAATATTAATGTTTGATAATGTTTCACTATGTTGAAAATTTTTGACCATTTTTATCATAGTTGAGTGGGTCAAACACAGTTGAATATGGTCAACATGTTGTTGAGTGTGTACATATATTAATGATCATGGTTATGAGTGTTTATTATAATCTTGATTATAGTTTACCATCGTTGACCATTATTCCCATGTTGACTAAGTTTGACCATGTCTTTAAACATATTTCCCATGATTGACCAATATTAACAATGTTAGCCATGGAGACTATTATTGAAATAGGTTTGGCCACGATTGACCACAGTTGACCATAGTTTCCCAAGATGTCTTTGGCGATTCATGGTTGACTATTACTAAGGATGACAAGGAACAACATTAATAATGATTGGAAATTTTTTTCCACATTAATAATGGTTATTCATTAGAAAACATGCTCGATTTATTTTCCATGGTTGGCAATGGTCAACCATGTTGATAATGTCATTTAACGTAAGTAATGCTATTAACAATAGAAATATTATCAATAATATCAATTTCAACTATATTTTAATGTTACAAATAATATTAATGTTTAACATGTAAAAAATAATATGAATATTAGCAATATTAAATAAGAATACTTATGTTGGACTATGAAAAATATTGACCTACATCACATTGTGATTAAGATATCCCTACATTGACTTTTACCATAGAAAATATAGTCAAACATGTTCAACGACCACCAACAATGGTCCACTATATTAAACATTGTCAACGATGGTCAACAATGGTTAATCATGGGAAAACATGGTAGATTTATTTCTATAGTTTTTATGGTCGACATGGTTAATACTAGATGTCTCAATGTCATGAGTATTAAACATCATTTCATTGTGACAAACAATAAACACCATTGCAATGTGATCAATAATAAACATTATCCCAATGTGACGAATATTAAAAATCATTGCATTGTCAAAAATAATATTTGTCATCACAATGTGATGAATAATAAATGACATGGAAACTCGATGAATAACAAACAATACCACAATGTTATGAATAATTAACATTGTTTTACTATGCATAGTAAGAAATAAGATCATAATGTGATCCAGACAATAAATGTCATAGCAATGTGACCAACAATAAATATTATCATAATGTGCCAAACACTATATGATATGTGCATCATACAATGCATTGGCCATAGTTGATATACATTAATATATTCTTCCCATTGGCTTACCACCGTGACATAGTTGATCATAGTCGATATCATCACATATTTAATATAATCAACCATAGTCATCACATTCAACAAAGTCAACCATAATCAACTTATCCAACATAAAGAAAATGATTAACCACATTTAACCTAGTCAGATTTAGTTAAAAATTTTTAACCATCTTTGAAACAACTCAACAATGGTCAACCATGGCCACATGATCATCCATGGAAAATCTTTGTCAAACACTTTATCAAGCATGGTAAACACGGTCAACCATCTTAGCCTATTATTAAACATTTCCAACTATGGTCAACCATGTTCGCTCATAGGCAACCGTACTTGACCATAGTCAAGAAATATCATATAAGCTCTTCTAGGGTCCAAAAACTATATCCATAGTCAACCAAATAAAAAATGGTCAATGTGGATAACATGATTTTTAATGGTAAACCACAGTTAACCATAATTGATCATTTTCATTCATTATGACCAATGGCCTACCATGGTCACCTATATTCAACCCTCATCAACCTTGTTTAACCATGGTCAAACCTCATTAACATTATTAATTATGGTTAGACATCATCAACCATCATTGAGCCCCTTCAACTCTCATCAACCATGGTCAACCACAGTCAATATTAGTCAACCTTAATAAAATTTAACGTAACACCCTCCTCCCACATATACCGAAGAAACCATCTAACCAAGGTAAAAATGTGACAAAGAGTTACTATGATATGATTCAACTCCCTATATATTATTTAAGGAATTTTAACCAAGGACACATAACCAAGTTGAACTTCTACACATGCAACAGAACCCCTAGGAGCCATCCAACCCATCCACGTGAACATCCCCTAAAACAAACTGCCATTTTTCTACATTAAAGCCTTTGTTTCTCCCATGACATGGGCATGCATTCGATTGAGACCCTCGAGTCGCTCCCAAAACAAGGCATGCCTATGACTGGGCACTTTTCAAGGTAGTTTTGTGCCAACTACTCTGATTTTGTGCCACTTTTTTAAGGCCATGAATCAAGCCATTTCCCAGAACTCCATGAAACTTCTACAAATTGAAAAAAACATCGAAACAATGATACATATGAAAATACTTGAACAAGGACATGAATGGAATCCTACTGGACATGGCATACATTTCGTCAAACATGTAAGAAATATGCATTCTATAGGTTAAAACAACATATATGAGCATAGGGTTCTCACACTTATCTCAGAATCGCTAAAAATCATTGATGCCTCATCACAATAACTGCATTACCATCAATTAAGCCATATATTCATTGTAAATTCAAGTATTAATAAAAACATGATGAGAGCCATACATTATGACTGTCACAGAACTGGCTCATAACCCAAATAAAACCAATAGAAATATCAAGGATATAACAACAATATAAGACACAAATAAATAATTTTATTTACCCACAAAATACCAAGGGTAGATAGCTCTTATTGATGATTGCATAGGTTGACCAAGTATGGAACTTCTAGAAACCACCCAACCATAGACTAGGATAAACCAAATATTTCTTTTAGCCAGTCACCCTCATGCCATATTCTAAGCATGAATATGAGATCTCATAGAATAAACCAAACAAAACCAAATGAGGGCTTACAGAGGCCAAACCACCTCAACCCTCAACCAATGATTCCATATCATGGTTGAACATCGCTAACCATAATCATATTGGTGTTTACCTAAGTTTTCCAGGGCTCCAAAACATTTTCTCCAACAAGGCTGGCGAGGACTAGTAACTCAACCAACAATTGTCGGCGAGCTTCTGGATAATTTCTCCAACCAAGGCTTTCAGAACTAGTAACTCAACCTACCGAGGGCTTCTATAATGTTGTTCCAACTAAGGCTTCCAGGACAATTAAATCAACCAAATATGCTATAGGGATTTCAGAGCGTTTGTCCAAGCAAGGATTCTAGGAACTGATAACTCAACCCACAGACAAAGGCACATGAAAAAAACCAGAAAATAAAAGTAAAACTGATAACACCATGGTTATCAAAGAAATGGAAGGACTAGGGAAAACTACTTTCAGTCTAGGAAATCCTCCATTTCAATGACAAATCATAACCAAATAACAACATCCATATGTCATGCATGCCAAAACTAGCAAGGAAATCATACATGCAACTAGACACCTCGAAGAACATTTTGTTGTAGCTATTGATCCAGATGTCCTCTTGTGCTTTCTTTATCTTCCTTTTCCTTCTTGCTCCAAATCCCAAGTATTCCACACTCCTCCATGATTGTTTTAAGAAGACTTTACACTTCCAAGAATATGAGAGAGAGAGAGAGAATAGAATTAGAGCTCCAAAACTAAATTGAAAATAGTTTGAGAAAAATATAGTCAACTAATCCTCATAATAATTTTTATAAATGAAGACTCTATTTTCTTCATTTTCCATTATTTTTCTTCATTTTCCTCCTCACATGCAACCTGTGACCTTTCACCTCCCTTTTCTCCTATTTTCCTATATTTTCATAAATAAAACTTAAATTAATTCCTCATGACTTTCCAAATCCTTTTCCATTACCTTTGCTAATTTCCTTTAGCCATAATAAACCTAAGTGACACCCACTAGCATGTTTTTCCCACCATTCAGCTTGGATTACGTGTCCCATAACCTTGGTCTTATATTTTTTTACATGGCTTTTTAACAAGGAATGTTACATTTACTTAACCATGTGTTCACCATATTAGAACTTTGTTAACTATATTCAATCATAGTAAACCATATTCAACCATATTTTGACTATAATCATCCTTAGTTATAAAATTCAACTATGGTACACCATGTAGAACTTATGAAACCATGGTCAACTAAGGCCAAGCATGATCAAACCATTTTCAAAAGAGGCTTTTGTTGTTAGCATGGTTAATAGTGGTAAACCATGGGTAACATTATTGAACATGGTCAGCCATTTTCAACATGGAGATCATGGTCAGCCATGGTTGACCATAATCATATATTGTAAATATTGAAAACCTTAATCAACCATTTACACCCATAGCCAGCAATATACTAACCATATTCAACCATGATTGACAATAAAAAATATGGTCAAACATGTTCAAACAAACTCAACCATGGTTACACATTGTCATTCATTGTCAAAGATTATCACACATTGTCACTAATCATATTTAACCATGCATAACCATAGTTAGCCATAGTAAATAATGGTTAACCACGGTAAACCTTGTTCAACCATATTGACCTCTTGCAAAATTACATTAGTAAATGTGGCTCATATATGTTCATCAATATATAAAGGATGAAAAATGGCATCCATCGAGATATGTAAATGACATCTACTAATGTGGTTGTGCTAGCCTAACTAGTTAAATAATATTTAACCATAATTTTTTCTCTTTATGCTTATTCAACCATGTGATACCTTGATTAAAAATACTCAACCCTCCTTAACCATGGTCAACCATGAAAAATCTCCTCAACCATTTTTGTAATATTAACATTGAAATTAATGTAACAACATGCATGGTCACCCATGGCTGATAATGGTGAACCATAGTAAACATTAGTGTAATAATTCTCTACATTAATTTTACATTGTAAGATTATTGCAACATAAAAATAGTGTTATATTTCTCGTTGACCATGGTTAAAATTAGTTAGCCAGGTTCACCCATAGTCAATACTCTTCAACCTCGATAAGCTTCGTTAACCATGGTAAACAAACATCAACCTTAATATTTTTCCTTAATGTTTGGCCAACCATGGTAATCACTTTCAATCATGTTCAGCTGAGGTCAACTATGGTAATCATTATCAACCATGTTCATCTGAGGTTAACCATGGTCTACCTTAACCAACAATGGTCAACCCTCTTCAACCATGGTTGAACTTGTCAGCCTAATTCCATCATTAATGTAACCATTTTTGTAACATTAGCATTAACATTAACGTAACATCAATCATGGTTGAAAATGGTCAACCATGGTCAACATTAATGCCACAATGTAATAATGGTCAACTTTGATCAACCCTAATATTTCATCCTAACCCACAGTCATGTTAATCATTATCAATCATGGTAAATTTAGGTAAACCATGGTGTGCCTTTACTAACAATTGTGAACCCTCTTCAACAATGGTCAACCCCATCAACCCATTATAACCACTAAGGAAATCATTTTTGCAACATTAATGTAACATTAACATAACATCAACCATAGTTTAAAATTTTCAACCATGGTCAATATTAATGTAACATTAATGTAACAATGTAACAATCATCAACATTAATGTAACATTGTTACATTGATGTACCACTGATATGTTGTTACATTAATGGTTTACCATGGCCAACCTTGTTCAACAATTATAAACGTCGATCAATATTTTCAACCATGATCAAACTCATGAAACCTCTTCAAACATGAACAACCATGTTGAAACAATCCATTTCAAACACCTAGGCCATCAATTACCATAATCGCATTTTCAAAATTGGTTTATAGTTATAGGCCATTAGAGTTCAACCACATTTAATAATGCGTTGGTGCTAGTTATGGGAATAAAAATCTAATATTTATGTGAAAATATCATTGAATGCATTTATTTTATTATTTGAAGGTTCTAAACCAAGTCCCCTAAGTAGCTCAATTAGCTATTGTTATGATAATGAAGTGTCACTTAAGAAAAAGAAATTGACATTAACAATCATAAAGAGACTAGATATCATTCACTAGTTCATTAAATAAGAATGATGATTAATTATAAAAAGAAATCCCAATATGGGTGACTAGAGATTAATTTAATTAGATAAATATTTTATATTTTATATTTTTAAATAATAAGGAAACTTATTATAACTAGATGTTGTTATCAGCTTACTCATCATTGTTATTCAAGGAAGTTTTAAGTTGAGATTTAATTTGGAAATATTTTTGGATTTTTATTTCTTTATTTTATTATATTTATATAAATATTTAATAAAATATAAAATATAATATTGGGTGCATGTAGAGTGGCCCATTGAACAAATTTGACGATATTATGTAGCTGGTGGTTCCATAATGGGAAGGTATGTTAACATTGCACTAAGACAAGCAATTCTAATCACCATGTTATTATTAGTACTTAATTTATTTTAAAATTTGGTTCTAATCACCGCTTTCTTACTATTTATTCTATGATTTTAAAATTTCTTATTGAAGAGGTTTTCTGTTATACCAAAACCCGCAAGTGTTGGTAAACTTTCCAAACTATTAGCAAGGATCTGGGGTGGAAATCACGAATTCCATAGAGGTGTAGTGATTCCTCCAACACTCCCCTCAAATTCAACTCAAGGGAATCAAACCTTGGTAGATACTCTTATGCCATGAATACATTTCTGGTTACACCAAAACCCATTAAAAGGTTTTCAGTTACACCAACACCCACAGGTATTGGTAAACCTTCCAAGCGGGTAACTATGATCACTAAGGTGGAAATTATTGATTCCACAAAGGTGTTGTGATTCATTCAACACTTATTACCATCCTCCCTTTCCTATAAAAACCCTTTGGAAATTGTTTTTTATTGCCATATTTATATGATAGCATTCATACCACTCCCCATTTCACAACCAAGGTTCTACAAAATTTCTAAATGTTGTCGAATGCGGCTGTCCCATGACCAGTATTGCGAGTTTTTCTTTTGATTTAGGTGATTGCTGATTTTTCTTCCCATCTCTGGTTCAATTGCCCACTTATTTTTCTATTTTATTAATCATGACCACATATTCAGTTTGGTTTCCTGTGTCGATGGGAAAAACACTGACCTTAATATGTTTTTTCCTACCCCAAATGGAAGCCCAACTCAGTATTCATAACTTTGTAATTGAGGATACCACCAAGCAAGGGTTTTATTTTAGAAAATAGAGAATATTTCAAATTCATTATAGTTTGTTTCCCCTTAAGGCTTAGGGTAAGAAAATTCTCAATTTAGAATCAAGGAAGTTATATTTCCCCCTAAATTATTTAGTTTTACTCAGTGGAGAAGGGTTTGTTAGGTTTTCAATCTCTCCTTCTTAGATGGTGTGATTCCTCTATAATAATTCCTCTACAAGAATGATCATTAAAGAGAATAATGTGGAATATCATATGTTCCTCTTCGATTTAGAACTATCATTTCCTTTCCATCTACTTCCTCTTAGTAATTTTTTGATGGCAAGTGATCACTATGGAAAGAGAAGCAATAATTTTACCATGACAAATACTCATCATATTGATATTGTCACTAAGTTTTCATTCAGATTTTTTATTAATATTTTTTTTAGTTAGTAATTAGAAAACTTTGTAAAATTGAGACCTCCCATGATGTCATGGTTAGGATTAGAGCCAAAAATAATATCATGGTTGAGAGGGACTAGGGGAATCTTTGATAGGAATTTTAGGTGAGGGTTGTAGCTGAATTATTTAGGGTTTTATTTTTGTTTAAGTAATAATTATTTGTTATAATAATTTCTTTTTTATTTAGTGGGAAATTATCTAATGAAAAAATGATTGGTATTTGGTTGATATTGGTTAATGGAAAAAGAAAAGTAGTTAAGGTATGGAATGATTTGTTAAGTGTTATTATTGTCATTAAAGCTATGCACCTAGAATATTACCCCTCAGGATGTGATGAACATAACTCTCTCTTTTGGAAATCATGAAGACAAGAGTCTTATTTCATGATTTTATTCTTATGATCTCTTATAAATTACTTTTATATATTCATCTATCTGAACATCTTGTTTGTTTACACCTTTAATTTTCTATATTGATAACTTTATAAGCATCTTGTTTTTTTGTGATTGGATTTGAAGGGTAATGGATTAGTACAAGTTGTATTATAGATATTGTACATGTAATTTTATATATACAAAAATCTCTAAATTTTTTGTCTCTTATTCAATTTTAAGCTTAAGGGATTAGTACAAGTTGTATTAGTGATATTGTACATATAATTTTATAGATTCATGTCTCTCTAAACATGTTGTTTTGTGTAAATTTACTTTTCTATATTCATATCTTCCTAAACATCTTGTTTGTTAAGGTTGTTCAAGTGTTGATATAAGTGGTATTAGGGATCTTTCCTAAGACATTACCTAGTTAGATTCTAGACTTCTTTTTTAAGGATAGATATATTTGTGGACTTATTTAAATAACATAGGGATATGTTGTTCAATGAGAAAATATTTGGCTGGAGAATGATATACACATAAAACATAAGTAGCATCAACATTTCCAACACATTATAACCTTCATTTTTACCTCTTGCAATACTATCATATTATATAATTCTTGTATATAAATTTGTCTTTAATTTACCCTTAAGAATGTTAATAGGCCCCTAGGGACATTATAAGCCTATCAAATATATTTTTGGTACACTAAGAATGACACTTAAGAAGATAGTTGATGCAACAACATCTTCTCTAAGTCAAAAGTTCAAGTAAAAATCAGACCTTAGGGTCTTGACATTTTTCCAAGGAGGAACTATTGTAAAGAGATATTGTAAAACAAATGTAAAAGGTATTTTATTTATTAGTAAGAATTGATAGGGAATATGCTCAGTTGTTTGGTGGAAATGAGTGTTTAGTTAATGTAACAAATCCTCTTAAGAAGTGGGATATTAGAGAGGATATTTATTGGTTATGCTAAGAAGATAGAAAAGTCATAAATTAGGACTTCCTTAAAATATAAGTGGTTACAAGTTTGTAGGAGCTGAGTGAGGGCGGATAAGCTCTGAGTTGTATTATAAATTTAATGGTAAGCTTCGACAGAAGGAGAGGCGAAATTAAACAAAGAATATTATGAGAAGAGATAAAGGCGAGAGCTCAGAGAGAGAGAGAGAGAGAGAGAGAGAGAGGGTTTTGTTGAAGAGAAAAAGGGTCATGCAAGGCGCTTCAGGCTAAAGATAGAATGTAAACAATTTTTTCTTGTATATGTATAATTTGTTTTATAATGAGAAACATAATTCATGTGATTGTGTTGTTTTTTTGTTACGCGCTGAGTGATACGTAACGCGATAATCTGGTTTATGTGTAATAAATCATTGTTGTATGAATTCTAATAAATTTTAATTGAATTAATAATTATTTCTGAGTGATAAAGGACTTAATGGCTGGGTAGAATCATGTGTGATCTCATTTCGGAGCGACTAAATGTTTATCCAGGTCGAGAGAAAGAAAAAAAGCTGAATTCTAGATTCAGAGAAGTAGTACAGAAGGGTGTTCTATATTTAGGATTGAGACGACATGCTAAAGTGTTCGGTTGCACCAAATATCTGAGCGAATGAATAAAAGTTAAAGCTTAGGAGGGATTAACGCAACTAAATACCAAACAAGCTCAAGAAGGATAGCGTGAAGGAAATGGAGATTTAGAGTGGTGGCGGTCAAAGAAATATTAGAGAGGATTAAGGCAGCAAACCCTTTAAAATATTTCCAATGGAAAGGAATGGATGATGAAGATTAAATCACAAAGATCAGTTGAAGATTAAACGACATAGATCTCATCATAACATAAGTTGGGAAAGTTACGAAGAAGAGCCACGTGTAGAGTGGAGGTCCAATAACATATTCCATAGCACATGTGATATGATATAATGGTTAAATAGTGGAGTTAAAAGGTGCAAGATGTGAAATGTTAAAATCATCGATCTGTGAAATGCTATACTTGCTGAGTTGCGAAGTGGACATGTGTCGGGAGGAGGATCCAAGCACACATCGTAATTGGTAACTATTTTAGTTACATGTTAAGACTTGGCAAGGTAAGCTATTTGAGTTGCAATGCGAAGTAGATCGACGGTGGAGATTACATCATAGCTAGGTGAAATTTCGCATCGGTAGAGATATATGTTTATGGTTAAAGTTATATGTTAATTATTTAAATCTACGATATGGAGGTTTGCGATGCGAGATTGTGTAGGGAAGAGCCTCACTAGACGTGTAGAATATTGGTAAGCATGAAGCAGTCACGTACAGTAGGAGAAAGTGGTTAAAGGTTTGAACTGATTAATGAGAAAAATAATTCATGCAATTGTATTGTGTCTTTGTTACGAGTTTATTGATCCATAACGAGCTAATCTGGTTTCTGTGTAATAAACCATTGTTGTATGAATTCTGATAAATTTTAATTTAATGAATAATTCTTTTTGAGTGATAAATAAGTTAATGGATGGTTATAATCATGTGTGATTCCAGTCTAGAGTGAGTAAATGTGTATGCAGGTCGAGAGAAAGAAATAAAGGTGAATTCTGGATTCAGAGAAGTAATATAAAAGGTTGTTATGTATTCACAATTGAGACGTTGTGCTAAAGTGTGTGAAACATCAAAGATCTGAGTGAATGAATAGAAGTTCAAGCTCAAGAGGGAGTAGCGCAACTAAATACCGAACAAGCTCTGGAAGGATAACCTAAAGGAAATGAAGATGCAAAGTGGTGGCGGTCAAAGAAATAGGAGAAAATATTAAGGCAGTAAAAACCTTTAAAAGATTTTCAAAGGAAGGGAATTGACGAGAAGGATTAAATCTCAAAGATCCGAGCTAAGATTGACGGTCCAGATTACATCGCATGGTAAGTTTGGAAAGCTTTGAAGTGGACACGTGTTAGGAGGAGGATACATGCACACATCACAATCAATGTTCGTTATATTTACCTTCTAAGTCATCACATGTTAAATGGTATAAGTTACAATGTCATGAAGAGGATCCACGTGCCGGCGCGGTCCAGGCGCATATCGCATATCACATGTGATATGGAAGAATTAGTTAATGGTGGAGGTTAAACTCTGCAATATGAGAAATGTTATATTTGTTGAGGTACTGATGCAAAATGAGGTTATGTGTTGCGATTTGTGATAAATCTTAAAATCTACAGACAAAAAAGTTATTAAATTAGCAATATTATGCTAAAGTCTTGTGGATGTGCTATCATGTATGTGATATGATTTAATGTTGTGACACGATATGGTCCGGTGATACCATATGTGGTGCATTGGTTAATGTAAAGGAGGCGACCATGCTATAAAGTTTATTTGAGTTATGTGAACCTATCTGAGTATGTCAAATTCAAGATATATACTTAGTTACAAGTATTAAATCATGGGAACGGGAAGATAGTTTAAGTTTTTGTGTATGTGGGTATTTATGGCCTTTTGGCTCCATCATTTGGTATCAGAGTGAGTTAGTGAAAAGTTTCTATAAATGAAGATTGCAGAGCTAAAATATGTAGAAGACATTTCGTAGTAGAACAAAATAAGATTCACCATGATTACGGAAGAATGAGGAGATTAGTAAAGCAAATGTGCTTTGCAGAAAATTGACAGAGATATTGCAAAAAGAGGAGATCATATTTTAAATCTAACAAGAAATAGGCATATAGAGGTAATGTATGGCAGAAGATGGCAGTAAGTGATACTCTTAAGAAGGGATTGCAACAAGATAAAGAATAACATCGATGGTTGCTTTCTTTTGGAGAATGGAGATTCACTCAAATGTGAAGAGTGGATGGAGATTGCTTGTGAAATCATGCAGGTATTGTTTTGTTTAACTCTGATTTGAGTTTTGTAGGTTAAACAAAGATTGAATATTGATAGTTGTAGCTAATGAAATATCTCAGGAAAAGAATATCACAGCCTTAAGAAGCAGTGACGAGGGAAGCTGGTAAGGATTTCCGAGTGAAAGAAGAGAGTGGCCAAAACCTAGTATTTCATTTGTGATTTAAATGTAAGACGAAAAATTTGTTCTCAAAAGTGAAGATGAGTTGAAGCCTAAAAATAGCAGAGGAATTCTCAAAGAAAGTTCCAAATAGGGGACTAGTGGCCAAGTATAGAGGAAAGCATGGTGAGGTAAGTTGTAGGAGGGAGGAATTCCTATTGCAGAGGCTTAAGTACAACTCATATTGAGTGAGGAACTCATAGAGATAGAGGAGAATATGACTAGTGGTATTCATAGCAGGGGTTCTGAGAGAGACCACAGTAGAAGAAAAGTGAAGAAATATGTCAAAGAATATGGCATGGATGAAGAGTATGAGAGAGAAATGGATGAGATAAGAATGAAATTTAATTTGTTGATAATTTTTTTACAGAGAAGTAAAGAAGACGAGAGATTTGGTTACAGAATGAGAAAGAAAATGAAATGGCATAAGCTACAAGAGAAGAGAGAACACTAGGTGAATATGCAGTTAATAGAGGAGCCGAGGAAGCTTGAGTAGATTATGGATCTTGAATTGAGGACAAAGAAGCTCAAAGGAGTTGAGCTACAACAAGACAAAGTTTTTGGAGATGAACAAGTTTCTTTTGAAATTGAAGGTGGAGCAGTGATGTCTGAAACATTAGTTGAGGCAATTGAGCCTTATGATTTTGAAATTAATAATTTGTGTATGTTTATAGGTAACATCAAAGCAGAGAGAGATAATTTGAATTCTATTTTAAAGAAGAAGGATGAGACAATTATATCTCATATGGAAGATCATACATAGTTAAGAGGAGGTATTTATTTTTAGTATACTATAAGGAGTGAAAGTAGAGGAAGTTTGGCTCACAATGATGACCAAAAGAAATAAAACATGGAGAATGATATCAAGCAACCAAGTGAAGTGGTTGAGGAAGTTGAGATGAATACCATTGAAGGTTTTTTGAGTCATGTAAAAGACTTGGAACATAAAATGGGTTTGATGATAGAATCATCAAATAATAATATTGATTCTTGTGGTTTTAAAAATGAAAAATTGTGTGTGATTGCAGGTTTTGAAGGTTTTCCAGGTGATATAAATTCATTGGAAGCTGTCATAAAGATGAAGGAAGAAACAAAAATGTACAAAGAAATTTCAAAGAAGCAGGATCATAATTGTATTCTGATGGAGGATGAGGTTATGTTATCTTATGTAGATAGCCAAGGAAAAGCACATGTACAATTGGTTAGTAAATGGGAGAAATAATTTGAGTTATTAGAGAATTGGTTGAAAGCACCAGTAGAGAAGAAAGAATATGATGAAGAATGCAAAGGATCTGCAGCAGCAGAAGAGAATTTTACTACAGTGAAAGATTCATAAGACAAATTACATTTTGAAAGTAAATTTGCAGATATTGAATAGAGGTTTATTGCAAATGAGATAAAATTTCAGAGGCAAAAAGAAGGTAAGGATGTAAGGGTGGTAGTAAGAATCCAAAAACTTCAAAGAGAAGATAACAAACAACAGTTTAAAGACAATTGGCAGAGTGAGTACCAGTTAGAAGATAAAATGGACATGGAGATTGAAAGAATAAGAAGGTTGATGGTGAAGGTGTCTCAAAAGAAGACAACAACTAGGAAACAAAACATCAACAACAAGAGAAAGATAACGGAGGAATATGAGAGTATAGCCAGTGGGGAAATGTAAAATATAGTATCGAGACATGGAGAACAAGGACAAAAAAACAAGAAAGGTAGAGACATTGGATCATTACAAAATGAAATCTAGGATCTAGGAGGACAACTATTAAATAAACATGATCTAGAGATCATGATTATTTTCACCTCAGGAGTCTGACGAAGGATAATCTTCTCTAAGTCAAAAGTCCAAGTAGAAATCAGACCTTAGGGTCTTGACATTTGTCCATAGAGGAAGTATTGTAAAGAGACATTGTAAAACTCATGTAAAAAGTATTTTATTTCCTAGTAAGCATTGATAGGGAATATTCTTAGTTGTTAGGTGTCAATGAGTGTTGAGTTAATGTAACAAATCACCTTAAAGAATGGGATATTAGAGAGAATATTTGTTGTTTATTCTAAGAAGATAGAAAAGTCATAAATTAGTTTTTCCTTAAAATAGAAGTCGTTACAAGTTTGTAAGAGTTGAGTGAGGGTGGATAAGATCTGAACTGTATTATAAATTTAATTGTAAGCTTCGAAGTAAGGAGAGGCCAAATTAAACAAAGAAGATTAGGCCAAGAGATAGAGGCGAGAGATGAGAGACAGAGAGGGTTCTGTTGAAGAGAAAATGGGTCATGCAAGGTGCATCAGGGCAAAGCTAAAATGTAAATAGCTTTTTCTTGTATATGTATATTTTTTTCTATAATGAGAAACATAATTCATGCGATTGTATTGTGTCTTTGTTACGAGCTGAGTGATCCGTAACGAGCCAATCAGGTTTCTCTATAATAAACTGTTGTTGTATTAATTCCGAGAAATGTTAATTGAATGAATAAGTTTTTCTGAGCGATAAAGGACTTAATGGATGGGTAGAATCATGTGTGATTCCATTCTGGAGTGAGGAAATGTGTATGCAAGTCGAGAGAAAGAAACAAAGCTGAATTTTGGATTCAGAGATGTAATACAGAAGGGTGTTTTGTATTCGGGATTGAGACATCGTGCTAAAGTGTGTAACAACATCAAAGATCTGAGTGAATGAATAGAAGTTAAAGATGAGGATGGATTAGCGCAACTAAATACCAAACAAGCTCAAGAAGCATAGCGTGAAGGAAATAGAGATTTATAGAGGTGGCGGTAAAAGAAATAGGAGAAAAGATTAAGGTAGAAAAGCCTCTGAAACGTTTCCAAAGGAAGGGAATGGATGTCAAGGATTAAATCGCAAAGATCTGAGTGAAGATCGACAGTCCAAATTACTTTGCAAGGTGAGTTTGGAAAGCTGTGAAGTGGACTCGTGTTAGGAGGAGGATACAGGTGCACATCGCAATCAACGATTGTTATATTTAGCTCTTATATCATCACAAGTTAAATGGTATGAGTTTTGATGCAGTCAAGAGGATCCATGTGCTAGAGAGGTCCACGTGCATATCGCATATCACATGTGATATGGCACAATTAGTAAACGACGAAGGTTAAACTATTAGTGATATTACACTAAAGTCTTGTGGATGTGATGTTGTGTATGCGATACGGTTTAATGTTGTGACATGATATGGTTCGGTGATACCATATGCGGTGCATTGGTTAATGTAAAGGAGGTGACCATGATGTAAAGGTTCTTTGAATTATGTGAACCTATATGAATATGTCAAATTCAGAATATATACTCAGTTAGGAGTATTAAATCCTGGAAGGGGAAGACAGTTTAAGTTTCTGTGTATGTGGGTATTTGCAACCTTTTGGCTACATCAATAATATAGTAATCCAACTAAGTGTATGGTTCAACGTCCCTAATTAGGGTTATAAAATATTTAGAAAAGTACCAACATTAGAAATTCTCATCTGTTTTAGAAAGATATATCACTTGAAACTCCTTTATTCTTACTATTGTGAAAACCTTAACCTCTACATCATAAGTAACGAACTTCCAAACAACAACGAATATTAGGAAACTTACTATTCACTAGTGTAGAAATATTAAAATAGGGGTTTAATATCCTTACTATATTTCAAAAAGAAAATACTAGAGTTTGGGAATTGACAACACCATTTTTCCGTAGGAGTCTAAAACGTTTCATTATGGTTCCTCTGCTTGGAAATTTTTTTTATGAACTTGAAATGTACTATTTTATGTGACTTGTTTTTTTAAGTTGGGCATGTTACAGCATGTTCATGTCGAGGAATAACACCCCAATAATGTGGAGAACTAAATCTATGCCTTAAAATCTTGGATTTTCTTAATAACCCACTAGATAGACTCTATTGTATGTGAATAATCTCAAAAGAATCCTTGAAAGGAAAAAATCACACACACATACACATATATGTGTGTGTGTGTGTGTGTGTGTGTGTGTGTGTGATTTTTGCCTGGGACTAATATTTCAGGTGGGCTAATTTACCATGATTTTTCCAAAACAAAGATTCGTCAACTTCTATTTTTTTATCAAAATGATTTGCCAAAATTTTACAAAATAAAATTATTTTACCTTTAAAATCGCCAACATTATATACATATTATATACAAAATCATTATAAATTTGTATTATGTTACAAATACATCAATAAACATTTTATAGTTTGCATATTAGGGCCTACTCACATTCACGAATGTTTTTAAACTTCAAGATAATTTTCCATAATGTTTTCCACACACACACACACACACACACACATATATATGTGGAACTACAAGTCTCATATTAGAACTTACTAATTCATTTAGAAAATTAATTTACTTAGATCTAAACCCAACTTAACCAATAATATCGTAAATTCCATGAAATACAAATCAATATTATCAATGAGTTTTAGGTAATTCAAACTTATATATTTTTCCTCTTCAAGAACTCATTTACCTTTAATATCCCCTCAAAATCACATATTTTTCACTATAAATTTTATAATGAAAAAGAGAAATTAACAATGAAATAATAGGCAATGTTAAAAAGAATAATTAACGTTGTAAAAATAAACAATGTTAAAGTTTTCTTTATGTGGCTTGATTTTGTAACAATGATCTTTGCAAATGTTAACAAAATAGAGAAAAATATATTATCACAACCTAATCTGAAAATATCCATTGGCTTTTTTGCATCTAGAATTTAATTAGAAGAAAGACAAGTATGCATAATATCAATAACATTTATATATTTAATCATTAAAGAAAATATAGAACAATATATTATCACAACTTAATCTGAAAATGTCTATTTTCTTTGTTGTATATAGGAGTGAATTAGAAGAGAGACAAATATCCATAAGATCAATAACATCTATATATTTAATCATTAAATAAAATATTTAGGTTTCTATTTTCATCTTTAAAATTTACAAAATTATTATTTTCTTACAAAATTATTAAAATTGTAAAAGTATTTATTAAAAAATTAGTCATCATAGTTTTACAAACATTCATTTGATGTAAAATGCATATAAGATTTTATTTGGCATGTATGATTTTATTACTGAAAATACTTTGAATTTATCTATATAATTATGTTGAATTTTATTGAATATAATATTGTTTTTTCTAGGCTAGATCTACTAGGGATTTAAATAGATAGCACACTTGCACGGATTTCCTTAATAGTGCACCCATCCACCCTTTTACCAACACCCAATGTACCCCATGTGCTTGAATACAATATTGTTGAAGAATGATTCAGATGTTATTATTTATTAGAAATAAGTTACTTTTTGTTTGATATAATTCATATTTTTAAATCTTCTAATAAATGGTTGCAAATTCAATATGCTTGTTTTTTTAACTGAGAATATGAATAATGAATATGCATCCATTCATGAAAAGCATAAAAACTTAATTTATGATACATCTAACATTATTAAAATTCTACCTTTGTTTTGTTTGTTTTAAATACTTATTAGTACTACTTGAAAAAATAATTAATATATAAATTAAACATATATAATGTAGAAATATTCCTAACCATCTAAATTCACTTATACTTTATCATAGAAAATTATAATATGTAAATAAGTTTTGTTAAAATTTTAATATGTGCCAATATCATAGCTTATCATCCACATGCTACATGCTCTTCAAAAAAAAAAAAAAAAAAGAACCCTCATTTCATATGTCAATTGTTCACATATAATTTATTTAAACTAGACAATTCGATTAAAGGGAAAAAACGAATAACTACTTAAAAAATAAATCTAAATTTTTTATTTGTATATAAAACTAAAAATATGAGCAAATATTTTATAAATTTTAAATCTTTACTATCTATATAATGTTTATTAATAATTAAATTAAAATTATAAAAATTATATTTTAAAATAAACACAAATAATATAATTAAAATAATATTAAAATAAACACATTAATATAATAAAAATAATATTAAAAATTAGAAAAATTAATGTGTTTATTTTAATTATATTAACGTGTTTATTTTAATTTTAATTTAATATTAAAATTAAAATAAACACATTAATATAATAAAAATAATATTAAAGAAATTAGAAAAATAATAAAACATAACTGCAATTAACTTTTACTACTTCACTAGTATAAATAAAAAAATAAACATAGTGAGTAGAATATGTGATAAATCAAACTTCAATATCAAGAAAACATAGTGATTCGAGGATGGGATAAGTCAAACTTGAGATTATATTGACAGGACGTTAGTAACGGCCTTGAAATTAAATCTAATTTTTTAGCTATATTAATTTCTATATATAACTAAAAATATGATAAAATATTTTTTAAATTTTAAATTTTTACTATTTATGTAATTAAATTATAATTATTAAAATTATATTTTAAAATAAAAATAAATCATGTAATTAAACTAATATTAAAATAAAAACATTAATATAATAAAAATAATATTAAAAGATTATAAAAATAATAAAATATAACTGCAATTAACTTTTACTACTTCACTGCGTATAAATAAAAACATAAACATAATAGTAGAATATGTGATCAATCAAACTTTAATATCAAGAAAACATAGTGATTCGAGGATGGCATAAATCAAACTTGAGATTACGTTGGTAGACCTTTAGTAACGGATTTGAATGTTTTATATTAAATTTCATATTACAATTTGAAAGATTCATTATTATACTATAATTAATTATTGGAAATTGGTTATTAATGGAAATTCACAATAACGTAAAATGTTTAAAGAAATACATTAAATTTGACTATATAGTTATATTATTTCATTTTTGGGGTGTAAAAATCAAGTAAGATATATAACTAAATTGTTTCAGATTGATAATATATTATTTAAAAATCAAATTATTATTGAGAATAAGTAATAAATTTGTGATTTATCGAGTCTAGTTTTTATAATATACCAGTTTAAAATAGTTAAATGGTTGATGTATTAATGTCAATTTAATACATCATAAAATAGTTATAGTGCAAATTAGTTCAATTTATTGATTTTAAAAAATATTAATTTTAACAGTGTGAAAATGTCAATGATATACTTTTAGCAATAATATAGTGAAAAACAAGGCAATTAAATGATTTAAATAATTAAATAAAGAATACAAAATTCCAACATCAATTTTTAAGATAATGTGGTTTAAAACAAATTAGATACCTTCTAAATATTTTAATTTATCTAGAATAATCTTTATATTAATATGCTATAAGTTAGTATACTAATAACATATGACATAATATTTTATAAAATAAATAGTATTAGAATAGAAAAAAAATATAAAGAGTTTGTTTACAAATGAGAGAAAATAAAATGTTAATATAACGAATATTAATTTATAACATGTAAATATTTTGTGAAATTTAATTATGAATTATAAAGAAAGGGAAATTGTAAGTTAGTGACATAATATTTTATAAAATAAATAGTATTAAAATAGAAAAAAAAAATATTAAGAGTTTGCTTACAAATGAGGGAAAATAAAATTTTAATATAACGAATATTAATTTATAACATGTAAATATTTTGTGAAATTTAATTATGAATTATAAAGAAAGGGAAATTGTAAGTTAGTGACATAATATTTTATAAAATAAATAGTATTAAAATAGAAAAAAAAAAATATTAAGAGTTTGCTTACAAATGAGAGAAAATAAAATTTTAATATAACGAATATTAATTTATAACATGTAAATATTTTGTGAAATTTAATTATGAATTATAAAGAAAGGGAAATTATATGATAAAAATGTTATGGACATGAATTTAGATTAAAATTTTTTAATTTTAATTTATTAAAAATAAAAATTATTTCTATTTTTTATTTATTTATGATATTTTACCTTTAGATTTCATGAATTACATAATATTTGATAATTTAGCGATCAATAATTGAGTTGGTACTCTCCTAATAAAAATGTCAAATCTTTGTAAAGAGAATTTTAGTGTGAAATGTTTATTTATATAACAGTTTTTTGTTCAAGGAACTTAATCCCTACAAATATATAATAAACTTAAATTTAGTGATATAATTATGAATGAAATCATTATTTTTCATTTCTTTTCTTTAAATATATTTTTAAATTTATAAATTAATTCTAAGTAGTAAAAATTCTCAAATCTACCAATATAATAATATACCATTTCAACATTTTTAGCCGAAATTTAAAAAAACACTTAAAAATGTCATCATCATCATGAGAAGAAGAAAACGGAAAAATGAAAATCCATTCAAACGAAGATCAAGTTTAAATTGCAGGGGCCGCCTTGGTGAACACTGTTGTTACTAGAAACAATACTTTACGTAAATGTCACGAAACATTGTTGTCTATCACGAAAGCTGTTATTTTGAACGATAACGACCGCTGTTATTTTGAACCCTTTGGTACTGATGATAACGTTGATTCTCAGGGGTACAGAGAAAGACAAGCATACAATGAACGTCATAGTTGCATATTGATATCGTTGATTTCGCAGTTGCACAAAGAAATATGAGAATACAGTGAATGATATATCATAACACTTACAAATGGATGGTCAACCTAATCTCTGAGGACAATACCAATCACACCAACCATTGAACGAGTACTTGCAGCTTTCTGATCGCTGTAAAGCGTGTTATATCGAAATATCTAAAATTTGGTTCAATTTTATCATTTATCTATTACCATGACTTGTATTTATTCCACAGAATTCTAGCAGGAGAGCGAATTATTAGTTGACCTAATTATTCGTTGACTGTGGGAGAGGGTGACTTATAGGGCAGAGTTATTTGAAAAGACAAATACATAATTATGTGAGTAGTTTGGAAGGACAAATCCATAGTTATGCGAATAGTAGTTACCCTAATTGGGTGGAGTTTACTTTTCTTGCCTGTATAAAGCTGAAATTAGCGTAGTTTGAAGTAACAAATTCTCAAAAAAAATAGTGGAATTTTTTAATGGTAAAATTTTGGGAATTTTAGGTTATAGTTGTTAAACTTGAAGATTTTAGACTTTAAATGTTTATAATATTTTTAATGGTGATAATCCATTTTCATTATAAAAATTATTCAAACATTTTTGAAAAGAAAACATTGGTACTACTAATAAAATATAAAAATGATTTAAACATATTTGAAAAAAAAAACATTGATACTACTAATAAAATAATGAAAAAATAACAGGGCCATTATTTGAATAACTATATTTTGTAAGTTGAGATTTACAGAAAATGGAGAACGGCTCTCAACGGTGTTAAATCAGAGTCAACTTTATTTTTTAATTTAAAATTCACGTCCACAATTCAGCTTGAAACAGTCAATTTGTAATTCAAATGGAACCGTTTAATTTGTACCTTTGTTATGAATTTTTTAAATTTATGTGATTTCTCATTTTAAAATAAGCTTAAATCAAAGCATTTTAAAATAGGTCATAATTGTTTAAATTAAATACTTTTGCAAAAATTTATATATCTAATTTTAGATCATCACCTAAAAGGCCAAAAATACCTTATTGGTAAGATAAAGTACCCACCTCTACGTATATACTCTACTCCGTCTTAAAAACAAATAGTGCTCTACCCTCATATTATTTTTTATCAAAAAATCAGGTTATACACTTCTTTTTCTGTCCAAAAATGTGACTTCTGATAAACTGCAGTACATTGTTTTAAGTGGCACGCAACAAAAATGGTTCAATACTTTAAGAGTGAAATGCTTTGCTTTCACTATCATTGACTTGCAGTAGCTTACTGCCTGATTTGACATTACCCGCATCTTTGAAACAAGTACATCCATGACTCTTTTTTCCATGTCCAATACCCATTATAAAGCTTCATTGAAGATTTTGACTACCAAATTTGGTTGTTCAAATTTGATGAGAAGAATAAGAAACGGAAATTGGGAGAAGTTCAACCGTTTATGGTTTTAAATGTTTTGTCTATTTGTTTAAAATTTGACAATTGAGTTTTTTTTAAATATATTTTTGAATATATAAAAAAATTTGAAATTTGAAATTTTTCAATAAGTTTCGTTTATGTAAATTTAGCAATTTAAATTTATGATTTGATAATTTTTAAATATAATTTTAAATAAAACTAGCAGGATTACATTAATAAAAGTGGTACAAATAAGTGTATCAATCATATTTTCATACATATAGTAGTTTATAAAAGGTAGGAAATGCACTAGATGAGCCTACCTCAACTACATTTACTAATGTGGCATGTGCATGGGGAAGATTAATATATTATTAGTGACTATGGTTAAATTTGTTTAAGTTATGGTTGAGGAGGGTTTATTATGATCAACATATACTTGACCATGGATGATTATGAGTGTCCACATCCAACTATACTTTACTATGATGAATTATGATTTAGAATGGTTGACCATTGTTGACCATGGTTTTCCATGTTTGGTCATGGTTAACTTGTTGGAGTTAATGCTTACATTCCATATTTGAGAAGTTGGTTTGTGATGGTTGAGAAATTCTCTAAACTTCTATGTCTAATTTAGAAATAAGTTGGATCTTAGAAATTCTATTTAATAGAGTAATGTGATTGTAAATCTGTGTGTGTGAGTGTGTTTACACATACACCATTTGTGCATAATATATGATTGTGTTTCTATAATTGTGTGATTTTAGCTATTTCCATCTTGGTATCAGAGCACAAGATCAAAGGCCTGTGTGTAATTGAGCTTTGTTGAGTGATTATGACCTGTTTGTGAATCCAGCATGTGTGATTGTGCAGAATTCGTGAGATCACCGAGGGAAGTGGCCGAGGAGAAGCAAAAATCCAAGGATAAGGCCTACTATAGCGATCTTGAATCGTAGTGTGCTTTGAGGCTCTGCAATTTAATGGTAGCGAAGTATCGAGTTTGGCTTCTTGTTGTATAGTTTTCTTCATTTCAACTTCTCTTCCATCAACAAGGATCCCCTTGTAAACAAGACCGATCTAAATTAATGCATGTTGATCTGAATTAATTCCGTAATTACGATTATGCGCCAGTGGATCTGAATTAATATTGGACGTTTCAACATACTGTCCAAAGACGTGGGCGTGCCTGTTGTTGCATTTTCGCTGAAGGACAAGTGGTTTGAACACAATGAATACGAGATCTCTGATAATTTGAGGAAGTTCGGATGGATTGTTCCCGCTTATACAATGGCTCCTGATGCTCAGCATATCACGCTTTTACGCGTTGTTGTCAGGGAGGACTTCAGCAGAACTCAGGCCGAGCAGCTAGCTCAGAATAATGAGATCGTTTTGCAGGAATTGGAGAGCTATGCAGTTTTCAGGTTTGAACAGAGCATACTTCTGCTGGAAAAGACTTCCAAGACCAAATCATTGTTGAAGAAAACCATACTTCTGCTGGAGGCTTTGGGGTTAGAGCTCAAATGCTAGAGGAAAAATGGCGAGAGATTGAAATTCTCAAGACTCACGATACTATGAAGCGGTATGCATTATTGCATGAGGAATGCGCCTTACATCTTGAATCGCTAAAGGCATCAAGAGTCAATTCCAGATCCTCCTATTTCTGTATTCAAGAAAATCGTCATGGGCCTATGATTCTACTTCTAGAATTTGCCATGCTGACCTACTTGTTGGCAAAGGAAATATGGTACAGTCTGCTGAGGATTGTTCTGGAGTGTGGCAAGGACAACACACACAATGAGTCTTTATTTTTTTTTTCTGTTCTTGTATGAACCATGTGGTGCAAGATGAGTTTTTCTATAAAACACAATGTTACAGAGAAGCTGTGCTAATTGAAGACCGACATGAACATGATCTTGTTGTTTGGAGTGGAGTGTTTTTGGAGTGAGGATGTTTTTTTTTTTTCAAAATCAGATAAAAGTGTTATTTTGTAATACTGAATCTAGATACATTCTATATCTAGACGGTTTCCCTAGATAACTGGCGAGTACAGTGATTAGCACCCATGTATCTTGGTGGATGGGATTTTGTCGATAGAATGACTAGGAGTTCAACAATTGCAAAATGAAATCCATTGTGTTTGAAGGGATCAAGTGGCAGTAAGGCTCAATATGGATGGTTGTCCAGATAGTATGGCAGTTGCGGATCTAGGGAGGGGTCCATCATTAGTGGTAGACATGGAAGTGGTTTCCTAATGAGGTTATGCGACAGATTGGGATGATGTCCAGTAATTGACTTAGGGAGGTCCTTGATTCGGGAGTTGAGGAAGCGAACTCAGGAATCCAACTTGCCAACTACACCTTTCTGAGGGTTATGAGGCAACTTGATGGAGCATCTACTGATAAGCTTGATTATTTTTTTATTTATGAGTGAATTCAATAAATTCATGTAATGTAATCATTAAGGGGGGATGTTGGAGTTAATGCTTACATTCCATATTTGAGAAGTTGGTTTGGGATGGTTGAGAAATTCTCTCAACCTCCCTGTCTAATTTAGGAATGAGTTGGATCTCAAAAACTCTATTTAATAGAGTAATCTGAATGTAAATCTGTTTGTGTGAGTGTGTTTACACATACACCATTTGTGCATAATATATGATTGTGTTTCCGTAATTGTGTGATTTTAGCTATTTCCATCATAACTTTGGTTGACCATGCTTGATTATGGTTTTGCATGATGGCCATGGTTTAACCATGTTGACCATGGGTTAAATTGGTTTATTGAATCTGACCTTGGTTAACCATATATTATGATAGCTTATGATTGACAATGGTTGATGACCACTCACCATGATTGTCCATATTTGATTATGGTTGTCGATGGTTGACAATGGTTAACTATGGTTGTTTATAATGACCATTATTTCACCATGGACGAACATGGTGTGACATATTTGGCCATGATTGACCATATGTTTCTATGATAGGTTATGGTTTCCCATGTTGATAATGGATGGTCATAGTTGACCATGTTCAACCATAAAGACCTTGGTTGACCTTTTTTGACCATTCTAGTGATTGTTGACCATTGTTGACCATCAAGAGTGGTTCAAGCATGGGTTGTTCTAGTTTGACTATTGCTCATTATATATGACCATGGTTGACAATGGTTGACGATAACTAACTAAGGCTTTGCATGGTTGAACATGGGTGACAATGAGTGACAATGTTGACAATGTTTGACCATGTATGACAATGGCTAAGTTTTCTCACATAGTTTGACCATAGTTTAATTGGCCAAAGATGCTTGAATATGGTAAACATATTGTTGACTATGGGTGTACATGGTTGGTCAAGGTTGTTACAATATACTATAGATGACTATGGTCAACCATGAATGGCCACCATACCCATGTTGATTGTTATTAACTATGTTCAACCATGTTTCCTGTAACATCCCTCGGTATACCTTGCACAAAATACACAAGTTTAATTTTTTTTAGTCAAGTTTTACCAACAATTTTCACAGACTTAAATGTTCATCAATTGATATAACCAAGATCATTAAGTGGAGTAACCACAAAAATGAAACAATCAAATTGCGTAAAGGAATACTAGTGAGTGCAACTTGTTAACATAATGCATTCAGTTGCAAATTTGAATAATTAGCATTGTTCTATTAATAAGAGCTTGTCCATAATTTCCAACATCATGCAAAGTAGTTGTTGAAAAATGTAACTAGTATTGGTATTCATAATTGTACTTGAGTCATGATGTAATGTAATTGTCAAAAATAAAGGAAACAACTTTTATTATAAAATGAATGATTATTTGTTAGCATAGGTTTCATGCTTTATTATTTTATTTTTATGTCATATCCTATATTGAAGGCCTTAGGGTTAAGTCATAAGCCCATTTCCTTGTCATGAAGGTCTATACCCTTAGGGAATTTTGTATCAAAGAAATGAAATTATTTTGATTTAATTGAGTCACTTATTCCTTCACCAAGTCAGCCTGCCTATTGTTCATGCTAGTCTCAAAAGAACATACTCTAACCACTATATATAGAAAATGAACTCGGCCTATTTTGGAACTATAACAACAATATTCAAACTTGTAGCTACACGCGAAGATGGAAGTGTGACATACATAAAATAAGGGTCCATCCTATTTTAGAAGTAAAATAAAGACATGAAAAGGAATCTAGAAGTCTAGCAAAGAAGTTTGTAATGGATCAGCGAGGCTAATAGGGAGTTTCCTAAACAACATGTTGTAAACATCCTATATCTCTAAATAAATAGTATGACCCCATTAAACAAAATGTGTATTATACTATTACAACGATGTTTCATATTTTCAAGAAACTGATTTATTTTTATACTCTTTCATTAGGAAAAAAATAAAATGGACAAATAAGAATCCCTCAACCTATGCAAGGAACATCTCATCCTTTCATGGACTAGTTTAAGTTATTTTCACATGTTATGAATGACAAGAAATTGTCTGGTCACTTGTGCAGAAAACTAAGAAGTGTTGCAAATGATGATGAGTTCTAAAAAAACCATTTCTTCTAACTTTCCCAAGTGACAGTCTATATGTGTTCACCACACTAAGAGAATGACATGAAGGGAGTTTCGTATTGATTCCAAAACCATTAGATACCAGATCAAAGGCAGTATGTTGGATCTCAGATCCAATGTGAATATCCTATGGAAAAAAACTTGGGAGGAATTTGTAAGGCCCAATTTCGTTTTCTCTCCTATTTAGTTATACATGGACAAAGAGTACTACGTTCTCCCCATTGGCCATTTGGATGATGTCGAAGTAAATATCAATAGAGTGAAGATATATGCAAATTTTGACGTCATTGTTATTATGGGCGATAAATATTCTTATCCAATTTTTTTGGGAGTATTTTTTGGAATTTAAAAATTATGCCATTATTGACCTTAATCAAGAAACCATGTAATTTAAAGTGAATTGAGTAAGAGCTATCTAACCGTTGGATCCATATGAAGGTCCATGTTTTATAGAATCCACTCATGATGTGGATGAGACCAATGTTCTAGATCATCTATGTTAGTTGACTATAGGGAAGAGGGAGGATTAAATTAATACTACAATAGATGTATTCCTCAGTCAGGGAAGTGTTCAACATACTAAAGCTAGTTAGAATGTTATGTGGGAGACTGGAACTAGGGAGATCATGAGCTACATTCTAGACATTGTGAAACTATTTCTTGTTCTTGGTGGATCAGTAGGGAGGTAAAGGATTAACCTAGTTTTAATGGAATTAGATATGTTTCTTATTTTATTAAATAATGTGGCTTGCATATTGAAGAAATGAAAATAATTCCTTTGATGGATATTTATTTACAAGTAAATTTTTCACGATGCTGAGGATCTCATCACAACCAGTTCCAAACTTGGGGCTTGGTCATGTCTGATATGCTATATTAATTCGTTGTTTGTGAAAAGAGCTGAAATGTAATCCTTGTATACAAGGGTTATACTACCCCTCAAAATAATTTCATAATTTGCAAAGACAAACGTCGAGTTTCCTTTTGAGTTATGGTTGCAGAAATTTATTCATACGGTGGGAATTTTCATAAGCCTATATCTAAAATAAGATATGGGGAGAAAAATGGAGAATTGGGATGCATTGAATGTACAATTTTTTATTTATATCCCTTTTACAAACGAATATGCACAAATTTTAGAAGTATTTTATTCCCTACTCGAAAGCCAGGTGTTGAATCCAACAATGTAGGTTGTGGGAATCTATCTAATTTAGGATTCCATGAAGATGTCTCTTATTGTAATTTTAATAAAGAACTTGAAGAATATAATCTACAGGAGGTCGTGAATTTATCTTTCAAGGAGCATGTAGGCTAAAGGAGGATTAAGGATGATCTTGTAAACAATGCTCCACATCCAAAACCTTTAAAGTTCCACAAGCACAATATTGGAACTAAAGACAAGCCCATGATAGCTTCTCTTGGCCATTATTAGGATGATAAAACTACTAAGGAAATATTTGAATTTCTAAAAGAATATGATGATCTATTTTTTGTGCTAGTTTTATTACTCAAAGGTATACAAGGATAACTCAGAGAAATGATCATTTTTTTAAAAACTGGTGTTAGACAAATTAAACATCGACCATATCGTCTAAATCCATGGTGCTAATAAAATAAAAGGTTAAGAAGGAAATATAAACATGTTGTTTGCAGGTATCATATTTCCATCTGATCAAGTTGAATGGACTAGTTCCATCCTTATCCAAGAAAGGAAGGATTCAATCATGATATCAGACTCCATGTAGACCATCAAAGCCTCAATAATGTTTGTGTCCATGATCCATTTCCCACTCCTTTTAGTGACGCGGTGTAAGATGATGTTGAGTCTTAGGAAGCCTATTATTTAATATATGGGTTTTTTTGGATATTGCCAAGTCTTCATTAGAGAGGGGGATAAAAGGAAAACCACTTTAATCACTGAACAAGTTTGTTATGCCTATCATTTTATGCCATTTGGTCTTAAAAATACTCCAATTGTCCTTTTTAAAATATTTTTTGTTGCATTTAGGGAGTATATTCGTAAATTTCTTGAAGTATATATGGATAATTAGAAAATTCACATCCTTTTGGAAAGGTAGTCTAGTCTATTACGAGATTATGTTTGATAGATGCAGAACATTACATATTTCTTTGAATTTAAAGAAGTGTATTTTTGTTGTGCCGTTTGGTACCTTATTGGGTCATGTTGTATGAAAAGATGGTGTGTGTGTTTATACTACTAAATTCATAGTAATATTGAATATTCCACCACCCACAAGTGTCAAACAATTCTGGTCTACATTAGGGAATACAATTTATTATTAAATATTCATCTCCTACTATGCTCTAATTATTGTGTCATTGGAAAAATTATTGAAGGAGGCCAAATTCTTTATATGGACTACTGAATGCAATGTTTCTTTTGATACTCTAATAGAGAAGCTTGCAAGTGCTTAGATACCCATCTATCCATATTAGAACAAAAAAATCCATATAAACATCAATGCATCTGGTACTTCTATTGGTTCCATTCTGGTGTAACCCTATTATGCAACCATATCACCAAATAGAAGAAAATATAGATCAATGTCACACCTTTCAGATTCCCCCAAATTTTTTTTCTTTCGGAGCATAATTTCCATTTCAACTTACAGATAATTATGCAGATATCGGTTCCTCCTCCATTATAACTTACATAAGTTTCAACTATTTAGTTACAATAGTTTTATTGTGAATGTCATACTCGAAATAACCACTGTCTTATTTCTCTGTAACTAACCACTATTTTATAGTCATAAAATTGTATGATTGTCCATGAATTGCTTCCTCTAAATTTTATGGACTTCCATTTTACTTAGGGTATACAATTACCACCTGCTGTGGGCGAATCGTATGAAGTTATAAGATTACCTACCCTTATGTATTTATTATACATTTAACCTCTTACTGTAAATGTACATACCTAAAAACTATATATATGTATATATATAGCCTTCAACATTATACAATAATGACACTTTGATTTACTACATTCCCCTTAACTTAACATAGTGACTTTAAGAATTTCACATGGAACACCACGTTATGGGTTTCAACTACCTCATAAGGGTCGGAAGTCATTAGTCCATTCAATTTCTAAATCACTACGACTTAGCTATAGTGGGACTCTATGGTCTCGCTTATCATTAACAATTTTATTCCCAACCAAAATACTAAACACTATGTGCTATCATCTCATACCTAGTTTCGATGCAATTTAATGGATTTGAGTACTTCGTACCCTGTGTTTATTGGCTCGATTTCGCACCTCCGAAATTTATAAATGCACTAGCGCTAGTTGTCATCTTGGTTTACATTTCTCTTATGTTATTTTGGCTTACGAAATCCGCCAACTTCAAGATAATGTATTTCGCCTTTAATACATGTACTAAATCCGGTTGAATTGTACGCTGGCATAAATTTTGAACCCATCTGGGATTCCTATTGATACGATGGTTGATGCTTCTGCGATCATCTACCCTTCAGTACTCAAAATTAGGAACCTCAAGACACGTGTACGATGTAGATTACCTGAGATTAGGGTTTCAGGCATATACAAATTTTTCGTTCAGTTTATCGATTCGTTTTTCCTCTCGTTGCAGAGGCTTTTGAATTTTTTTTTTCTCTGGAGTCCATTTTATTCTTTGTCTCATTGCTATAGAGAATCGTTTCTCTGTGTTCGCTTTGCCATGCATCATGGAGGTATGCGAAGGCCATCACGCCGTCCTAGCTCACCCAGGTAACGACTTTCCTTCCCACATTTGAATGAGTCAGTGTTTCCATTTCCCTTTAGTCTGCGACTAAGATTGATCATGTTTTTCTGAAGTTTCAATTTAGAGTTTCAATGAGAGGATGAATCAAATCTTTCATTCAGTATACACTATCTTCATTCTATTCATAGTGATTTTCGTATTATTGATACAGAAGGGGATTTTTCTCTGATGAATTATTCGTTCTTACCTCAGCGAGGTTAATTTAATGACTATGGCAGCGATGATGGATATATTCACTTGCATGTGGTTTTGGCACCATCATCGTGTCTCTGACACGTCACAATATCTCCCCGGGACTGCTGAGGTATTTTCCAACTCGTTTGTTTTGGCGAATTTGAAATTTTATCACTGCTACTTCCTCTGGTTCTTTTTTTCTTCTCGTTCACTATAATTGATTTATTAACCTTTCAGTTATTTGTTTATTCCAGTAGCTTCGTTTCCTACTTAACTTTTGTGGTTAAAGGTAACCATATTTCTCTTTTCGTTTCCTTAATGAAATCTTCTTGAGGTTTTGTTATTACGTTTTTGTTTTGATTTCGAGCTATTCACGTTTTTTTTCCTCTTGTTCGTTGCAGGTATATGGCAACCATATTAATCTCTGTTACAATTTTTGAGATTGTATAACTCCAGCTCAACTGTTAATATTGCTTGTCTCGTACTCACAGGTTGGTACCTTGTTCAAGTCAACCAACGAGAAAATAAATCGGTTTACCCTTCTTATTATTATTTCCGTTCTGAGATTGCAAATCTCATTATGAAAAGTTTGTAATAATTTTGAAGGAGAATTTTGGCCTGGCTTTACACCCGAACTGTGGAATAATTTCCCTATCTTTGGGACAGAAGTAACTATTATATATTTGTATATGCAATCCAATTCTCTATTGGTTTATCTGTAGAAGTTTCCTTGCACGACTATATCTAGAAATTTGAGTTCTCCTTCACTTCTTTTTCCATATTGGCCATGTTCTTAAAGTTTTAAGGGTATATTTCCAACAATAATTCTTCCTTCAGTATATTATTATTTGCATGTTTATCGGTGTAGATTTGGGTACTTTTGATTTCAAGAAAAATATAGATTTATGCTTTGATTAATGTTAATATAACAGACCTTGTTTTGTCGTTCATTTTTATTAAATAAATTTCCCGTTTCCTTTTCGTCAGTCTATTAAGAAGATTCCTCTGCCATATTTTATCAATTATGGTGAGGTTTTTTTATCAGCATAAGTGATATCTTTTTTTTATATATAATTTGGACTATACAGTCTTTCTACAACTGATGAGCTTATATTTTGATTGTTCAAACAAAACTTACTTCATCAATTTCATAGGAACTTAGTTCTCATCTATTTATGGAAAAAATCTATTGAGCACTTTTATATCATGCAGTCACTCTATAGTCATGTCCTGACTGTACATTTATATACATACTATATTTCATTTTCTAATATTTATCGATCTTCTACGACTAAGTTAGATATATAAATGTATGACTCACCAAGTTAAATCATACTAACTACAGGTGGTCTGAGATTTCCATTTGGAGAGTCTCAGATAATTGCCTCCTATTAATTAACTGTGTACACATGTAAATTTCCCATGAACTTTGAATGTATTAAGTTTCTAAACAGCCAGCTCCCATGGTTGTGTCCTGTTCTAACTGATCTTTACTTCACTATTTTATATAGTAATAGATTAATATGTACAAGAATTTGGTTTCTATTCTGCTCTGGCTGTGCACAGCTGGTGCATTTACTCTAAAATCATGCTGATGCTCTTACCCCATGTCTATACGACTCAGATTCTTGTTCATCTCATAGTGCTTTCTCCTATGTATATGTATATTAGAATCATTCTATGAAATCAGAAGCAGATTAAAATTTCACTGTAAATCATCTTTGGGAAATATGAATTCTCAGATTTAGACCAGCTATGGTTTAGAGATTCTGATGAATTCCTTCCCTTAGAAGTGATTCCTACAACTGTACAGAAATTGAAGACTAATTCTACTGATATTTTTGTTAAATGTATGGAATATTGTCACACACAACATGCACATTTAATACTTTCACATTACATACAACACAAAATTTATACCTACACATTATAGCAGAACATTATAACTAAACTGTGCATACCACTTAGTTAGATGACCAATCCACCCAACATTAGAATTCGTTTATCTCCAGAATTCACCCCCGAGCTGAGATCCCTCCAAGAACATATCAACCTCTAATCTGTTTAGGAGTAGCTTATTTAAGCTGTTGTTCCCCAAACCCTGTTTCTAATTCTGCGTCCAGAATATCAGGATGCTTTTCTTCCTATTTGCCTAGGCTTCCCATTTTAGGGATTTTTTTAAAGCTTCTTTATCTTTTTCCTAGCTTTTTACCTCTTGCCAACTACTCTCCACATCATTGGGGAAAGTAGATTTTCCTCAAAATCTAATTTAGAAATTCTTTCAAGGATTTTTTTGAAAGATTGTGGGGAAAGTATTTGCCTTTCTCCATCCTGATGGATTTAGCAAGTGATCTCATAATTCTCATTTTGGTCAATCTGCACAAAATTATTTTATTCATTTTCTCAAATTAAATATTTAATTACATCCACAAAATACTTGTCCTTTGGGGTCCACTCCCCTTAGGATTAAAGTTAAAATGTCTAGTTTTGAATTTCAAACACATAAACTAGGGGTGTTACATATTCCCCCTCTGAAAGCAAACACCGTCCTCGGTGTTGTTATTTAACGACTAGAGTTCATTTAAAAAAAAAAAAAAGGATATATTTCCATCATTTTAGTTTCTCTTTCCCAGGTAGCTTATTCAGCAGTGAACTGCTTCCACTGCACCTTTACTCTTGCTACGGTTCGGTTCCTCAATTCAATTTCTTCCCGCTCCAATATTTGAAGCGGTTCTGGAAGGAACTCCCCTTCTAGTTCCACCTGTACCACATTCCAATCAACTATGTGAGAAGCATCATGTATATATCTTTTTAATAATGAAACAGGAAACACATCATGAACTCTAACATAGGGTTGTAAGGCCAGCTTGTAAGCCACTAGTCCCACCCTTTCTAATACTTCAAAAAGGACCACAATATCTAGGAGCCAGTTTTTCACAGCTTCCAGCATAAAGTGTGCTCTTTTTGGGTTTAATATGCAAGTACACATGTTCTCCCACTTTAAATTCTCGGTGTACTCTCTTCTTATCAGCATAGTTTTTCTGACGATCTTGTGCTGTCTTGATGTTTCTTTGTATCTGTTTCACAATTATTTCCATCTCTTGTAAGGCATCTGGTCCCAACATTAATTTATCCTTTGGCTGGCTCCAGCTCAAGGGAGTACGACATTTTCTTCCATAGAGTGCCTCAAACGGACTCATTTTGATGGAGGATTGGTAGCTGTTATTATAGGAAAGTTTAGCTAAATGCAAGTAGTCTTCCCACTTTCATGGCCTATCCATCACATACATTCTTAGCATATCCTCCAAAATCTGGTTTTTTCTCTCTGTCTGACCGTCGGTCTGAGGGTGATAGGCAGTACTAAAATTCAATTTAGTACCCATGCCTCCAAATAGACCTTTCCAAAAAGCTGCTGTGAACTTATCCACCCTGTCTGAAACAATCACCTTTGGGACCCCATGGAGCCTTACTACCTCCTTCAGGAACACATTCGCTACTTGGGCTGTCCCGAAAGTAGATTTCACTGGTATGAAGTGTGCAGATTTTGTTAAAGTGTCTACTACTACCGTCACTGAATCGTGTTGGTATTTGGTTTTGGGTAATCCTGTTATGAAATCCATGGAAACTGTGTCCCATTTCCATTCTGCAATCGTCAAAGGGTTTAAAAGACCAGCAGGATGCTGATGCTCAACTTTAACTAGTCGACATTCCATGCATCTAGCTAAATATTCTGCTACATCTCTTTTCATTCCTGGCCAAAACAACTTATTTTTCAAAGTTGTTAACATTTTCTGATATCCAGGATGCCCTGCATATGGCTGTTTATGATATTCATCTAGAATTTATGTTTTCAAAGAATCCACATTGGGGATATACAATCTATTTTTGTAGCAGATTAGCCGTTTTTGGTTTTGTGTGTAGTCAGTTATCTCTTTCTTTAGTAGTTTTACCTGTAGTGTTTCATAATTTGGATCCTGGTCTGCTGCCTTTTTCACTAAATCTTCTATATCAAATTGGGCACTACTTCCAATGCTGTTTATATTTTGACAAGAATTTCTGCTCAAGGCATCAACAATTTTATTTTCTTTTCCTCTGATATGTTTTATGTCCATATAAAATTCACTCAAAAAGGACAGCCATCTGGTCTGTCTAGCATTCAAATCAGTTTGGGAAAAGAATTACTTAAGACTAATACGATCTGTCATTAATGTAAGTTTCTTTCCAAGAAGGTAGTGTCACCACATCTTCAAGGCATGAATAACAACAGCTAACTCCAAATCATAAGCACTATAGTTCTGTTCATGTGTCTTCAGTTTCCGAGACTCATATGCAATAACTGAATTTTTCTGCAAAAGGACTCCTCCCAACCCCTCTCTACAGGCATCCGTGCATACAACAAATTCTTTATCAGGATCTGCAATTTTTTAAATAGGGGCTGTAGTGAGTTTTAGCTTTAATTGTTCAAAACTGTTTTGGCACTTTTCATTCCACTCAAATTTGACACCCTTCCTTTGCAGTGAAGTTATGGGGTGTGCTATGGCAGAAAATATCTCGACAAATCTGCGATAATAACCTGTAATCCCCATGAACGATCTTACTGCTGAAACATCAGTTGGCACAGGCCAGTCTCTAATAGCCTTTATCTTTTCAGGGTCAACAACCAACCCTTGTTCAGAAATAATATGACCCAAGTATTGGATCTTATCTTTATAGAATTCACATTTACTGAATTTGGCATATAACTGGTTTTCTTTCAGCGTTTGCAACACTATCTTCAAGTGTTCTTTGTGTTCTTCCTCATTTTTTGAGTAGACTAAAATATCATCTATGAACACAAGTACAAATTTATCCAAGTACTTATTTAACACACTGTTCATTAAGCACATAAAGGTGGCAGGGGAATTTTTCCACCCAAAAGGTAGGACTACAAATTCGTAGTGACCATACCTCGTTTGAAAGGTTGTTTTGCTGATGTCTTCTTCCTTAATTCCGAGCTGGTGATAACCAATCCTTAAGTCAATCTTCGAGAAGACTGAAGCCCCTCTCACTTTGTCAAAAATATCATCAATTCTGGGCAAGGGGTATCTGTTTTTAATGGTCAACTTATTCAGTTGACAGTAATCAATGCACATCCTAAAGGTTCCATCTTTCTTTTTCACAAATAGCACCGGTGCTCTCCAAGGAGACACACTCGGTCTGATATAACCTTTATCTAACAATTCTTGTAATTGCATTTTCAGTTCCATGAGTTTAGGGGGACTCATTCGATAAGGGGTTCGGGAAACAGGTGTTCCTCCCGCCACCAGATCGATTGAAAAGTCAATCTCTCTTTTGGGGGGAAGATGAGGAATCTCATCTGGAAAGACTTCCTTAAACTATCTTACTACTGGTAAAGCATCCAGTAGATTTTCTTCAGTTTTCTATTCTATTTCTTCCACATGTACTACATAAACTTGATGTCCTTTCCTAGCTATTCTTTTTAATTGCAATGCTGATATTTGTCTCACAGAACTGGGTTTTGGTTTTCCTTTGAGAATAAAAGGTTTCCCTTCTTCATCTACACAATGCAGGGTCTTATCCCAGCAGTTCATCATGGCCTTATTCTTTTCCAGCCAGTCCATTCCTATCAGCAAGTCATATGAACCTAATGGCAGAATGTTCAAATTTACTTCTTCTTGAAAATCATTTAATTTAATTGCTGTTCGGGGTAATTTATGTGTTACCTTCCTCTTGGTTCCAGTGGCCAGCTGAGCCAACCATGACTGTTGAAATTTTTCAATTTTAAGATTACATTTTTCTACAATTTTTGGACTAATGTAACTCAAAGAAGCACCTGGATCAATCAAAACAGTGACAGATTGGTCAGAAATCTTACCCTCCATTTTGACCATGGTAGCTTGGTGCTCTGCTTGCCGGTTCTCCAATGCTGCACTGATGGTGGGTATATTTCGTGCTATGTCATTTACTGTTGTATCTTTTCGATCTATCATAATCATCTGAATGTTTTGATGGGGACAATCCCTCAACAGATGGGGTTATCCACATCCCCAACATTTCAAAGGTTCCCTCATTTTCATTGTGCCCTCTTTCTTATTGTCTCCATCTATTTGTTTTGAAGCCACTTGGGACTGAGCAGTTTTACTTTCTTTGGGTTTATTAAATTTCTTTCACTGATGATCCCTGCCAAAATTCTTCAAATAGGCTGGTTTATGTTTCTTTCCTTTAATTTCACCTTTGTTTAGCCAGCTTTTTCCATGCTCAGCCTTTCCCTTAAACTGTTGATAGCATAATCTAGCCTTCCTCACTTCCTCGTCCATAGTTTTTGGGTTATCAAACTCGATCTTCTCTTTGTAGACAATAGGCAAACAGTTCAGAAACCTTTGTAACTTTGCTTTCTCTTCTCTAATGTAAGGGACATATCTAAAAATATTTTTAAACTTAGTGAAAAACTCATCAATAGTAAGCTGTCCCAGTCTCAGCTCATGAAATTATTTTTCTTTATCATCATAGTAACGTTCATTTAAGTAGCGGTTTTTGAATTTAACTTGAAAATCTTCCCAAGTAACTGTCTTTTCATCAATGGCATGAACCATTTTCGTCTCCTCCCACCACAAGGTAGCCTTACCTTGTAGTTGGTAGACAGCTAATCTGGCCTTCAGATTACTTTTGTATTCATAGACCTGGAAATACTTGATCATGTTCAGCAACCAGGCTTCAGCATCTTCCTGCTTCTCACCATCGTAGGAGGGAGGTTTTATCTTTCAGAATTCCCCTTGTAATTCCTTTTTCTGCTTATACTGATGCCTAACAGCATCATCATCCTCAGACTCATCAGTCTTCCTCTTTCCGAAACCTTCAGCTTCTTGGTTGTTCCGTGAAGTTAGTTCTCTGATGAGCTTTTCCTGCTCTTCACTGGCTAGTGAAAATCTGTCATTCTGGCTTCTTAGCTCAGCCATTTCTCGTTGCAACCTGTGCAACATAGCCAGTACCGGAGCATTGGGATCTGGTGTATTATATTCATCATGCAGATCGACATAAATTTCCACACCTTCTGCCATTCCAGCACCACTGTACAGTTAAACCACACAGATCAGTAAAAAATTAAAAAAAATAAAAAAATTATACGTCACAATTACAATGAGCACATAACAGCAGTGAGCACAATGACAACAACCCAATTTTTTATAACTTGGGCTCTGATACCATTTGTCTCACCTCTCATATTCCCCCAATTTTTTTATTTTTTTTTGGAACATAATTTCCATTTCAACTTATAGATAATTATGCAGATATCGGTTCCTCCTCCATTGTAACTTACATAAGTTTCAACTGTTTAGTTACAATAGTTTTATTGTGAATGTCATACTCGGAATAACCACTGTCTTATTTCTCTGTAACTAACCACTATTTTATAGTCATAAAATTGTATGATTTTCCATGAATTGCTTCCTCCAAATTGTATGGACTTCCATTTTACTTAGGGTATACAATTACCACCTGCTGTGGGCGAATCGTATGAAGTTATAAGATTACCTACTCTTACATATTTATTATACATTTAACCTCTTACTGTAAATGTACATACCTCAAAACTATATATATGTATATATATAGCCTTCAACATTATACAATAATGACACTTTGATTTACTACATTCCCCTTAACTTAACATAGTGACTTTAAGACTTTCATATGGAACACCACGTTATGGGTTTCAACTACCTCATAAGGGTTGGAAGTCATTACTCCATTCGATTTCTAAATCGTTACGACTTAGCTATAGTGGGACTATATGGTCTCGCTTACCATTAACGATTTTATTCCCAACCAAATTACTAAACCCTATGTGCTATCATCTCATACCTATTTTCGATGCAATTTAATGGATTTGAGTACTTCGTACCCTGTGTTTATTGGCTCGATTTCACACCTTCGAAATTTATAAATGCACTAGTGCTAGTTGTCATCTCGGTTTACATTTCTCTTATGTTATTTTGGCTTATTCAATCTACCAACTTCAAGATAATGTATTTCGCCTTTAATACACGTACTAAATCCGGCTGAATTGTACGCTGGCATAAATTTTGAACCCATCTAGAATTCCTATTGATACGATGGTTGATGCTTCTGCGATCATCTACCCTTCAGTACTCAAAATTAGGCATCTCAAGACACGTGTACGATGTAGATTGCCTGAGATTAGGGTTTCAGGCATATACAAATTTTTCATTCAGTTTATGGATTCATTTTTCCTCTCGTTGCGGAGGCTTCTGAATTTTTTTTTTCTCTGGAGTCTGTTTTATTCTTTGTCTCATTGCTATAGAGAATCATTTCTCTTTGTTTGCTTTGCCATGCATCATGGAGGTATGTGAAGGCCATCACGCCGTCCTATCTCACCCAGGTAACGACTTTCCTTCCCACGTTTGAACGAGTCAGTGTTTCCATTTCCCATTAGTCTGCGACTAAGATTGATCATGTTTTTCTGAAGTTTAAATTTAGAGTTTCAATGATAGAATGAATCAAATATTTCATTCAGTATACACTGTCTTCATTCTATTCACAATGATTTTCGTATTATTGATACAGAAGGGGATTTTTCTCTTATGAATTATTCATTCTTACCTCAGCAAGGTTAATTTAATGACTATGGCAGCGATGATGGAGATATTCGCTTGCGTGTGGTTTTGGCACCATCATCGCGTCTCTAAGACATCGCAACATCTCCACGAGACTACTGAGGTATTTTCCAACTCATAAATTTTGGCGAATTTGAAATTTTATCACTGCTACTTCCTCTGGTTCTTTTTTTTTTCTCGTTCGTTATAATTGATTTATTAACCTTTCAGTTATTTGTTTATTCCAGTAGCTTCATTTCTTGCTTAAATTTTGTGGTTAAAGGTAACCATATTTCTCTTTTCGTTTCCTTAATGAAATCTTCTTGACGTTTTGTTATTACGTTTTTGTTTTGATTTCGAGCTATTCACATTTTTTTTCCTCTTGTTCGTTGTAGGTATATGGCAACCATATTAATCTCTGTTACAAGTTTTGAGATTTTATAACTCCAGCTCAACTGTTAATCTTGCTTGTCTCGTACTCACAGGTTGGTACCTCGTTCAAGTCAACCAGAGAGAAAATAAATCGGTTTACCTTTCTTATTGTTATTTCCGTTCTGAGATTGCAAATCTCATCATGAAAAGTTTGTAATAATTTTGAAGGAGAATTTTGGCCTGGCTTTACGCCCGAACTGTGGAATAATTTCCCTATCTTTGGGACAGAAGTAACTGTTATATATTTGTATATGCAATCCAATTCTCTATTGGTTTATCTGTAGAAGTTTCTTTGTAGGACTATATCTAGAAATTTTAGTTCTCCTTCACTTATTTTTCCATATTGGCCATGTTCTTAAAGTTTTAAGGGAATATTTACAACTATAATTCTTCCTTCAGTATATTATTATTTGCATGTTTTTCAGTGTAGAGTTGGGTACTTTTGATTTCAAGAAAAATATAGATTTCTGCTTTGATTAATGTTAATATAACAGACCTTGTTCTTTCGTTCATTTTTATTAAATAAATTTCCCGTTTCCTTTTCTGCAGTCTATTAAGCAGATTCCTCTGCCATATTTTATCAATTATGGTGTGGTGTTTTTATCAGCATAAGTGATATCTTTTTTTTTATATATAATTTGGACTATATAGTCTTTCTACAACTGATGAGCTTATATTTTGATCGTTCAAATAGAACTTACTTCATCAATTTCCGAGGAACTGGGTTCTCATCTATTTATGGACAAAATCTATTGAGCACTTTTATATCATGCAGTCACTCTATAGTCATGTCATGACTGTACATTTATATACATACTAAATTTCATTTTCTAATATTTATCGATCTTCGACGACCAAGATAGATATATAAATGTATGACTCACCAAGTTAAATCTTACTAACTACAGGTGGTCTGAGATTTCCATTTGAAGAGTCTTAGATAATCGCCTCCTATTAATTAACTGTGTACACATGTAAATTTCCCATGAAATTTGAATGTATTAAGTTTCTAAACAACCAGCTCCCATGGCTGTGTCCTGTTCTAACTGATCTTTACTTCACTCTTTTATATAGTAATAGATTAATATGTACAAGAATTTGGTTTCTATTCTGCTCTGACTGTGTACAGCTGGTGCATTTACTCTAAAATCATCCTGATGCTCTTACCCCATGTCTATACGACTCAGATTCTTGTTCATCTAATTCTATGTTAGACATTGGTACAGGAAATCTCATAGTGCTTTCTCCTATGTATATATATATTAGAATCATTCTATGAAATCAGAAGAAGATTAAAATTTCACTGTAAATCATCTTTGGGAAATATGAATTCTCAAATTTAGACCAGCTATGGTTTAGAGATTCTGATGAATTCCTTCCCTTAGAAGTGATTCCTACAACTGTACAGAAATTGAAGACTAATTTTACTGAGATTTCTGTTAAATGTATGGAATATTGTCACACACAACATGCACATTTAATACTTTCACATTACATACAACACAAAATTTATACCTACACATTATAGCAGAACATTATAACTGAACTGTGCATACCACTTAATTAGATGACCAATCCACCCAACCTTAGAATTCATTTATCTCCAGAATTCACCCCCGAGCTGAGATCCCTCCAAGAACAGATCAACCTCTAATCTGTTTAGGAGTAGCTTATTTAAGCTGTTGTTCCCCAAAGCCTGTTTCTAATTCTGCGTCCAGAATATCAGGATGATTTTCTTCCTGTTTGCCTAGGCTTCCCATTTTAGGAATTTTTTTAAAGCTGCTTTATGTTTTTCCCAGCTTTTTACCTCTTCCCAACTACTCTCCACATCATTGGGGAAACTATATTTTCCTCAAAATCTAATTTAGAGATTCTTTGAAGGATTTTTTCGAAAGATTGTGGGGAAAGTATTTGCCTTTATGCATCCTCATGGATTTAGCAAGTGATCTCATAATTCTCATTTTGGTCAATCTGCACAAAATTATTTTATTCATTTTCTCAAATTAAATATTTAATTACATCCACAAAATACTTTTCCTTTGGGGTCCACTCCCCTTAGGATTAAAGTTCAAATGTCTAGTTTTGAATTTCAAACACATAAAATAGGGGTGTTACAATCAATGACTTGAGAATTAGCGTCTTCGAGGGTGCAACCTCTTTTACATCACATAAATGAACAATTCTTGGATGATACAAATTAAAAATCCTCCTTTATATAAATAAAATTCTAAGGGTTCACAAACTAATTAGAGCCTAAATAACAATAATAATGTAAGGGAACATCAATAAAAATAGTGGAACTCTATGGGGCACAAAAATTGTAATATGGGGGCTACATTAATAATAAGAGTAAGGGGGATACACTAAAAATAAAAATAAGGAGACTACACTAGTATTATAGAGACCTACCATGTCCCTGTACTTCAAAACAATTTTTTTCCTCAATTATTGAGTAGTTATGGATGCTTATGTATAAAATTATTATCCTCCCATGTGGAATATTCAATGGGTAACTTCTTCCACTTAATCATATACCTTGAAATTGATCGATTTTGTAGTTGTCGAGTTCTTGTTTCCATGAGTTCTTTAGGATCCAATACAATTTTTCCTTCTTCGTCAAGGTGTGGAAATATTGTTTGAACTGCGAGATTTTCATTGATAACTTTATTTAAGCACAAAATATGGATAACTAGGTGTACTCGACAACATGCAGGAAACTCCAATTTTTATGGCACAGTACCAAAAATGTGTAACACCTTTTAAGTACCATAGTAATTGGTTGATAATTTATTATCTTTCTTAGCTTGCTTACGGAAGAATTGTTTATGGTTGTAGCCGTAAACATACTGATTCATCTACGTTAAAACTTCTTTCACTTCGATGTTGATATACTTGTTGTTTCATCCGATTCTATGCAAGAGTGAGGTTATCCTTTAAGAGTTTGAGAAATTATTTTTGATGCTCGATGTGATATTTCATTGCTTGAACCTTTGAATTTTATTGTAAATATGATGCAATGGATGGTGGATTATATCCATAAAGTGCCATAAAATGGCTCATTTTTGATGTAGCATGGAAGGAAGTTGTATACCACCATTCAATGAGAGGTAACCCCTTGACCCATTATGTTTTTACCATATATAAATAAATGAAGATATACTTCCAAACATTATTTTACTATCTGAGTTTTCTTGTCATATTGAGGATGGTAAGATGAGCTATGAGCTAATTGAGTACCAAGATAAGAAAATAATTTTATCTAGAAATTTCTAATGAAAATGGGATCTAAGTCACTTACAATAATATTTGGGTTTCAACGTATCTTTTGAATGGTTTCCATAAATATAGTAGCAATTGTATTGGCTTTAAAAGGATGACATAATGCACAAAAGTGTGCATACTTTGCAATTCTATCAACTACCAGCATGATGACACTCAATCCTTCAAACTTGGGTAAACATGTGATAAAATCCATAGAGACATCCTCCCAACACTCACTTGGAATGGATAAAGGTTTTAATAGACCCGGGGTCTTAATTTCCACAACTTTATTTTGTTGGAAAACCAAACATTATGCCACAAACTCCTTAACATCATATTTAAGGTCCTCCCAAAATAATTCCTTCCTAACCTTATGGTAATTTTTTAAAAGAATTGAGTTTCATCCTAAGGGGGAGGTGTGCAATTGAAAAAGAATATTTTGTTTGATTTGGGAATTATTACATAGATATAAGCGATATTTTTACCACAATGAATCATTTTTATTGTTAAATGTATCATTTGTACTATGAACTTGTTCAAAATATTGATTTAGTGTCCACACCTCTTCGTTATTCATCCATTCATTACTTTCTTTACTTTTTCAAAACGGGTTGGATAATAGAAATGGAACAAATAAATGCTTCCACATCCTCATCCTTTAATACTACCATGATCTGTTCTTACATTAAAGTCTCTTCCCATTAGGTAAGGTCAACATTTATTTAGTCCATGTAGTATTTCCAAAATATCCTTCTCATAAATAGGTTTGTGTAAATACTTTCAATTGATTGGACGACTTTCAAAATAAATTGTTCTCCCTCCCTATATTAAAATAACACCAATAATGGTTTTTGTGAAATACAGTGTTGCTAAGGTGGGTTCTTGGCACATTGCCTCTTTAAGATGTTCAAAGGCCTTACTTGCTTCTAGAGTCCAAGAAAATTCATATTTCTTTAGTAATGTTGTTAGAGACACTGATATTCTACCATAATTCTTAACAAACTTGCAATAATACCCTTTCAAATAGAGAGATCCTTGAAGATACTTTAGGGTTGTCGGCATTCTCCATTCCTTAATGGATTTAATTTTTTTAGGATCTACCTTAACACTCTCATGCCATACAATATGTAATATCCCAAAAGGGAGAATGCAGTAATACTAAAACACAATATAAGAACTACAACAAAGTAAACAATAAATCTAAATACACAACATAATGCACAAAAATAGCTGAGCCATTTTATTATATGGGAGGTGGAAAACAAGTACAAAAGTGCTAAAAATATGAGACACTCAAGCCAAAGGGATGGCCTAGAATGACCCTACAATGATCCCAAAAGACGGACTACGTAATTTCTGAACTTCTAGAAGGTAAACTACGTTGTCCCTGTTGCAACTGTTGGGACTGCAACTGATAGAAGGATAGAATGTCAGATCTAGGCAATATGGGAGCTCTGATGATGCTGAAAATAGAGCTCCAGGCTCTATGATGGATACCCAAGATAACCCATAAAGGGTTTCTCAGATCTTTCAATATAAGAAAAGAACCCTCTTAGGGCTTAAGATATAAACCGTTGGGTATGCATATCTGCTACATAATCTGATGATATGATGGCTGCAAGATGCAAAATCAGATATATGCAAGAAGGGTTGATCCCTTCACCAGATGCTTGGGCTAAAAGCTCAAGATCTAGCTCCTCCAATCTCCTCCACTAAAAATAGCTGTTGGATGAACAACATCTTTAAAAAAATGTGCTATAAGAGGGGGAGGCTCAATAGCCTACTGCCAAATATGTCAATACAACTCCTAACTGATGGAAACAATAGATCCAATGTGAGGAGATGATCCATCACAGGATTTCTAGCTGAAATATTGTAAACTTCCTTCCTCTAATAGATCTCTAGAACTGAATAACACTTGCTCACAAAGAGTATCCATAGTCATTAAATATGAAACATTACCTTTCCCCTTATAGTTGCACCCCCTACTGCACAATACTTGAAGTGACTGTTGCTGCATGGAGGTAAAACCCAACGACCTGAATGTCAGATATAGATCTGCTGCTCCTGGAAGACTGAATCTGAGGAAAAATGTGGTAGGATTAATCCTCCATCGGTTTCCTAGTTGAATTCTAGAAATAACCTCTTGAAGATGACACCAATGCCTGATAAGGAATAGAGCTCAATAGAAAACCTTCCCAGAGTAGGCAGAAAAGTTCCCTATGGGTAAGGGTGGGATTCCCGCTCGGGAACACCCTGTGCTAAACAACACTGAAAACTTAGCTAAACATCATAATACTGCATGGATATGTCACCTGACAAATCCAGATGTAAAATGATCAAATAATAATCCCAATATCCAAATCTGCCTTCTACTGTGCCTTCACCTTCATTATATAGATCATGAGCCTTCCATAGCCTAGGCCCACTCCAAAATTTGTTGTACATGTGGACATAAGTCTCCATGGTTGACTGTGTTGTTTCTCGATGTCCTCCATTATGTTCACATGGGGTGATCGCCCTCTCCATCATGTATGCATTAAATGAATCACTTCCTCCACTAACTTATCATTGGGGATTTATTCTCTTCTTTGAACACACTATGATCTCATTTGACCTCTTCAAAGATCCTCATGATTTTTCATTTAAGATCAGTGATATTATTTGACTGTTTCATGCTCCATGATCTATCTCATAAATGAGACACGATCTCCATTTATTTCTCATTAATGGAGCTGCTCCACTACTCCATGTTTTAGATATAGATCTAGAATATCCACATACACACATTAAAAGTTGTTTTTATTCATATTTTAGGTTTTTGGGTCCCTCCACCCTTTTATTTAATTAGTTAATTAAGTTTTTTAAGAACTATAATATTCCAAATATCATGTGAAAATTTGGGAATATTATAGTCCTCATCGAAAAAATGTTGCTTGTCCTCAAGAAACTGAAAAAGTAGATGCTAGAGAAATATGTCCCCCTCCAAATGGCATCCATAGAAGGAAGGTCTCCCCATTTGTTGCAGTGAGTTATGTATGCCCAGCACCAAATGTTCCTCTCTAGAATGTCGAGTGATCCCTAACTTTGTAGCTAGAGGTCACTCATCAATCATGAAGCTCCAAGTGACAACCATAAGCTATCCAACATCCTCCAAAATACTTGAGATATATAAATATTGATGGTTCTTTCCACAAGGGGAAAGATCCAACTCACAAAGTATACCTCCATCCGATGCTGCATGAAGTAAAGAGAGGCCTTTCATGCCTCCATCTTTTTCTTTGTAGTCGTTGTTAGATCTAAGCATCATCCCAAAATTATACAAAAGAAGAAGTAGAGATATATGGGTATAGAAATATGTCAACCCATATTCTTCCAATAGCAGCCAACAAAACAATGCACCCTACTACCACACCACACCATCAAGATACCAAGTATGATGTCCATACTCTCCAATTAAGAGCCACTGGAGGAGTGCCTATTGCTGCTATCCTCCAACACTATCATGCAAAGTAGGGGAGTATGTATGAACAAATTCACCCAATAAAATCCACAACAACAAGATCTCTTGTTGCCTCTTCACATCATCATGTGAATCATGGAGCAACAACAACATGCTACAGGGCATATGGAATGTCCTATCAGCCGAATACAAACAAACTCCATTGTCACACATCATGAGAGTATTATTCCATATTAAAAAAAATACAAAACACATAAACATGGGAGATGTCATGTGATGGAAAAAATCTCTCAACCACAATAAACATGCCTTCTTTTGCTTCATGCTGTCATGGACACACAAGGCATGAGTCAAAGAAATATGAGCTATTGGGTGGTAACCATATTCACCCAAGAGTAGCCAGCATAGCCATGCCTCCTTCTTCATTACATGAGTGTTGTTCAAGGCATGGATCAAAGAAATAGGAGCCTTTGGGTAGTAACAAAACTCACCCAAGATCAGCCAGCGTAACCGAGCTTCTTGCTCACCCATGTCATATATCTGCAAGCGGTCATGCAACCCCTTTCTTATCATCCTCACCCACTCATCCAAATGTGGATGATGAATCATATCTTGCATAAACATGGCATCCTCCCTTTGTAGAATACCATCCTCCTGAAACTGATGAAGAACTTTTCACTCCATGTTATGTTGAAGTGCACCTCCAATGAGACCTCTCCATGAGATCTTCTTCCAATCAATGGCCCTCCAAAACCAATGAGGTTCTAGATTTTTTGTGAGTAGAAGTTTCTATTTAAGCTATGTGATGCTCATTGAGAAAGTGCCATCTAGAAAGGAGAACAGATTCCTCATCTCAATATGTCTACCATTTATCATCTTTACCTCCATTGCTTCATGAGTGAAGCTACCCTCAGAATTCTCTAAGAATAATGGGGCTCCTTCATTATCACTACTACTAAGTGACATCATTGTAGATATGCATGGGGTACATATGCTGTCCCATGGCAAGGCACAATGTTGAACTCATAGCCAGCCATTGTACATAGGATCGTGCTTATCCCATCTTTTGAAACTCTACACTTCAACTTAAAAGGTTGAATGTAGATCATTAATGACAAACCACGATAGCTATTCATCTCCTCCTTGATTATATCAAGGGTCCTTTGCACTGTAATATGTTGCTTCTTCAAATCAGCATGTTGTTCCAACCCTTGGTTATGCATTGGCCATGATGGGATGTCCTCATAGGTTTCAATAAGACGTACTGAAACAATATGAGATGGAAGTGGATGCATACCTTGGATCAACTGATATGTGGGAACCTCTTGCAAGAACACAAGAGTTCCTCCAACCAGGACAATGGTGTCTCCAACTACTGGTAAGAGTGATGGCTACACTTCTATCAATGTACTAGTGCTGGAATTTACCTCGTCTTCATTCATCTTCTGAATCATGCATGGGACTATATATTTCAAGAGCTCAAGGCTATATTGCAAAGATTCAAGTGTCTCTTCTCTGGATACAGGTACTCCTACAGCTGGTGGTTAATGTAGTGACCCCTTATCTAGAGTGACAAGAATGACATCCTCCCTTGTCTCCTTAGGAACTATCTCTTTGTGGCACATCTCTAGTTTTATCACTTAAAATTTCCTTCTCAAATTGTGAAAGAAATATGAATAGTTAATCACCTTTGCATGCTCCACGTGACCAAACCACCAATCATTGGCTTCACCTTGAAGATGAAGTGCTGCAATTTGAACATCCTTTCCTTCATCTACGGGATGTAGTCTAAAAAATGTATCTAAATATTTCCTCCAAGCCTTAACACTACTTGAGGAAGATCCATCAAATGTCGGCAAATACAATCCATTGTGCCTCTTTCTTCTATTGCTACTATAGGATCCTCTTTCTTGTTTGATTTTGAAGAATTGTTGGAGAGCTAGTTTCTCTTTGAATGCTCTAGACTATTCTTTGTACTCTTCAAGATATAGAATGAGAGTCTCATGAGTCTCAAGCTCCATGTTTCTTTTTTCTTCATGACTATACCATTCACCTTCTTCAAAGAAAGTGAGCATAGTAGATCTATGAGGAGATCTATGATTATCCAGTTTTATTTGTTGCTGATAGGAAGTTCTTGGACCTTCCTCATCAAATCTTTTTCTTGGATCCTCCTTTTGCCTTTCTCTCTTCATTTTTTTGACCTCTTTGGTGAGATCTTGCATGGATATAAAGAGAAGAGTGGACAAAAATAAAATCCTCCTTCATGATAAATCGCGTCTATTTTCTTCTCCTTTTGATGCAAAAGATCAATTTTCCACAAGCTGAGCCAAAGATCATGCTCTGATACCACTGTAATATCCCAAAACGGAGAATGTGGTAATACTGAAACAAAATATAAGAACTGCAGAAAAGTAAACAATAAATCTAAATACACAACATAATGCACAGAAATAGCTAAGCCATTTTATATGGGAGGTGAACAACAAGTACAAAACTGATCAAAATATGAGACACTCAAGCCAAAGGGATGGCCTAGAATGAGCCTACAATGATCCCACAAGAGGGACTCCATAAATGCTGAACTGCTAGAAGGTAAGCTGCAATGTCGCTACTATAATTGTTGGGACTCCAACTGCCAGAAAGATAGAAAGTCATATCTAGGTAGTATGGGAGCTCCGATGATGCTGAAAATAGAGATTCAGGCTCTATGATGGATACCCACGGTAACCCAGAAAGGGTTCCTCAAATCTGTCAATGTAATAAAACCACCCTCTTAGGGCTTCACATATACACTGCTGAGTATGCAGATCTACTGCATAATCTGATGATATGATGGCTACAATGATGCACAATCATATCTATGCAATAAGGGTTGATCCCTTCACTAGATCCTTCGGCTAAAATCTCGAGATCTAGCTCCTCCAATCTCCTGAACTGAAAATAGCTTTTGGATGAACAAAAACTTTAGAAAAATACGATGTAAGAGGGGGAGGCTCAATAGCCTACTGCCACATATGTCAATATAGCTCCTGAGTGATGTAAACAATAAATCCAATGTGAGGAGATGATCCCTCATGGGATTTCCAGTTGAAATACTGGAAACTTCCTTCCTCAAATAGATCTATAGGACGAGATTGTGCAATCCTTGAAGGGTCTACTACTGCATGGAGGTAAAACCCAATGGCTTGAATGCCGAATATAGATCTCCTGCTCTTGGAAGACTGAATGTGAAGAATAAGGTGATAGGGTGAATCCTCCAACTTCCTAGTTGAATGCTAGAAACGACCTCCTGTAGATGGCACAAATGCTTGATAAGTAATAGAGGTCAATAGAAAACTTTCCTAGAGTAGGCACACAAGTCCCCTAAGCGTAGGGGTGGGATTCCCACTCGGGAAAACCCTGTGCTAAACAAAACTGCAAACTTAGATAAACAACATTATAGTGCATGGAGATGTCACCTAAAAAATCCAGATCTAAACAGATCAAGGAATAATCCAAGTATCCAAATTTTCCTTCTATTGTGCCTTCACCTTCAGTATATAGATCATGAGCCTTCCATAGCCTAGGCCCACTCCAAAACTGCTTTGTACATGTTGACATAAGTCTCCATGGTTCACTGCGTTGTTTCTCCATATTCTCCATCATGTTCACATGGGGTGATCACCCTCTCCATCATGTGTGCATTAAATGCATCACTTGCTCCAGTAACTTATCATTAGTGCTTTATGATATTCTTTGAATGCACTATGATCTCAGTTGACCTCTTCAAATATCCTCATTATTTTACATTTAAGATCCATGATCTTATATGACTATTTCATCCTCCATGTTCTATCTCATGAATGAGACATGATCTCCATTTATTTATCATTAATGGAGGTGCTCCACTACTCCATGTTTTAGATCTAGATCTAGAATATCCACATACACACATTAAAAGTGGATTTTACTCATATTTTAGGTTTGAGGGTCCCTCCACTCTTCTTTTACTTAATTAATTAAGTTTATTAAGAACTCTAATATTCCAAATATCATGTGAAAATTTGGGAATATTACACAATATGACCCAAATATTCCACCTTCTATACTCCAAATAATCATTTTTCAGGTTTTATCATATAGTTGTTTCTCCTCCAATAGTTTGAGCACTCTGCTAACATGTTGAACATAATCCCACGAAAACTTGTTGTATATTAGTATATCATAAAAAAATACTGACACAAATTTTATAAGGAAGGGTTTGAATAAGTAATTAATCAAGCCCTGAAATTTGGAAGGTGCATTAATAAGGCTAAAAGGCATGACCGAAAATTCATAATGACCTTCATGGTTCTAGTTTTTTTATTCAGAATGTATATAGTATTCATTCTTATTTGATGATATCCTAAACAAGGATATAGCTTGGTGAAGTAAATGTTTCCATGTAATTCATCCAAAAATTCATTGATGATAAGAATGGAAAATTTATCTTTAATAGTGAGCTTGTTGAGCTCAATATAATCAGACTCATACACCACGACACATCCTTCTTGTGCACTAATACTACTAGAGAATAGAAATATCTTTGGATAGGTCGAATTATACTGAACTCTATCATTTCTGCAACCATACATTTAATGTCACTCTTTTGGGCATATGGATATTTGTAAGGCCCGATGTTTGGAGGAACACTTCCTAGAATTGATTGAATAGCATGATCATGATCACAAATAGTTGGGAGACCTTTAGGAGTATTAAATACCTTTGAATGATTGTCCAATTTTATTTGGAAATTTGGAGAAATGGATGATTTCGATATTTGAACATCTTCTGAGCATAATTGTGAAATTATACCTCATTGTTATTTCTTCAGAATATTTTTCATGCCATTAGAGTTGATTATCTTCCATCGTTTCCCTACGATGTGCGTTAATTGAATTTAATTTCCTTATGTTGTGTAGGTGAATCTTCTCTGTGGATAAAGGTGATCGCTCTAGCCCTAGAGTGGGTTTAGCAACAAGGGAAGAAGATGGACTTTTGGACTTCTAGCTTATAAATGAAAATGAGTTAGGATAGATGGCCTACCTTGGTCCAACATTTTTGTTGTCATTTGCAGCAACGATCAACTAATATTTGTCTTCACACATCGTGATATTTCAGTGATAACATCCATGTACCTGCATAAGGATCAAGTGAACGATGACAGCATATGAAAACATATTTTCATTCAAAGCTATTCGATTGGTCAAGGAGAATCAAACACTTTACATATTATCGAACACAAAATTGGAACAAAAAAACCAGTCTTGTATTAAAGATAGAGAAAATAATTTTACAACCTAAAAGCCTTAATGTTTCAGCCTCCTTCAATGGGTTCAGTCAAACGCATCTCAAGCATTCATCGAGGATCGTACTTCGTGAGGCAATGGGATTAAAATCTCTCTCGACAATGGATTCCTCTCTGCTTTATTCTCACACCAGCTATAGTAAGGACTGTTCAGCTAGCTGAAAATATGTGAGAAGGATGTATTTATAGGAGAGGAGGAGGTGGTTTGGGATCCCTCATAAGGTGGAAAGGAGGCGTTGTCCTTTATGGAGTTTCTCAATTATAGGAAACAAGAAGCCAAAGGAAGGACTTCGATGTTATTCAGTAGAAAAAACCATGATGACTCAACTCTTGAAGTGGTTGGACATGGAAACTTCGTTTCTATTTAAAAAAAAATCCGAAAATAGCTCGGCGTGGGCAGTCCACTGAGTTAGAGCACTAATGGGTGCGAGGCACAGTGTTAATTTCTTTATGGGAACGAGGCCACAACTGCCTACGAGTACTGACCCAAAATCATATGTTTTTGAGAGACTGCTCCAGGAATGGTCAATAGAGGAAAGGTTCTTCACATGCCAACGGATGCAATGTCCCTTTTTTCAAGATACGAAAATACACAGAAGTCACTGAAATGGTCCTCCAGTGTTCGGGATGGGGATTGCAGGGACATTGATAAATTACTGTGTAATAGATGCACCCTAAAGCATGAGGTCTAAGAGAGAGGGAGGAGTGAAATGATTTACGAGAATGTGATCAAACCAAACACCATTTTCAGAAGACCTGCAAGTACATGTACAAATAATATCCTTGATACATGAATATGTGGCATGGGCACAACCATCCATAATAGAGTACATATAAAACAAGATCTGAGGTATGAATGCAACCTTCCAACATGAAGGATCAACAAATAGATGCAGGTATGGTCGCAGCCATCCAGTCAGAAGTGTCATGCATATAGTCACGATAAATGAAATTGTCCCGCAGCCTAGATTTTATCATACAAAACCCAAGGTCTTGCTCTCCATCTCAACCCGAACAAGTACAAATTCAAGCATGTGAATGAGTGATATGAATTCGAACATGCAAGAAAGTCACCTAATTACTGGCTAATGGTGAAGGATGTTAACAGGTGCGAGAGAAACCACCAATAATGACAATGGCTCTCAAGGTACAACCAGTACAATCCAAAAAATGTGAATAGTGAGTTGGATTCGAACACCCACAGAATCACTCGATCGAAGGCCAATGATGAGGACCTATTGTCGAATGCGAAGAACTTGCCATAGAGGTATGCAAGCTCCAAGGTACCAGAACAGATTCTCTAGATCAACTTTCTGGATAATGAGATGAAGTCGAGAGGAAGTGACTTGGTCAAAGGAGGGCCATAATGTTTCCCACATCATCGACACGAGACAGAGGAATAAAATGATAGTGAGTGAGGACCAAACAGAGGATCAAAGGTTGAAATTTGTAGAAGGAAACTTCTCTTGAACATATTGGCGGCATGACTCGAGAATTTGGCAGTATTTAACATCAGGGAATGTGAGGTCATCATGACATGGAAAAGAGCATATGAGAGGTCAAAATAGATTATGAAAATCCATGGAGGAAAAGATCATGAAATGGGATTACCCCAACCCAACACGAATGCAGATGAGTGTTATGTTCAAGAGCGAAATACTGTCTAAAATACTATGAACTGGTTCCATTTTCCCCCACCATTTCTGGTGAGTACCCCAATTATTTTTGGAAACAAGATTGAAGGGGATACCATGTGCTTGTCATACAAGTTTTTCCTTCGAAAAAATCCATCCTAGTACATTTTACGAGACCTAGGAAGGAGGAACTCAGTTACGTCATGGTGATGATTTTCGATGTCATTTAGGTTTGAACGAGTCTAAAAAAGGAAGAACTAGGCATATTTTCATGTTTAGAGAGTTTTAAAAGAATAAGAAAAGAAAAATCTAGTAGGTCCCTTTTCATAGGTAGTCTGAAAGATCCAAAAAGGCAGAAAACGATATCTCAGAGAACCTCTTAGTCGTGAGAAGCTAAGGCATTCCTTTTTCATAAATAATCCATCCTAGCCCAAAGAAGGGTAAACCTATACTGGGTAGATATCATTTCGCAGCCTTTTAACGAGTTCAAAATGACAAGAGTCTTAACAATATTTTCAATTTTCGAGAGTCAGAAAAGAGTTGAAATATGACTCCATAGGGTGACTTTTTTTGTGTTTTTACTGAGTCTGAAAATTTATAAAATACAACTCGTCACTTCATCGTTGTCACGGTGAGGACCTGGTGTTGCACAACAAACACACATAAAACCCATTTGTTGAGATAAAATATTAAAAAATAATCAAAAAATATTCTCAAAAACCTAATCAGGGTTCTAAAAAGTTTATAAAACGCCAAAAATAGTAAAAAAAAATTACTTTTCACTTTTACCTCTTGTAAGCACTTTTTACCATTTTGTCACTGTGATTTTGTGGAGCTGACAATGGACAATCCAGAGGACCAATCACGAACTCATCTTTTCTAGGTGAGAGCTCATATCCTTGATTGCATTTTGATGTAAATTTCATTACCTACAATCCATTTTTTTAGATTTGTGGGGGGTTTTTGTTCAATTAAGGGCATGGTGGTTGGTGTGGGTTTCAGGCACAGACTCGTGCCAACCTGCCTTGAATTCAAATGGGGGTGCACCAACTGCGGCCACAAATCTTAGTTATTAATTCAACTAATTAGCCCATTTTAAACACTTCAATAACAAATAATTTGACTAACGATGGCACCATTGATGTTTTTGCGGGTGTGAACAAGAAAAATGGTGATGTAATGGAAGGAGAGAGAACATAGTGAAGAAGATGAGCAAGCCTTGGGCAATGTAAGATGCATGAATATTCTCAGGGACTACAAGCTTAAAAAATTCTTCATGGCATCATGTCTCCAAGCTCAACTAGAGCTATTATAGTACCTGATCAGTGTATGAGATATTGATCAGGAAATATTCATAATTCACAATCAAGAACTAGAGATTAAGGTCTCGGATATTTACTTCATCACTAGATTATCACGGAGGGGGGCAGTACCAATCCTGACAGGTACCGGAACCACAATGGAAAACATGAGCATGGTCATCGATAGAGTTTTCTGAGGGGCAAGAGAAGGATCCAAAAGTGGGAAGGTGGATATCCGGACCATTCCTGTCTTGGCACTAAAAGTAGTGTTGGACATCATCATGCGAGCTATTGGATCTCAGGCTCTGCATGAGTCCAAAAAAATAGTTACTTCTTACCATAGATTATATGGAACCAACTCTCTACAACTGGGCAGAGGCTGTAACGATCAATATGAAATGAAAATTTACAAAATGCAAGAACGAAAAGCTAAAATAGTTTGGTTATGGGCCCCTCTTGGTACCATTCATCTTGGAATGGTTACCAATTTTTCAACGTGAGGAAGTCACAGTTCCTACACCACTAGCCCAAGAGCCATGTATGGTCCGTTGGGAAGCTTTGATGCCAAGATAAGGAAGTGGTCAAAGATGTCCTAGAGACCGAAGTTCTTTCAGCCTCTCCCTCGACAATTTACTGTCGTGGAGGACTAGCCCTATTCTGACATGGAATTTATGGGTGATGTGGATCTCCCACTCCCAGTAGGAGAGGACTGGGATGAAGCATTGGGTAAGACTCATTTTTTGATTTTTATGATTATTATGATTTTCTTATTATGTATGTCTTCATGTTAATCCATGTATGTACATATGTCGGCCCATAAAGACCTGTAGGAATGTCTCCAATAGAACAAAGGATTCCTCGTGATTTTGATGTGGCGCCCCATGGTGAGGGAAGCAAGGAGGAGGAAATTGTACACAACCTAGAGGGACTCACTAGTAGAATCCCAGACTATGCGATATTTAATGATGTTCCTCGTGCGTATCAGAGACACACTGCAGAGGTGTCAAACTGTGTTCACCAATTATTGAGGTAGCTTGTGCGGGTAGTGACATGCTACCATGAGCATCATGATGACTAGACACCTAGGGTTTTATTTCTGCATATTTTTTGAGAGACATGATGTCTCAGGATGTAACCAAAAAATACATATTTTTTTAACTTATGATACATGTGGATGCAAACACTATATAATTATATATATGCCTATTTTCCTGTATGAATCTTATTATGTGATAATGATGTTTTTACAGATTACGTAAATGTCTATCTAATACAATATTGGCTACTCTATCAGTTAACACATTCAATCATCTAGGAATATGTTGATATTTTATATAACCAAAATTTCTTTCTAATAAATGAACACACAAATAAAACCTTTATATTTGATGATTTCTAACTAAATAATGCCCATTAAGCTGAAGAACCACAAGCTGAGAGTCTAGGTTAACAATAAATGCATGAATGTCGAGAGAAATGGCCTTGATTAAGAGTTCAATGATAGCTTTATATTCAGCGACATTGTTTGTGGTTTGCTCTACACAAATACCTTGAAGGTCTATCAACTCACCATTAAGATTAAAAGTCACCCAAGCTGTAGAAGACAGATTCTAGGTACTGTGGGAGGCACCATCCACTAAACCAACATAAGGAGTGAGAGACATCTGCACAACAAGAAATGACACAATAAGTATGAAAGCACTTGCAACGTCCACCAAGCCTAAAATAAGAATGGTCTCATTTTTACACAAGCTTGAAAACAAAGGTAAACTATGCTTGGAATTGGTTTCAATTTTACACAAGCTTGAAATAATGATAAACTATGCTTGAAAATTGGGCATGCCCCCAGCATGGTGACTAAAATCGAGGTACATGCCTCCCAAGATTAAGTCCATTCACCGGAGTAGTCTGCTAGTTACTGAAAGGTGGATGGAGTGAAGGTTCAATTACGAGATCAAGAGAAAGACTCGACTGGGATTTTACGATATCTAATCGAAATCTCGAATTGTAAAGGGAACCTGTTTCATTGTTTAACGAGGTTGACATAGTAAAAGAACTATCCTCAATACCTAATTCAGTTTTTAATGAGGTTAACATAGCAAACAAAATATCCTTAGACACTTTGTTTTATCTTTCAAGGAGCTTGACACAAGAAAATGAACTATGATCTGCTGATCTTGTTTCATTTTTTAAGGATCTTGACACAAGAAAAGGAACTATGCTCCAGCGAGCTTGTTTCATTTTTTAAGGATCTTGACATAAGGAAAGGAAGTATACTCCAATGAAAACTCATCATGTTGAATAAAAAGCCATGGCTTCCAAGAGGTTCTCATCTGATTGGAGAACAACAACTCGGAAATTGTGATCGAATGCCCCAAGTAGATGGTACTCGACAATACTATCACCGGATGAGGGCAATGAACAAGTGGCCACATAATTGACCTATGGTGGGGATGATACAACCAATAGATGAAGACTAGGAAGAGACAATGGTGGAATAGATGGCACATTAGGACCAAAGAATGAAACCTAATCATTGGTCACGATTTGACCTTCATGTGGAAAAAAAATCACACGAAAGAGGGAAGAGACAAGCACACCCATGGCATAAGCATAGTCATGTCCCAAGAGTAAATTAAAATATAAGGGGCCTTGGAGCACCATCATGTCTATATAGATGGTTTTCCCTCCCAAAGTAATAGGAAAATTCAGAAGGATCCCTTATCATTGAATTTTTCCTCTGTTAAAAGCGAACAGATTCTATGTAATAGGCAAAAGCGATGGAGAACCAAAATATTTCCAAGTAGTTGAAGACAGAATACTAAAAGATGTGCCTTCATCCACAATTTTTCTATGCATGACCACATTGAAGGCCTACACTGTGATCTCCAAGGGCACATACAAAGAAAGACGATATCCTGCAAATTGACTCCAATCGAAAGAAACGATCAAAATACTTGGAAGGGGGACCACATGAATACTATGGTCATCACATTTTGTTACAGGAGCAAGAGAAACACCACCCTGGACTGCAGATGTGGGAGCAGGAGGAGCACCTTCTTGAACCATAGGGACGAGACGATATTTCTCGAAGACTAATGAATCTGAAGAATAAAGAAGAACATGAGGGATATGAGATCAACTCTCAGCGAAAAATACCAGATGAACCATAGGTAGGATGAGATCAACCGATTCCACGACCAATGGTTGGTCAAGAAAGGATTCGTGATTTTGAATTTCTAGGGGAGCGGGATTGACCAACGATGAATCTTGACTGACCATGTGATCAACTAGAGGAGGACTCAAAGAAAGATTCTAATAACCAACAGGAAGGCAAGACACAGAAGCAGTAGGGTTATTCAATACTTTCATGGCCTCATCCATGTACAGAAAAAGGTGAATGGGATGATGCTCTTCACACAACTTATAGGGATTCGTGATCTTACCTTGTTTCATACGAGTCTTATCATTACTAGCTGAATATGTGTCACCAACATGACCTTCAGAGGCTGATGACAACAACAGATAGCCATCAGAACATACTTTAAGCACCTTGGGGATGCTAGGTAAATCTCTAAGAATGTGGTCACCCTTGCATAGCTTGCAAGGGAATTTGACTTTCCATGGAGGATTGGAAGGTTTATCGATAGAAAGTGTAAGGGTAGAAATAGTTTCAAGGTTGGTGTCTCGCTTATCTGACTTATTATTTTTTGTCTTCCTCTTCTTCTTCTTAGCCTCATGGTTACTGGATTCCAAAATTTTAATTGGCGAAGTAGAAGAGGAGGATGAAGAAATAGGCAAAGAAGGTGAGAAGTGCACCTTAGAATCAACATGATGTTCTTTAGGCAAAGGATATGTTTGAACAGAGGGCGGACCACTCAGGACCACTAAGGTCGAAAATAAACACATGGGAAAACCAACAGTTAATCCAGGAAGGGACAATATTTCCATATAAGGGATGCCAACATTCCCAAAAGTGGGAAAAGGACCAGGATTCCCTTCGAAGGGGATTCCTTGGCTGGTAAACTCTAGAAACTTTTCCATCAGAAAGAACCTTAAAAAAACATCTAAGGAAGATAACTTGAACCAAGAATATTTCGTGGGCATTTAATTTTTTAAGACATTGGAAAAAAACTCTACCTTTTCATATTTTAAGAGTTGAGAAATAAGCAAAAGGTGACTCTAGTCACTTTCAGGTTAAACAAGTGTGAAAGGAAAAGTGCTCAATGATATTTTCAATTTTAGAGTGTCACAAAGGGACCAAAATGACTATTTAGGAAATCTAAGCAAGAGGGTGTACCAAGTTTCCATGAACTAGAATATACACATTAGTTATAAAATGAAAGATAAATGACCAAGGACTTAACGTACGTGCAGGAAGTCTTCCCAAATGTTGTGTTTGGTGTAGCACGATTACAAGGCGGCAGTCTCAGCTTCCTATGGATAAAGGATTGCAACCTATGAGGATCTCCCTTTATATACTCCATGGTACAGGGAGCACAAGTCTATGCTAGCATTTTCTAATGACATATGGCGAACGACAACTACTAGGTTTAAGTAATCTGGAACACGTCACTAGCCTAGACCTCTAAATATATGTGCGTTAGGTTTCAATGCGTCCTTAGGTTGATTTGATTCACTTTAAAGTTGATCTTGAATTAATGTTACAATTTCAAGGCCTTACCAAATGTGAGATCTCGAATTCTTAGTGCTCAACTATATGCAAAAGAAAATCATTCCAATTTAATGAATGCTTGCTAAGAGAGGGATAGTTTTCTATAACAAAGCAGCAATCAATCAAATACAAGAGTATTCTCTCTAATGCATCTAAGACAACCAAAGCGGAAAACAAAAAGCTCTTTCCTTGTTCACTAAAAGCTACTAATGCAAAACAACAATTTTCTTTTTCAAACTAAGAGAAATAATGAAATTTTTATCCTTTTAGATGAATGAGAAGAAAAATGCACGACTACACTAAATGAAAAAATAGAGACTATTTTTCAAAATTTTTGAAATGAAATGATATAAAGCAAAGAGATAAATCCAACACGAACATCAAACAAACTCAAAACATGGCTGCACTCCTTCAAGAAAAAAGAGGGTTTTCTAACCAATTCAGTGAGCAATGTAATCCATGCCTAAGGCGACGAATGGAGAGCTAAACGAAATCCAAGACGATCATTCAACGACCCAAAGACACATAGAATAGAAAGAGAAGCTAAAACAATCAATCAACAAACTAAAACAATAAATACCAAACTGACTCAAACTCAACTCAAAAGTATTAGTGGGGAGAGAGCCGAACAAGCAACACGAGACACCTTGAAACCCTAGGATAACAAACTCTACTAATTAGGTGAGGGAAAAACAGCTGAGAGGAACGGGAGAAGAGAGTCAAACCAAACCTAGTGGACCAATTGAACGATAAAAATCCAAGGTAGAGGCAAGAGAAACTGAAAAACTCAGGAAAAGGCTAAAATTTTAACCTACAGGATTCAGTGCATCTGTCTAGCTATAATATGTGCTAAACAGAGGTTGGCGCACGTGTGAAAAAATAAACAGGTGAAAATCAGTGCGATTTTTCAAGAAATAGCAGCACTGAGCCAAAAAACCATGGAAAAAATAGAAAACCACTAATCAGGGGTTAGACTTGACACTCTGAGACTGAACAGGATGGGTGAAAAACAATCAAATAGGAAAAACAAAGTAGAAAAATCATGAAACCACCAAAGTTGACTCAACAAGAAAAACACTAGATGAACAACGAGAGATGACAAACACAATGATCCCCGGTGGAGTCGCCAACTTGTTGTGCAGGTAAAACCCCTCTGCGGACAGAGGCGATCCCTCTAGCCGTGGAGTGGGTTAGCAACAAGGTAACAAGTTGGACTTCTAGACTCCTAGCTTATAAATGGGAACTAGTTAGGATAGATGGCCTACCATGGTCCAACATTTTTATTATGGTTTGCAGCAGCGATCCGTTGATATCTGTCTTCACACGTCCTGTTATTTCAATGGTAACGTTCGTATACCTGTACAAGGATCAAGTGAATGACGACAACATATGAAAACATATTTTCATTCACAGCTATTTGATTGGTCAAGGAGAATCAAACACTTTTCATATTATCGAACACACAATTGGAACCAAAAATCCAGTCTTGTATTAAAGATAGAGAAAATAAGTTTATAACCTAAAAGCCTTGACCTTGCAGACTCCTTCGACAGGTTCAGTCAAACGTGTCTCAAGCATTCATCGGGGATCGGACTTAGGCAGGAAATGGACCTAAACTATATCTCAACAATGGATTCCTCTCTGCTTTATTCTCACACCAACTATACTAAGGATTGTTCAACTAGCTCAAAATATGTGATAAGGATGTATTTATAGGAGAGGAGGAGATGGTTTAGGATCCCTCATATGGTGGAAAGGAGGCCTTATCCTTTGGGGAGTTGTTCAATTATAGGAAACAAGAATCCAAAGGAAGGAGTTCGACGTTATTCAGTCAAAAAAAACCATGACGAATCCATTCACGAAGTGGTTGGACATGTAAACTTCATTTCTATTTTAAAAAAAATTCCAAACACGGCTCAACGCGGGCAGTCCATTGAGACAGGGCGCTAATGGGTGTGAGGCCCAGTGTTAATTTCTCTATGGGTGCAAGGCCATAACTGCCTACCAGCACCGACCCAAAATCATATTTTTTTGAGATCCTGCTCGAGGAATGATCAACAGAGGAAATTTTCTTCACATGTCAAGGGATGCAATGACACTTTTTGCAAGGTATGAAAATACATAGTAGTCACAAAAATGGTCCTCCAATGTTCGGGATGGGTATTGTAGGGATGGTGACAAAATACTGTGTAACACCTTCCCACCAAAATTTCAAGTAACGTTTTTGAGATTAAAACCTACCTTCCCTAAAGATGGTAACCATTTGAATCCTAATACAAAATCATTACCACCCATTAAAATGTAAATCATTATACTATTCAATACATATGAATCTTCCCTGAGTAATTTATAGTTCCTCCATTTGCATCCATCACTTGACACTCTTGTGTTGGATATAAAAGTCGATTCAGTTGCTTCGGTATCTTACAATGAATAAAATTATGCATACTACAAGAATCGATCAACAACACTACCTTTTTATCCTTGGTATATCCTTCTATCTTGAGAGTTTCAGAAGTGGTCATTCCTTCAAATGCATTACCAGATATGGTCAGGGTCTTTTCTTCTCTTTCCGAGGCTAGTTCCTAGTGTACATCCTCTTATTTTGATGTTTCTTTTTCCTTCTCCTCGTCCTCTTCACGATATATGTAAAATAATTTCTTCTCAGGACATTTATTACCCTTAGTATATTTTCTATTAAAACTATTACAAATCCCCTTTTCTCTGTTTTCCTTTATATTTTGTGGTGTCAAACAATTAGGTTGTGGGAAGATAGCAACAATAACACTTCCATATTTATAGTTGTGAGTGGTAGACTTCCTTGCTGCCATAATTTTAATTTCAACTTTTCTTTCCACCTTGAATGCCTTATTCAATTAATGAGTTTCCCAAAGGTGAACCTCACGTTGGATGTCATCTTTTAAAGTCCCTATGAGTAAAATTTTTCTATGCTCCTCAGGAATATCATTTACCTTGATATTCTTTATTTGGAAGTCCTTAATGAGCTATTCCATTGAACCCTTTTGTTTGAGATTAATCAATTAGCTAAAGAAGGTTTTGATATTTGTATCCTTGTAATCTACTACCAATTCTTCCTCAAGAATTTTCCAAGTGACAATTGAATTACGAGAAAAAAATTATTGATACTACATAAATTACTTTTTTATAAATTTAAATATGAAATGTGTACCTTTTGTCTGTGCGACACATCATGTAGATCAATTATTTTCTCCATCCGTAGTATCCATATCACTGGATCCTTGTGATAAAAATTCCTCATGTTGGTATTTGGAATGTGGTGGATTTTAAAGCAAACATTGGAGTCCCTAAAATCATAATTCACATTCCTTTTTTCCTCATCATGATTTTCATTGATTACCTTGTCACCACTGCGAATAAGTTCTTGCAACAACTTTGTCAACCCTTCCAATTTGAAACTCATCATATCCATGTCTACTTTAAAAACTCCCATATCTTCTTTTAAACCATCATTCAAATATTCCATGATTCATGTTATTTTTCCTTCTAAGCCATCCATCTTATCTTCTAGTACATTTCTGGTTACTCGTTGCGAGAGAGAATTTTGTTGCACTTGGTGTTGTAATTTTAATATATCATGTTGCATTTCTTACTCTTGTTCATGTGTCATATTAGAGATATTTGGATTCTTACTAGGTGTGACCATTTTTTTTGTTTTGAGGAACTTTGGAATAAAAAAATGATATATATGTTTCATTATGTCCTTTGAATAACTTCAAACAATCTTTTCACACAAAATCTACGTAAAATTTAAAAAAAAAATACACACTTTTTTTTTGTTTTTTAGGAGCTTGATATTGAAATTATTATATCCCTGTAAATTTGGATCTCCAAGACTGAAATTTTATGTTGTGGTATCCCTCTAAGTAATATTTCTAATTCCACAAGTTAGACAAATATTTTATTCCTCAAGAAAATGTTATTCCCAATACCCCACAATGATTTGATTATAGACTCATTCAATAGAGCTAACTTGCATGGAGTTCCATGGGTAATTGTTTCTACCTTTGGTGTTGAAAATGATCTACAAAAAAATACAATATGATTTCTTGTATTCATCATTTATGAAATTCAAACATGATGCTCAGAGAGAAAGTCATGTTAATATTCCCTAGGTCACTTGTTTGAGATTGAATTCCGAAGCCTGCAAAAATACCAAATTCTTGGAACCATATCTCAGAAAATATTGTGAAAAAAGATATAAAAGTTTGACACAAGGTTTAACAAGATTTTGGATCTACGTGATTGATATTTTAGCTTCTAAAGCCTGGTATAAAAAAATTTATAGTGAAAAATCCAATATGACTTATTTGAAGTAGTGAAGCCCTAGAATCCAAAGCTCTCATACCAACGTTATGGAACCAGATCACAAAATAGAATAAAATATAGATAAAAGAATTGAGAATTAGCCTCTTCAAAGGGGGAAATATCTTTTATATCACATAAATGAACAATTATTGGATGATATAAATTATAATACCTCATTTTTATATATGGAAGTCTTAAGGGTCACAATAGAATTAGAGCCTACATAACAATAATAATGTAAGGGCATAATAATAACAATGGTGGTATTCTATGGGGCACAAAAATAGCAATATGGGGGCTACATTAAAAATCAAAATAAAGGGGCTACGCGAACAATAAAAATAAGGGTGCTACAATAGTATCATAGAGACCTAACAAACCTGGTGAATTTAATCTTGATCAACCTATTTATTTTACTAGTAGAAAGCTTTCCAATTGTGAAAGCAATGATACAACAATTGAGTCAGAGGCTCTAGCTATGGTATATTCACTCCAATGTTTTGGAAATTATTTACTCAAGATTCCTTTCAAGTTCTTAACTAATCACTCAACATTAAAGTATCTTGTAAACAATCCTGCTAGAGAAGGGAGAATTTGTATATGGTTGTTTTTCTTCCATGAATTTTTGTTTCAGGTTGTTGTTAATCCAGGTCACACTAATGTGGGTCTAGATCACCATTCTCCCTTAGAGTCTCTTGAAGCAAGAGATTCAGTAGATGATCAATTATTTGATGAAGGTTTATTCATAATTGAATCCATTCTAGATTACCTTAAAGATATTGCATTTTTTTTATCCATCGGTAGATTTCCATATCATTATTCGACTACATAAAAGAAACATTTCGTGGTATGAGAAGTGGATGACTAGTTGATTTCAGGTGAGTTATATAAGATGGGGTTTGATCATATTTTGCTCATACGTATTATAGATCATGAGAGGGATGATGTATTGTGGGAATTTCATTGAATTTTTTGGAGAAACAATTGTAAGAAAAGTTTTGCAAGTTGGACTATGCTGTCGATTCTATTAGAAGAAGTAAATGAGTATGCTAAGAATTGCGATGTATGTTAGAGAGTTGCAATGTCTTCTCATTGAGATGATATCGCAATGCATCTTGTAAGATATATTAAAGCCTTTTAAAATTTGGTTGTTTATTTTGTTGGCCCCATAAACCCTCTTGCATGACATTAACATGCTCGTTATATCATTATTGTAAGAAGTTATTTGGCTAGCTGGGTTGAAGAAACTTTTGTTGAAGAGTGTATTGCTAGTATTGCGACCAAATTCATATTTAGGAATATTATTAAAATATTTGACTATCCAAGGAGCCTCTTGAGTGATCCATGATCACACTTTCTCAACGAGACAAGCACCACCTTGACGCAAGATTTTATGATTCAAAACTACAATAGTATACTGTATCATCTCAGAGACTATGGAACAATTTCATCTTTTGATAAGATATTGGAGAAGGGTCTTACTAAGTTGTTTTCTACTAACTCAGATAATTGGGATGAGGGAGTTCCTTCTACTTTGTGGGCCTATCACACTACTGTAAAAAGGATGAAGAAATATACCCATTTTAAACTCATATATGGAAAATACGTTGGGGTACCTGTTGAGTTTATTCTTCCAAACTTGTTTATTGCACAAGCCACCAAAATGTCTAATGATGAGTCTATTGCATAATTCTTACAAGAGCTATGGGAACTGCATGAAACAAGGTTTTCTCTAAAGCATGGAAAAATAAAGACAAAATTCTTGGCATGATTAACATATCAAACCCGAATATTTTTCAGTGGGATACCAAGTTCTCCTATATGATAGTAAGTATCTCAAGCTTCCTAAAAAATTACAGATGCATAGGTTGGGTCATTGTATTGTAACATAAAAAAGATAATATAGGGCCATAGGGCTCATGCAACTGGAAAGAATTATTTTTCACGGTTAGGTGGATGACGCATGCGTAAAACCCTACCATGGTCACTAAAATCATTATGTTTTATCACCTTTTTTCTCGGAGAAAAAGTTAGATTTAGAATTGAGTTAGTTGCATTAGTCTATTTAGTTAGTTTAGTTGCATTGGTCATATGCCTTGGTTCTTAGTTGTGACCCACCATAACCCATTTTGGTCTGTACGTGTATATTGTCATTTCAATTGTTTACTAAGTCATTACAGGAAACGCTTTTTAGTTATTGAGTATTTTCCCGGTAATAATAATTTTTCGATGATTCGATTTTTGGTTTAATTTTTTGAGGTAATTTATTTATATTTTATCGTCGTGTCACATCCTTATTAGTCAATTATGTCACATCTTGGGGATTCGGGTGATGAATTTCATAATTTTCCGAATTGATCCTCATTTTTTCAAGACGTTTTGTTTAACATGAAATGGTCAAGCCTATTAGTTCTATAAGTTTAAAGCATTCGACATTATCGCTAATGTGTATCATTTAATTCTCCATAGTTTTTCACACTAGATTCTGTATCCAACACTTCTTAGTCTAAAGTATGTTCGTGTCCACCTATCCAATTTTTTTACAGATGCCAACCCTCCACTATGGTTCTCCCAACTAAGACGTTCATCCATTTTGAAATTTTTATAATTGCATTGTGCTAACAAAGGATATGTTGGGAAAATATGACAACGAAACCCTGGTAGATAATGAGTTATTAGACCCGCCATTGTTTCCAACTCTTCATTGAGAAGTCTATATATATTCTGCCTTGGCTCCGTAAAGGGACATTATTTCAGAAACTAAACCAGAGTTTCAACCCTTCTGAACATCCACTGTGCAATTTACTTATATTTACAACTACAAGTAAAATTATTTTGTGCACACAGTTTCTAATTAGCAATATTCATGATGGTTCTCTATGGATGGATAGAGAACACTTGATCCATGTCGATGATATTATAAGCTCACTCATCTATCCATGCATGGGCACCTTGTTTCAACAACATTCTGAAGCACCTCAAAAAGAAACAATCAAATGGGTGATGCCAATATTTATGAAAAGTACGACACTAAACGCAAAAGGTTGGGACACTGCCATTGACCTCGTTAAAAATGAAAAAGTTAAATTGTCTTGATAAATTAGGTCACAACAAATTATACCAAAGGAGAATGGGAATTTGACGTAATTTATGTGGTTTAATTTTGTGTGCAGGGGGAACCACTGAATTGGTGTAAGTTTATATTGGATGAGATTTCTGCAGCATGTGAGGATGTTTACAAGAGAGTTACCTACTTTATTTCTGGATATCTCATTATGGTTATTTCGATGATGAAGTGTTATGGACTATAGGGTCAAACTTTGGCCAATGTTCTAGACAACGAAGCTCTTGCTCTCACCTATGCACCATGGAAAGCTCGAGCCGATTCTGCAAATCGAGCCCATAGCGAGATAGAATTTGAATATTGGTATAACAAAATCCTCAATTCCACCACAATTATCATCAAGGTACCTATATCCATTCTAGAAAAGTACGCATACCAAATGCGGTTTGGAAGTACGTAGGTCCTCTTCAAACTACATTTCTAACGTTGATCCTACTATTTCCATATCTTTCGATGTTTTTTTCCTTTGCAAGGAGAGTATTTGATGATTTTGGATCCAAACCTTCTCATTCTAATGTTAGTTATTAAACTATTGTGGATATCTCTAATGATGAGCTTGAAGAGTCTATTTGGTATAAAATTATTATTGAAGAATATGGAAAAGTTTAGGGCTAATATTCTCAAGTGGGCTAAATTTCTATCATTTAAAAAAAAAGGTTGGCCAATTTCCATTTTTTTTCTAAAAATGATTAGCCCAAGTTTTATAGTATAGAATTATTTTACCTTAAAAATTGCCAAAAAATTATAAAAAATATATATAAAACTATTAGAAGTTTGCATGATTTTACAAATATATCAACAAAAAATTTATAATTTTCAATTTGAAAACTATTAATATTTTCCATAATTTTAAACATAAATACAAATTTTCATGCTTAAAATTTTCCCTGTTGAAAAACCCACTATCCATTCAACCATTGCATCATTACCATATATTCCTACTTCATCACCTAAAACTGCCATGCCTTCTGAATTGATTTATGACCGCCCTTCTCAACATTCAAAACTTTAAAATATCGTTGAGCATGTAGTAAATATAGAGATACTCTCTCTATTAAAAATATCAAGAACAAATCCTAGAAACAATGTCCATGCCACATGTGCGACCTCTGTCTGCATTGTAGCTAGAAGCAAGAAACCCATCTCTCCAGCACATCTCTCTACACTTTGTTGGGACGATGGCTACTGTAAGGAATATTTGTGTAACATACACCAATAGCTTCATATGGAAATGTAAGGAGTTAAATTTTTTTATACAAGTTACTCATGGGTAACTATCCATTCACTATTAAATATTCCTTACTCATCATTACATAGAATGTTTACCAGTCATAGTGTAACTTTTATTATAAGAGTAGTAAGCTCCTTAACCATTAACAACCTCCATTACAGTACATTAACATCATAATATATGAAGTAACCTTCCACTTATTTCATTATTCATGTAGCCATAACATACTTGGCATTATGAACATCATAACAAGAAAAGAATCAACATTATCATCTTGACACAATAATCAATCACATCATTGAACACCAATATACCCTGGAAACCCTCTAGGGTGAAAACCAGCAACGTTTAATTTTATTATTAAACGCTCGTGAGGTTGATCAACCTTCACTCAATGGTTTATAAGGGAGACCATCCCTTAACCATCGTTTATAAATCTTACAAGGAAATATACAAATATCTAGCTTAAAGCCATTACAATAAATATGATAGGATTTACCCTCTAGTCTTCATATCTTCATATCTTGATGGCATGGATGTACCTACAATGGACCATCGTACATTGGACCATCCTGCAACTCATACTCATCTGTATGAACCATTAATCATTTACCTGCCACCAAAGTAAGCATAATATTCCTTTGTACACGTCACCATCATTCCCTACTATGATGCCTACAACATACATTGTTGTCAAGATTCTTAAAGTATTAATCAACTCTTTCATATATCTATACTATAGTAGCTTCTCCATCTACTCATTTATATTGATGACATGAAAGTAAAATACCTTGACATTCTCTTTTTAACAACACATACTGCATACGTGCTAGTTATAAGTAATCACATTAACTAATGTTTCCCTCGAGCATAAGCACACATTCCTGCAAGGAAATTGCTACATCTTCCTAGCATATATTTAAAATAAAACTGATATATTAGCTATGATATTCGTGCATGTTATTTACATAAATTTAATCAAAATAGCTAACCCTTAAGCTATTACTTTTAGTGTAGGGAAAAAGCTAACATAACAAATGTTTCTCCCATGCATGAAAATGCATATAGAATCCAAAAGAGTCACCCCAAAGGAGTTCTTACACAACGAAGCACATAGCTTCCTTCACGAGTCTTCCCAAAGGAAATCTCAACGCAAGTGAGCATGTAAACATATGTTTTCTTTTCTGTAAAACTATGCAATTAAGCATACATATACATGTCTTCTTTTTCAAATATTATACTTAACAATCATTTCCAATGCAATTTAACACAACGTGCTATCTTTCCCACATACAAATATGTATATTCTTTCCAATGAAATTTAATACATATATTGCATGCCTATGCATTATCTTCTTCCAAGAGGTATTAAAATCATAATCATGATAACATAAAAGTAATAAGACAATTTATTCATCTAAAAAATGTAACTATCCGTGGATTCATTAAATAGTTGATCTTTACCAACACCATGGTAATATATTCATGGATTTATGAAATAAATATTATTTACAAATATGGTTAATGTATACATTCACATAACTCTTCAAGAATATTAATGTGAGAAACTATTTTCTTTTCTTCTTCGCTACACATGAAAATATTTCAGGATTTACCATCTTTAATCTATATTCATTTTCAAGAAAAGAACTTGGATTTCTTATCCTTTAACACACCGGTACGAAATCCATTTTAGAATAAAACAAGCGTGCTATATTTTCTTAAATAGTATATATATATATATATATATATATATATATATATATATATATATATAAAGAGAAGCAAATTTACTTATTTATATCAAGTAGTCTTTGCAAGAACTAACATGGTTTCTTTTCCGCAAAACTAGTATAGTAAATTTGTCATTTACCATGCTATATCTCTAAGAATAATATATTTCTAAGAGTTTAACATAATAACAATATTTTCAAGAAGTTATGTCACAATCTTGTCTTTTACCATAGTATATAACTAAGAAAAAATGTGACTATTTGCGTATAACAATTCATATAAAATATTTCTTTTTCTTTCCAGAAAATGGGTAAAATATTCGAAAGTATACTATATTTTTAAAGAGAAAAACCATTCATAAGTTTTTTCCTCCAAAGAAAAATGCATAGTTACTGTCACACCTCCCCTTCACTTTTAGACACAATTTTTTTTTTTTTTTTTTCACTATCCTATAAGAATAATTCCCACAGAATTGTTATGCCATCACACTTAGATTTCTAGCTGTT